>CM016614.1:15773296-16373296 GCA_005393395.2 Gossypium australe
CTTGTTATGTTTTAATAGAGGAAATTAGGTAGCTAGATGGGAAATACATTTTAGTATCTTTGAAGAATTTCACAAAAAAAGAACAAACTTAAGTTCTGTGAAAATTATGATTACCTTGTTGCAGGTGGGAGCGATTGCCCCACAGAGCTTGGAACCTTTACTGCAAAGCATCCATGAATGCCTTGGGAGCACAGACTGGGCAACTCGGAAGGCAGCCGCTGATGCTTTAAGTGCCTTGGCACTACATTCAAGCAACTTGATTGCAGATAGAGCATCTTCAACGATAACATTACTGGAGGATTGCCGATTTGATAGGGTAGTTTTCTAGAGCCATTTTTCTTTCATATAATGTTTTTATGCCTGCACTCAATGTCATATACAAATCTGTGGTTACCAAATTTTGATATATTATGTAGACATCACTGGTCCAAGACCATCTACTCCTTTTCTTCTTTTCATGAATGGATCTGGTCTATTGAGATGGTGCAAGTTATGCGCTTTCTCTCAACCTAAATTTCCTTTTTGTGGGGATAGAATACGTTTTTAGGAAAGTAGATAATGTTGATTTGGGCTAGATGAATTCCTGCTTTCTGAAATGGTTTCAAAGGGACTTTCAGTTTGTACATTATGATTGAGGAAGGCAGGGGACTTTTCTGATTCATTACTAATCAATATAACTCGAGCATTGTGGTCCTCTGAATGATGTTGTTCATCAGTGTTTATCCATCACTACCATCTCTTCTAATGGAACATATATGGTGTTACTCAACACTGATTTATGGAAATTTTATTGTGTTGAATAATGCTTAATAATTGGTTAAACAGATAAAACCTGTGAGAGATGCCATGACAGAAGCATTGCAATTATGGAAGAAGATTGCAGGGAAAGGGGATGATGGAGCTGCAGATTACCAGAAAGCCTCATCTCGTGGTAAGTATGTTTGTTATGTGCTTCTAAGTTTTATCACTTGTCCTTCAGATGTTTAATACTTCTTTTGGATAAACTTATTTCAATTAATGCTGTAGATGGTGACAATACTCAAACTACTGAATCATCACAAAAGAATGGCTTGAAAAACCCAAATGCTGGTGGTAAAAAAAATGACCCATCAGCGAAGGATTCATCTAATAATCTTTCCCCTACTTCTGATTCTGTTTCCAAAGGCAAAGATGGAAGCATTCCTGAAAAAGCAGTTGTAATTTTAAAGAAGAAAGCACCTGCATTAACGGACAAAGAGTTAAATCCTGAATTCTTCCAGAAACTTGAATCGAGGGGTTCTGGTGATTTGCCAGTTGAAGTAGTTGTTCCTCACAGATACTGTAATTCTTCAAACATGAAGGGTGAGGAAGAATCAGAACCGCATGATCCAGATGCAAGAAGAAGATTGAATTGTCTAGGAAACAGCCAGACAGATGACATTCATGCATCTTCCAACTGCAAAGACCATAACATGGAGAGAGGAGCTGCTGATGTGCGGGATAAATGGCCTGAAGAGAAGATAAATGGGAAAGACCTAAGAACAAGGGCATTTGAGGCTGATGGCAGGATAGATGTAAATCAAAGAGAGCAATCTGGAAATCGTTTGGGTTGCTCAAAGGTGGATGGACAATCTGAAGGGTCATTCATCAGCAACAAAGGAAATTGGTTGGCTATTCAGAGGCAGCTATTGCAGCTTGAGAGACAACAAGCGAATCTCATGAACATGTTGCAGGTATTTCTGAACTCTGTATTTAGGATCCTAGTGAATGCTTTTCTGATCAATAAGATCCGTTGTTATGTTGCAGGATTTTATGGGTGGTTCTCATCATAGCAGGGTAACTTTAGAAAACAGAGTTAGGGGTCTTGAGAGAATTGTTGAAGACATGGCTAGGGATTTATCAATATCTTCAGGCAGAAGCGGTAATTATATGCCGGGGTTTGAGGGATCGTCTAACAGACCTTTAGGGAAATATAATGGCTTCTCTGACTATAGTTCTAAGTTCAATGGACGAATCCCATACGGAGAGAGGTTTGCGCAATCTGACGGAACTGCTCCGGGCGGACGTGGAAGGGGACCTTGGGGATCTGAAATTTCTGATGATTGGGATTTCCCTGCATTCGGTGCTTCCAGGAATGGGCAAATTGCATCAAGAAGAGATCCAGCTAGCAGCGGCCTGGATGGTAGATCACCCAAATCAGAACACGAGAGTGATCAGGTTGGTGGCAGGAGGGCTTGGGATAAAGGTCCTGGTCCTGTGAGGCTTGATGAAGGGCCTTCTGCTAGAAGTGTCTGGCAAGCATCAAAGGATGAAGCTACCTTGGAAGCAATTCGTGTAGCTGGTGAGGATAGTGGAGCATCGCGAACAGGACGTGCTCCTGAATTGATTGCTGAAGCTGTTGGAGATGATAATGCTGGACCGGAGCGAGATCCTATATGGACTTCTTGGAGCAATGCAATGCACGCCCTTCAAGTAGGTGATATGGATTCTGCTTATGCTGAGGTTCTGTCTACAGGGGATGATCTCTTGCTTATAAAACTAATGGATAGATCGGGCCCTGTGGTTGACCAACTATCAAATGAGTTAGCAAATGAGGCCTTGCATGCTATTGTGCAATTTCTTCTGGAGCAGGAATTGTTTGATATTTGTCTATCCTGGATTCAACAGGTATAGGTTTTTAATCCTTGATCATTTTAGTTAAAGCTGATTTAGTTGGACATTTTCTTTCTCAAGCTTCAAATTACTGATTTTTCTCCTACAACTTTTTCAGCTGGTAGAAGTTGTGTTAGAAAATGGACCTGATGCACTGGGTATTTCTATGGAGTTGAAAAAAGAGCTTTTGTTGAATTTGCATGAGGCAGCTTCCACATTGGATCCACCTGAGGATTGGGAAGGTGTGGCACCTGACCAACTTCTATTGCAGTTAGCATCAACCTGGGGAATTGAGCTGCAACAGTTTGATAAGTAATCTCTGCTGGTTTTGAAATCTTGTGTTGTGCTTGCAAACTTCTTGATGAGGATACTGGTTCAATGCATTTATTTTACATGAATGGCAGATTAACAAAGCCTGCCTTGAATCAGAGGGACAAGAGTACTGTAAAAAGGATAAAATGTTTGGAAGATGAAACTATATCAAAGCACACCTGAAAGGTGTTTACAATTTAATGGTATATCATGTTGCTGTTGAGACAATGGCTTAATGAGGTCTGTTTGAATCTTCTTGAATAGAGCTTGAAATTGTGATCAACTGTTAACAACGCTTGCAAAATATATCCAGACAAAAACTTTGCCATTTTCCATGGCTTTAGGTCATAGTTTACACAGAAATATGTTCCATGCCGCTGAAATCTGTCTTTTTACTTTAGTGAGCTTAATTTTTAGGTAGGTACTAATCAACCAGACTCATATTTGGCGTCTTACAGAGACAGGATGTTCTAATGGCTTTTATTTTTGAACCTTGCAGTTGCTTCTGACATTTTACGTTTTTATCAACACTCAGGCTATAAATAATACAGGTATAAAACTATAGAACAGCATGAATTACATAAAAGGAAACAAAATCAAGCATACCTTCATTTCTCAAAAGGAAGGGAAAAAAATCATAGTACTATCAGAATTTTACAAGGAACTAACTAACGACAACAATAATTTCTATACATATGGTGCTGCAGTGCAACTAAAGCCCCAAAGCATGCCCCAAATCCACAAAAAACCCCAAAGGCTACATCACTGAACAGAAGATGAAATGCCTAAGGAACAGCCTTAGGTATGAAATTACCACAGCAGCAAAGAAAAGGACAACTCGAGCTCTGATATTCCTCTTTAGAGGAAAAAGCAGCATCTTGGATTAAAGTTTTTGAAACCAAAATTTACATCTTCGGAGCTTGAACCACTGTCTATTTGGCAGCATACCAGTTTTGAGCACACTTGGCGTCAACAGCTAGTTCAACTTTAAGAGTGTTCTTTCCTCCAAAGGGCTTTGACATGCAGTCAACAACAATTGCTTTTGCAATCTCAGCCGACTCACTTGGTCCTTCCAAGATTACTTCGTCGTGAACCTGTTTTCTGAAGGATGTTATTTCTAAAGAATTTGCAGGACAATGACTTAGATACACATCAATATGGTAACCTAAGAAATGTGATTGTGAAGACTGTACATAACAGTATAAAACTTGTGAAATGATTATATTGGTTCAAGACAACATGCGCATATTTATCAATAGTACTCATCAACTAAAGCACAAGTAACATCAGTAATGGAATGCAAAGACTAGTAAAATCATAAGAGTATTGGCTTAAGAGTTCCAGAAAGAAGAATCAGGGAAAACATAGTCAAAATTTAGTTTCTTAAAGAATTAAAGTTTATATGGCCTTTAGATCACTACAAATAGAAAACCAAGTTAGAGCAAATAGATGAAAATATAAAAGGCATAACCTGTAAAAGAAGCCTCCACCCGAGATCCTTTAGACGTTCATTCTTTGATATTTGTAACATGGCACACATTGCAACATCAGCGGCACTCCCCTGTAACACCTCAACTAGATGAGAGAGTGAGTGAGAGAGAGAGTTTTAGTTGAGTGCGTGAGAAAGAAAGAACCTGCACTGGAGTATTGATAGCAGCCCGTTCAATATGACCTTTCTGAGCACGTGTACAATGAGCAAACGATGGGAAGCGGCGAGCCCTTCCAAGCAATGTTTTAACACAGCCGAATTTCTGAGCTTCAAATTTACGCTGTTTCTGCCATTCAAGCACTTCTTGTCTTTCTTTGTACCATAGATCAACAGTGTTCCTTGCTTCTTCTACAGAAACCTGAGAGGTAACAATAATGAACTTTGGTGGCTTAATGGATTTTTAAGTTTTAACTGTTATTTTAGGTTTCAAGCATACCTTCCAATCCTTAGCAAGCCCCACAGGAGTTTTTCCATATGCAATGGAAAAGTTAAGCATTTTAGCTTTTCTTCTTTCAGAAGCAAAGGCATCCTGAAAAGAAACACAATTTTCAAGCCGGTTGGATTCAACAATCAAAATCAATCCAGATTACAATAACAGTTGGGTAATAATATCCCAAGATATGCAAAGCCACTCCAAATCAATGTCCATTTTACATTTATAAATAGACTATGTTGAGCAAACCAATGACAATGACAATGACTTCAAAACAAAACATCAAATCTTTAATAACTTTCAAATTGCAAAAGCAGTTCTAAGACAAGTTTCCAGAATAAACATATTCAATATGTTAAGATGGTTGGACAATTACTAGCCAAATCCTTGTCATCAGATCTTGACCATTTTCTGTACATCATTTAGGTGAATGAAATGATTTGAGCTGATTTCTCTACCCACCATTTAGGTGAATGCTCACAACCAAAAATGATTTTTTACTTCACCTTTAAAAGTGGAACTGGCGGTTTCTCTTCACCAGGTTGAGGATGCCACTCAAGAAGAACTTGCCCCTCTTCAACGGCTTCATGGATATAAGAGTACATGTTCATTGCAGTCCTTGAATGGAAATCTCCACCAGCTTTGAAGGCTTCCAACATGCTTTTACAGTCAGCCAGATGTGCAAGAATCCTAAGTTCCAGCTGTAATATGAATTTATATTCTAATCAATACAAGAAATTACATGAAAAAGTAAGAAAGCTCGATGAACTTACCTGCCCATAATCTGCAACAACAAGAGAATTTCCAGGGGCAGCCACAAAGGCCTGACGTATCTTATATCGATCCTTCTCTAGAGCAGGTTGATTCTGAATATAAAAAAAACGTAAAAAAGATGTTAATACTATAAAGTTTCCATCCCAATCCAGCAGACAAGAGACGGATGACCAGAGGAGTAACAAAAACTGTTTTTTGTTTTCTTAATGCCCTACTCTGACAACTTTGTGGAGGAAGCAACCATGTCTACAAGGCAGAAAACTAACTAAACTGTTATATGAATATTTATGCTACTGAAGAAAACATGGTCCGCCATGTTTCACCTGAAGAAAATTGTCTTTGCTATCTGACTGACGTAGTGGTTATAGGCATGTATCAAACCTTAGGGTTCTAATAATTCAAATGCTAGCTAATATAATGGCAGAGAACAAAATAAAAGAAAAATGAACCTGCAAATTTGGTCTCCTTGCAGATAAGCGCCCAGTTTCTGTATTGATATTCAATGAACAATGGACACGCCCACCCTTTCCTGATACATTACTCCCCTGAAGTAAAAAGAGATCATTCTCAGTATAGTCCATTCCAGGAATTTTAAGCTACAAAACTAGTAAAGTGAAATGAAATAATAATTGAAGTTAAGGAAAAAATTATAAAAATGCCTTGATGATTTTCATGACTATTCAGACAGAGAGAGGAGTTGCTCTTGAAAGACACAAGCTCTTAAACAAACTTCTGTTTTTTCTTTTTAACCAGATAAGTATTTGCAATAATGTACTCCAGGTATATGACAACTTAGCATATAATTTAAGTAACTGCCATCACAATTACATGCCCTTTTGATTTTAGCTCTTCCATACATAATTTTACCGATTTGTTAGAACCTAGCAGCATCAACTACCCACATGATCAAATACCAAACCAGCATTTCGATAGCTTCCTCTGTTAACGATAAACTATAATTGACAGGAGAACATATGATGCAATCATGTTGCCACCCTCCTAGTAGTTTTACCACACAATAGTGGATACATGCACAGCTCTCATCATTTGGTAGAAATTTTGACCAATAAGCACTAGCATAAGTCCTCAATTAAAAATATATATAAAAGAAACTAGAGATGGAAAGTAAGCCAGGCATATTAGAAAACTGTAAAAGCTGATTAACATGTATGACCAATCAAACAAGGCATCGAAATCACCTGCAAGGGTAGAATGAAATTGGATATAAGGGAGTCGATAGAGCAAATTTCACATAATGATGCAATAGCATGGCATGCCTCCCTCCCCTTTTCCTCATCCTCAAAAGCTGCAAAAGCAGTTCCATATGCAGATGTATCAACTGCAGTAATTGTTTCAGGATAATCATCAATATCACCATCACCGGTGTCCTCTGTGAAATCATATTCAGCGGAAACCTTCCCAGCTAAGCTCTTCAAAGCAACACCACTAACGGATGGCCAACCAGTGGCAGTGTAAATCTCAGCAGGGAGCTTAACACCAATGCTACATAGCTTAATATTGCGAAACTTAGTGGGAGCCTTTTTGCCTTCTTCAATCACTTTATCAACATTTGGAATTTTGAAAGTTTTCTCATCAGGGAGGCTCACATTTGGATCCTTGCTGTAATAAGAAACAATCACGTTAATGGTTCGGAAGTTTCAAATTTTCAACACACTCTCTATCTCCATCTCTATCCACACCCTGAAAGTTCTCTAATCATGAAGGCTCAAATTTGGATCCACAGCACACAATCACACACACATGCACATCTTTTGGATAATGAAAAATGATATTTGATTGGTTGATGGTATGAATAATTCCACAGATTACAGGAAATGAATGTTCACAAGCAACATCAAGTTCTGAATTTCTTGCACTGCCTCCATACAACCAACAACAACAGTTAACAAGGACTTAACAGCAAGAAATTTGAATATAGGCATGTAATTAGGATATTAACAATATTTCTGATTTAGGAAACAACAAAATGCATCTTGCTCACTTATATTCAATATACTGCCCAAATTTCAATGCAATGTGCATATTAATATTGATGTTCTCGTACCAAATTAGTACCTGTTAAGTATGCCACCATAAAGAAGCTGGCGGAGCTGAGTATCACTACCCACATTCATGTACTTGGCATCACCACAATATCTAGATGCCCAAATGCGAAACCTATTAGCAGCAATCTCTTGCTCTACTTTAGCAACCTTCTCTAGCTGAGCAAGATACATCCGATCAACCAACATTCCCTCACGTTCCATTTTTACAAGAAGCTCACCAAATGGCCGCCAATACTCTTCGTAGAAGTGATACATGGACTTTCCAGGAATTGTTTTACCATCAAATACCCAAGACATGCTTGATAATTTGTTTTTCAAGCTCTCGTAGAGCCTCAGTGTGCTTATAGAATCTAAGGCAGAATAACAAATCCATAATTTGCGTTCTTCCCGCTGTAACTCCTCAACAGGGGCAATGGTGATCATTTTTCCCTCAGATCCATCTTTTTTCACCTTTTTCTTGCCAAAAATGGTTTTCATTGATGTTTTACCTATCAGTTCCTTTTCTTCTTTACGCCACGTGCTCCTTTGCATAACATTTCTATCACCCGTAAGTGCTTCAAGAGAATAACCACCCAACGTACGTCTTGATGAGTCCCACAACCGTGCCATATGCATTGTGTCAGCATGAAATCCAGAAACCTCAAGTCCATAGTTATTGATAACATGACTGTCAAAACTATAATTGTGCCACACCTATACATCAACATCAAATTTGTTTCAGGACTAAGTATGATCTAGTGCTTCAATGGGGTAAGCAGTAACTAGCACATAAAAAGGAGAAGCATATCAGCAGAAACGTGAGCAAAGACAAAGTGTACTTCACCTTTTTGATGGATTGATCTTCAAAAAATGGAACAAATTCCTTCAGAAGATCCCTGCCACCACCGTCTAGAACATCAACCCAGATACAGGACTTCCCATTTCCAAAATCTGCATCTGCTCCCGAATAAATACTGAAACATGTTATCTCACCATGATCAACAGGTGTCTCTTGCTTCACATCAATATTAGATACCTGCAAATACACTACATCAGCAAATAGACAATAACTCATTCACATCTAGACTGGATAGTGCTTGAAGCAAATATTATCTACAACAAGATGGTAAAAGAGATATGTACTAGCAGAACTAATACCTCAGTATCACATGCATGAACAAGATGCCTGAATTTGGTTGTAAGCATCAGAACAATTTCCTTCGCGACAGAGATATTATCTACAACAAGAACCTGGTCATAAATCTTAGCAAGCTGCTTGTGAATATCATTTCGATAAACTGGGAGGTTTTCTTCACTGCTAGCCACCCCATTTTCATTGGCTTGATCCCTTCTGGTTACATTGGGATCCATATGTCCTCTGTATTGGATGTCATCTGAAACTGCCCCCTGTGACGAGCCATTTAACTGCTTGGAACCATTTACCCTATCGGAAGTTACACTTTTGGCTCTAGAAATTTGTTTACTGCTAGTTGGGGGTTGCGGAGAATGATCCTCAAATAGAAAATCACTATCTTCACTGGTTCCAAGGTCTTCGTGGTCATCAAAGACCAGCCCTGGCAATGATCCATTACCAGAAACTTCGGTCCTACTTGAACCTTTCAGCTGCTTAAAACCATTTATTTCATCAGTAGCTACGGTGCTTTCAATGGATATTTGATTATTACTGGTTGGTAGGGGTGGGTAATGACTCTCGAAAAAGGTAACACTTCTCCCATTATTTCCGGAAACTGATTCTTCTTTGTTAGTTGTCTTAAATAGTGAGCCAGTAAGCTTCAGATTCAAGTATTGTTGGTCGTCGGAAGAAAAATTACGGCCTTTAAAGCTCTCCTTTGCCATCTCCTTATTTTTCTTCACCCTATGAGCTTCTTTTTCCCATGAGTGTGCAGCATTGGGTATGCCATTAATTTTCGGAGTAAAAGTAAAATCATTCACTCGAGATGATGTTACTTCAGGCTTTCCAAAACTAACCGAGTTTTCATTCTTTTTATGGTCAACACTCACTCCATTGTACTTGTTATCAGAGAGATACCAATCTGGTTCAGGGTGGACCATTCTGGCATATTCAGAAGGAGCTACCTTAAGTCTCATATCTTTGGGATGATGGCAATGCCGGGAACTACTTGACATGGTTGCACTGAGAAAAGCACAGTGAACACTCTGCATTGTGCACATTTCTCGCCTGTAATGTAAAGAAAAGGCAAAAATTAACAGAAGCACCTATTAATTTGGATAAAGCACTTATTCTAGCATGTCATCTACCAAAAAGAACAAAAGAGTAAAGAAGGACAAAGGACTCTAGATTTCATGCAAATCCCAATTAGCACTCCAACCAGAGTATCAGAACAACAACAAAAATATCATTGGCCCCACTTTATTTGCCATTTCCCTAAAGAAACTCACATTCTAAAAACTCAAGATACTACATTACCATCCCAATAGCTTATGTACATCTTATGTCACATTTTACCACCATCCTACACCACTAACCCCAAAACCTTCTAGGAATATGCAACAGCAGAACATAATCTAAAAAAAACCCAAATAAAGAGAGGGGGGAACAAAAAAAAAGGCAGAAAACAGACACCTACACACCGAAAATAAACAAAAGCGATAAAAATGGCACCTTATCCAGTATACAATACCAAACCCCTCTTAAAACAGGCAACAGCAGCTAATGAAATGAAAACCAATTAAACAATATGTACGTTCTTTTACAGGATAAATAAGCATCAAATTGACCAATAAACTAGCTAACCCCCCCCCGGCGCCCAAATAACACAGAGGGAAAGAAAAAGTTAAAGAGTGAAACCTTTGAAAGGCTCTAGAAGAAGCCAAAAAGAAGTGTCTGGAACGAGACCGAAAAAACCAAGAAGAAGAAGGGCAAAATGGTCTACCGAAAGGGGTAGCAGCAGTTTGGGAAGTAGAAGAAACAATCCCCATAGTAGCCATGATATCTGCAAGTCTAGCTAGCTTGCTGCTAGTGTTGTTTACTATACAAGGAGCCGTTTTGCTTGGTTTTTGTTGGGGGTCTTGCAGTGGCAAAGATGGAAAATTTTGGGGTATTGAAGGGTCAAGATTTTGGAGATTTTTGGAGGGTTTTTACAAGTTGGACTGTGACTGTGAGGGTTGCAGAGTTGAGGCCATGAAGAGAGAGAAAAAAAAAAGAAGGAAGAGGGAACAAAAACAGAGGGAGATATGGACGAAAAACGCCTAAAACCCTTTCCTTTCCTTTCTTTTCTTTTACGAGGGTAAATAAAACCCTCCACAGTCTTGAGACTCCAAACTAAGCTACAACACGATAAATTGTAACTTACAAGTGCTTATAGCTGGTATTTCGGCTAATATCTTCTTTGGTATAATTATGACTTCATCCTTCTATTTTATGAAACTTAAGAAGTTAGTCTCTCTCTTTTAATCTGTCTTAATTTAGTTCTCGTACTTTACAAAAACTGAGAAATTAGTCTAGGTATGATAAATACATGAACTCAAATTGTTGCTTTTACTAATTTGTTACATATAAATTATTAATTTATTAATTTTTTACTAATTCCTTTTTATATAAATTGTGAAACTATTAATTTTCATATGAGTGGTTTACCAGCAAAGTCTTGACCGTGTTATTTAATTGGATTAGCTTTTAAATTTCTTGAATGTAGGAGAACTAAATTGTGACAAATCAAAATAGAGTAATTAACTTTTCAAATTTCATAAAGGGATGAAATTTTATTAAAATTGAAGTTAAGTTGGGGTGGATCCTTATACAAGAGTAAACTATTTCCAATATCATTTTCTCAATTTACAATACTCAAACCTGAAATTTTATTTAAAGGACATCAAATTCATTACCATTCGATCCAATAGAGATTGGTTTTAAATACAATTTTTGTTAAAACAAGTTAATAGGTTAGTTAGAAGCTAATTATACTACAAGCCTATATATAAGCAACATGTATTAGTCAAGAAAATAATGAAATGTGGTGTATTTTTCTCTTAGTATTTTTTATAATAATTCATTATTGTTCATTTTCAACATGGTATCAAAGCCAACCAAGATTATGATATAGTTTTCTTTTAGTTGTTCTTCATTGTATACAATTTCTTGTTACAGAAGAAATCAGTTTGTAGTTTCTTGTGGAGAAAGAAAATAGTTTGATTTATTTTTGTTTTTCAATTTTTTTTCCTGTTTGTAGTTTGTAATTCTTGGTTGATTGAGTCTTGTAAATTTACAATGGTGAATGTAAAAGAGCGCTTGCCGACAAATTCCACAAGTGCAGAAGTTTTATATTACAATCATCTATTGTATATTCATCCCTCGGTCATACCAGGTACTCTTTTAGTTTCAGATTAGTTAACAAGGATAGAATACTATAGTATTTGGATTAGATCTATACGTATTGTTTTACTTGCCAAAAACAAATTAGGTTTTGTTGATGGTACTTGTGACAAAGGTCTTTATAGTACAACATTGAATCATTAATAGGAAAGATGCAATGATATTGTTCTTTCTTAGACCTTAAATATTGTTTGTAAAGAGTTAACTGCTAGTATAATTTTTTCTTCTTCTTCATCTTTGGTCTGGAAAGATCTTAAAGAAAGATATGATAAAGTCTTCACAAGGAAATAACTTCTCATGTACAAGGATTAAGTTCTATCTTAGCATATTTCACTAAACTTAGTTTATTATGGGATGAATATAATGTTTTAGTACCATATTCTTATTGTGCTTGTGAGAATTCAAAGAAGAATGTTCAACGTATCAATTTTGCTTATGCAACCTTTGCTTACTATTTATCAAGCATACTCAATGCTTGTCCAAGAAGAAGCACAACATCAAATCACACCTAATTCTGTTTATATGGAACTCAATCATGTATTCTACAACGTCTCAAGGTGGTTAAAAGAAAATTTTCAATAGAACATGTTATCATTGCAAGATAAAATGGCATAAGAGAGAAAATTGTTACCAGCTTATGAGATATAATCCTAACTTAAATTCAAAAAGAAAATAATCATATTAGGAAAATAATGCAATTGTATCAAATGATTCAAGTGCTAATGATGCATCCCAACACTCTTTAAAGCATTTAACTCAACAATCAGCTCATGTTTTTACACATGATTCGTATCAGCAAATTTTGGACCTCTTTAATAAAGTCTTTTTGTTACTGCAAAAACAAACATAGCAAGTATGGTTCATGAAACTCATCATGAATAAAACTTGGAATGGATTATTGACACTAAAGCTACTGACCATATGGTATTTAGTTTAAATTGTTTGGAATCTCCTATTAATTGTCGTTTTAATCCTTCTTTTGTCAAAATGCCAACTAGAAAAAAAAATATATCACTCATATAGGTATATATACTCTTTTTGATAAAAAAAATGACAAATGTGCTTTATGTTCCTCATTTTTGCTTTAATTTAATTTCTATTTCAAAACTTACAAAGGACATGAATTGTTTTGTATCTTTTTATCCTGACTTTTGTATTTTGTAATACCTCTACAATGGCAAGATGAAAGGGATTGGTAAAGAAAGAGGGCTTTATACTTTGACACATCAAACTTGTTATAATCCGATTCTGTTTCTACTTTGTGATGTACCACATGTTCCTCGAATGACATGACTACAATTTAGCATGCAAGGCTAAGGCTTAGTTTGGATGGGTGGTGTGTTTACCTCCGGTGAGGTTAAAAATAGTAGTGGCGGTGAGATTCGTTACTGTAGCGATGAGATTGGATACTATAGCGGCGAGATTAAAAACAATAGTGAAGTGTGTGTTTGGATTCAAACACAGCTGTAGCAATAAGGTGAGAATAGAAAATGACTATTAAGGACATCAGATTAGAATTGATATGTAACACCCTTTAACCTTTATCCGTCACCGGAACAGGGTTACGGAGCATTACCAGACTTTTCAGATCAATTACGAATGTTACACATTCATTTAGCATTCATATCATAATATAATCATGTTGTCCCTTTCATGAGTCCTCAAGGCCTAAAATACGTGTTAAAAGCAAATCAGGATTCAATCGAAAGTTTAGAAAAATTTTTCGTGAAAATTCAAAAATTTTTTCTTTGGAACAAGGCACACACGCCCGTGTGAATCTGGGACATGCCCGTGTGGTCATGGTACACACCCATGTCTCAAACCATGTCTTACCCCATGTAACTCTCTGACTTGGGTCACATGGCTAAGACACACGTCCGCGTCTCTGCCCGTGTGTAAATTCCTGGGCATTCTATTTTGAAAATTTCAAGTAGCAGGGGACACACTGCCAAATCACACGCCCATGTGATAGCTGTGTGTCTCACACGGTCTAGTCACACACTCGTGTGTCTGGCCGTGTGGACTTAATATAAGCCTTAAACAATAAGTGTACCATACCCTGCAAATTTTTTATATCAAACAACTCAAAAATCATTGTTCAATAACTTCAAGACACATTTAAACACACTCAAAACATATCATTAGACGTTCTAAGTGCCTAACTAACCATCATAAGTATTCCACACTTATTAACAAAACAATCCAAGATGTAACCATTTAAGACCAATTTCAAAACTTTGTTTTTTTTTTTTCAACCCAAATTTGCCTATTTCTAGTCATTCATGCATCAACCTAAATATTCCATATTCAACTATTATTTTACCTATCATCATTCAATCACCTCATCATTATAAGACAATCATGCAAATATCACAATACCAAGACTCAAGCCAAATACATGACTAATTTCAACAAAACACCTATACATTTAGTCAAAATAACCTATACATGCCATTATATCCAGAATTAAGTCATCTATAATTACTGATAGAACCAATGGATAGTGTGATATAGCTCCGATAAGCTTCCAACCCGTTCAAGCTTCCGATAATCTGTAAGGTAGATAAATAAAACAAACATGTAAGCAATGAATGCCTAGTAAGTTCGTATAATCTTTAATCATATTAATTCTTTTCAAATATAAAATTTTACATATCCAAATATTTCCATATTGTTTTTCCCTAGTACTCATAAAACTATATTCATCAATTCACAATGTGAATAAATCCATAGTATCACACACATATACTTACTACCCCAAGCTTAGTAAAATTTTATACAATTTTTATCTCTTCCACACTTATTCCATATGCATGTCATTCAGCCATGGTCCCAAGTTAGTGCATTTAACCAAGCCTTTTCCATATTGAACACATAATAAGTCATTTCATAAGAAATTTCATAATTTAAGCCTTACCATTCTTTTATAAGCACTAACTTATTTTCACTTAAATACTTACCATTTCAGTGCTTCAAATAAATAAACATACTACTATTCAATCAATAGCTTGTG
Source organism: Gossypium australe (assembly GCA_005393395.2). NCBI lineage: Eukaryota > Viridiplantae > Streptophyta > Magnoliopsida > Malvales > Malvaceae > Gossypium > Gossypium australe. Next base: position 15,788,348 of record CM016614.1, read on the forward strand.
ATAAACCGTAAAAGTAACATATTTTAGGCCCACATTTAGAATGCTTTTGGATTATTTAAGCCTTGAATTATGTAATTTGGTGCTCTTAATCCTTTGTTTTCATGTTTTATACCCAGGAGAGCATCGAATGATGAAAAGAATGAAAAACGGGCCCAAAACGGAGTAAATGGGCCATATCACAAAATCCACACGGCCTGGGCCCAAGACCACACGGCCGTGCCTCAATCCTCAGTCTCGAACACAGCCTGTCCACGACTTACACGAGCGTGTGCCATGGGCATGTTCCTGCCGTCAGAAAGAGAAGTTTCACTCTGATTAGGATACTTAGGGGCAAAGAAACACATTCCGAAGCCTATATAAACACCCTAAGTGTTACCTAAAAGGGGGGAACCCAAGGCTTTAGTCAGGGGGCGTCCAGTTAGGCCAAAGAAGGACGATTTGTGGAGATTTACTCGAAGATAACCAGTTGATCCATCTCAAGAAGCCGGAATTATACTCAAGACGACGGATCTCTCCTTCAATTCATTCAGGGGTTTTAGGGATTTCTTATGTTTTGTTTTATCTTTTCTTTTGAGATGTATTCTTTTACTATTATTATGAACTAAACCCTCAGATACCTGAGGGGATGAAACCTAAGATGAATCTTGTTATCGTTTGCTAAACTATATGATAAATACTTGACTTGTTCTTAATTATGTGTTCTTAATTCTTGTGTTGATACTTTCGGGATATTAATTCAAGTATAATGTGCTTAGGTGGAGGAGCAAAAGTCCCTGCCTAAGAGTAGATCTAGCATAATTAAGCGGAGTTGATCGCGTGCCTAGAGATAGGGTAACGAGATTTTGCTGGATTACAGTGAAACCTAATATGAGAGTCCATAGATCGAGTTAATGCGATTCTAGGGGTTTTAATTAGAAAGTTATTTCAATTAATCAACATAGGGTTAGACGTTAGTCGCCTCGAGAGAGGGATTAATATAACTTAGGGAATCTTACGGATCAAGTCAAATGAATAAATCGTCTGGTTCAGAGTTAGATAACAAGTGAAGTCTAGGTGGATTCTTCCTTGGGTGTCGTCTTAATCAATTGGTTTTCCTTAAGTATTTTTCCCAAATTCATTCTTCTTTGTCTTAGAGTCTTTAGATTAGTTGTTAGTTAATTTAGATTAGATAAACAATTCCCTTAATTCTTAGGCTAGATAATAAAAAGAGAGTTAGTATTAGTACTTTTGGTTCCTTTAGGTTCGACATTCCGGTCTTGCCTAAACTATACTACTGTTCGATAGGTGCGCTTGCCTCAAATCGTTGTCATAGTTAGTTTCCAAGTTCGATCATTCTTTATATAAATTTTAAGACTCTGACACGCGATCAAGTTTTTGGCGCCGTTGCCGGGGAACTTAAATATTAAGAACGCTCAATTTTTATTACTTTAGCCAATTTTTTTATTATTGCAATTCATTTTTTTATTTATTTGTTTTTACTTTGCTAATTTTCTTTCTTTCACTCCTTTCAGGTACCTCTAGTTTATAACTAGAAGGAACCCGACAGAACCCCTACTTTACAACAGTGATATTAAAGGCACCATTTGCAGAAATCGCAGAGAAATAAGGCGAAGCTTAAACTACATAGAAGAAGAGCAAGAAGGCGAAACCAATCCCACTGAAAGGATGGCTGAGAATAATCCGCTACCTCCAGAGGCAACAGAACATCATGCTCCTCGAACTATGTATGATTATGCTAAACTTAGTTTAACAGGAACTGAGTCTAGTATTGTTAGGCTTACTATTGCTGCAAATAATTTTGAACTGAAACCTAACACTATACAAATGAAAAAAATGGAGGTCGACTTTAAAACGATGGAAATAGAGTCGCCACCAATCTTTTATTCGAGGTGTGATCGGATCACCTTGAGATGAATTATTTTAATAAAACATTTTGATTTATTAAAACAATAATTTTGGTCTGTAAAATCTAAGAAAACTGGTTCGGGAGTCGGTTACGTACGAGGAAGGATTAGCACCCTCGCAACGCCCAAAATTGGTACCAATTTGATTAATTAATGCCCTAATGTCGAAAAACTTGAAAAGATTTTAAAACTACGACCTTTTTCGACCCATTTGAAGGTAGTCGAATTTGAATATTAAGATTCTCTGGTTCTGAAGGAATAAAATATCACATCCAGCACGTTAGAATGTAACAATTTAAGTCTTCGAATTCCAGATCATCTCAAAATTCTCAAACTCATGCATTGAGATTTTAAAAAGGTATTTCATTATTTGGGATCAAACGAAAACCGAAACCCAGCACGTTAGGGCACGATCTCTCGAATTTCCAAACACGAAATATTTCCTTTGTTAACTTAAGAAGATGTGGATGAAATTTCGAAAGGATGTTTAGTTATTTGGTCAAACAGAAAACCGAAACCTTGCACGTTAGGGCACGATCTCTCGGATTTCCAAACACAAACATTGCCTTATTTTAGAGTTAAGAAAACATGAATGAAATCTTAAAAGGATATTCGGTTATTTGGTCAAACGAAAAACCGAAACCCAGCACGTTAGGGCACGATCTCTCGGATTTCCAGACACTAATATTGCCTTATTTTAGAGTTAAGAAAACATGAATGAAATCTTAAAAGGATATTCGATTATTTGGTCAAACGAAAAACCGAAACCCAGCACGTTAGGGCACGATCTCTCGGATTTCCAAACACGAAACATTGTCTTATTTTAGAAACCTTTGAATGGAATGATCTTAGAACTTGAACGACATTAATCTTGATTTTTTTTTTTTACAAATAAATTACAATGGAATGATAATATACAAAGCAAAGTAGCAATACATACACAACATATTACAATGATGAATCACAAATAATCTATAAACACAAATTAAAAGAGGTAATACATGATAGAGCTTGAAATAGGTAAAAAAAAAGGATGAAAATAACTTACATCCAATAATGAGATAAGTGGATTTTAAAATGAAATATTATACAAGGAGAAATATCATAGTGAAATATACAACAAATAATAATATATGTTAATCTACATAAATAAAATATGTGGAATAAAAACCTAATAAATAATTTATATATGAAAGTAGTAATATATATAAAAGTTTTTGAAATAAACGAAAATATACAATAAAATAGGAACTTAAAAGGAAATAAAAATATACATATACACATAAATAGGTTAAAAGAAAATTCAGATGTAAAATAATATGAAACCCATAATATACATAGGAGAAATTCAAGATAAATTATGTGTAAATATACATAAAAAATATAATTTAATAATTTGATAATATGTAAATAAACTATTATGCAAATTTTTAAGGCGAAGTAAAAAAATTTACAAATAAATTATAATAAGACGAATAAGAATATATAAATGGATATATAAAAAACAACAAATTAAAACATCAAAATAATTCAAAACAGTTTATTAGAATTATTTCTAAAAATGAATAAAGAATAAAATCGTTTAAACATGAACGGGGATCGAATTGAAATACGCGTAAACCATCAGGGACTACATCAGTAAATATTTCCGAAGCTTAAAACGTAGTGTTTAAGCTGGACAAAATTAAAAGGCGCGTGAACTACAGAGATAGATTAAGAAAATAAGGAAAATGAATAACATGTCTAATCCAAAATCAGCACAGACAACAAGGACTAAATGCGCAATTTGTCCATCACTACGGAAACGCGCGGGTCCTAGGTATACCGAGTCGGGTTGAAACGGGTCCTCTATACGGCGTCGTTTCGCCTTGTTTAAATAGGTTAATAAAACCTAAAAAATCAGACATTCGGCCCCCCTTTTTTCTTTTTGAAAATTCGAATACCCTAGCCCCCCTTTTTGTTTCGTTCTCAGTCGCCCTCGAAACCTTCTGCTAACCACTAAAGAGACGCCGCTGTAAACGACGGAGAGTGGTGCATGAGGGTACGATTCGTGCTTATGAGCGCCGATTCGGCCTACTTTCTGACCAAGACCCCCGTCTCGACCCCAATTGCGACGGAGAAGACAGGTAACCTCTATTTGTCGTGGTAAATCTTTCTTTTTTTATTTTTGATTTTCACATGAACCAGAAAAAATGCAGAAAGAAAAAGAAAGTAAAAAAAAACGAAAAGCCAAAAAGAGTACCAAAAACCTCCAAATCACCTTTCAATATTTTCTGTTTCGATTTCCTATTTCTTGTGTATTTGTAAAAATGTGTCGAGGATTACAAATTTGTTTCGGTTTTATATATAACCGAAAAGAAAAATAAAAGGTAAAAAAAAACCAAATTACAACTGTTTTTTTTTTGTTCTTTTTGTTCTATATTTGCTGTTGTCGTCGTCTGATTTGCAGGTACGAACGAGGCGTGGATGTGGCGCGTACGGAGGCTGTGCGCTGGAGGCTGCGGGATGTGCGTGGGGACACGCGCGATAGAGGCTATTGCGGCGCTGCTTGGCTAGCTAGGTCTTAGGGTTTCAAATTCTGAAACCAAAATTTGGGCCAATTGGGCTGTTCCAAACATTGGGCCATGTATTGGGTTGAATTTTTGGGTTTGTATTTGGGCATGTAAAAACGGATTGTTTAAAAGACTTTGGTTTTGGTTTTATTTATTTGTTATGTTATTTGGCTTTTGGTTTTTGTGTTTGGTTAATTGGGTATGGACTGGTTATGGGCCTCGGGCAAATTTTGGGCCCTACACTATTGCTGCAAATAATTTTGAACTGAAACCTAACACTGTACAGATGATACAACAGTTTGTTCAGTTTGATGGTTTGCAGGATGAGGATCCTAACACACACTTAGTGAATTTTCTGGAATTCTGTGACACCTTCAAGATAAATAGTGTTTCTGATGATGCCATCCGTCTTCGGTTATTTCCCTTTTCTCTAAGAAATAAAGCCAAACAGTGGTTGCATTCTCTTCCAGGAGGGTCAATCACTACATGGGATCAAATGACCAAAAAATTTTTATTAAAATATTTTCCGCCGACCAAAATGGCCAAATTAAGGAATGATATCTCTTCTTTTGTGCAAATGGATTTAGAGACACTTTACGACGCATGGGAGAGATACAAAGATTTGTTGAGGAGGTGCCCACACCACGGATTACCATTGTGGCTACAGGTCCAAACTTTTTACAACAGTGTGAACCCCTCAACAAGGCAATTAATCGATTCAGCTGCCGGCGGAACTCTGAATAACAAAACTCCTGAAGCGACCTACGAGTTTATAGAAGATATGTCACTGAATAACTATTAGTGGCAAGTTACAAGGACAAGGCCAGCCAAAGCAGCCAGAGTTTTCAACCTCGACGCAGTAACCGCACTATCAAACCAAGTAGAGTTGCTACATAAAAAATTTGATGGTTTATATGGTTCTTCACAAGCACATCCAGTTATGCAGTGCGACGCAAGTGAAGGAGTGGCGAATCCTGAGTACCCACCCAACGGACAGGGCATGGAGAGCGAACAAATGAACTATATGGGTAATATTTCCGATCTAACAATAACCCTTATAGTAATACTTATAATCCAGGTTGGAAAAACCACCCCAATTTCTCATGGGGCGGTCAAAGAAATCAAAGGCAACAACCATCCCAAAACTTCCAACAACAACCCTACCCGCAGGAAAAGAAGCCGAACCTTGAAGAGATGCTAACAAATTTCATAGCAGCCTCAGATACACGTTTCCAGAAGGTAGAAACAAAACTTGAAGCATTGTCATAGGAGATCAAGGATCAAATGGGGCAACTTGCTAAGTAGATTTCTGGGAGACCACAGGGAAGACTACCGAGTAACACCGAGACTAACCCAATGGAGTAAATTCAAGCCATAATAGCTCAAGATAGTGAAGGGTTAGACGAGCCTAATTTAAAGCAAAAGAATGTGGTAGAAGAAGATACGATTGAGGTCAATAACAAGCTGAAACCGATAATCAAATAGTACAAACCTCGCATACCATATCCCGAAGCAATAACAAAAGACGACACAGAGGAGCAGTTCGGTAAGTTTCTTAAACTTTTAAAGAAATTACATATTAACTTACCGTTTCTTGAAGCTCTTTTGCAGATGCCAGATTCCAGGAAATTTTTAAAGAAGCTATTGACAAATAAATGAAAGATAGACGAGGAACCACATGTGGAACTGAACGCAGTATGCTCAGCAATGTTGCAAAATAAACTACCACAGAAATTAAAAGATCTAGGGAGTTTTACAATTCCATGCTTAATTGGTAGTTTATCTATTGATAATGCGTTAGCTGATTTAGGGGCAAGCATAAATGTCATGCCTCATAAATTGTTTAAACAACTAGGTCTAGGGAAACCCAAACAAACTAGGATGAGCATTCAATTAGCTGATAAAACTATTAGAGTTCCTAGGGGTATAATTGAAGACGTACTTGTAAAGATTGATAAATTCGTATTCCCAGTGGACTTTGTCGTTTTAGACATGGATGAGGACAACACGATCCCCTTAATTTTAGGAAAACCATTTTTAGCAACTGCCAGGACTAAAATTGATGTCGACGCAGGTGAACTCATACTTTGTGTAGGTAAGGAAACAGTCACTCTTCAAGCCCTCGACTCAGCTAGAACATCAAATAATCAAGGTGAGAAAGTAAATTCTATTGATAACCATTAGGTTAATCCTTCTTTTCAGGAAGCACCACAAAAGAACACAACTGAGTCCGATCCTAAACCCTGTGCCAACAAAGAAATAACTCACGAGGAACAAAAGATTCAGATCGATGAACTAGGAGAGGAGAAGACGCATCTTAAAGAAGAACTAAGGATACACGAAGCAGAACCAATGCCACTATACGAGACACACAAGTTCAAAATTGGAGATCAGGTAATGTTAGATAAAGCAGACCCACGAATATCCCCTCCTGATCCTAACACAAGCAAGGAAATCCCTTTCAAGGTAATCGATGTTTTTCCATACGGAACAGTTGAGGTAAGTAACCCTATGTTCAACACTTTGAAAATAAATGCCACTCGTCTTAAACTCTATCATGATCATGGAACTGCTAGCACGAGGAAGGACTTTCAACTCCTCGAACCACCATGAATATACAAATAAGAGGAGAGTCTAGCTTAAGACTATAAACGAGCGCTTCTCGGGAGGCAACCCGAGTACTAACCCCATTAACTTCTACATTTTTCATTTTATTTTCATCTTATCTATTTTATTTTATTTGTCCTTTTTAGCACCTAACTACAAACTAACCCAATGCAGATTCCCAGGCCATACGGCCATGCGCGGCTGTGGTCGTGGCCATGTGGACCTCACGAATCTCCGTACTGACATGGCAGAAACGGTACGAGTCAGAACAAATAAAATCTTCAAGTCACGGACTCAAACCACCATACCACGGGCACCGACAAAACCCCACGGCCGTGCGATGTGGCTGTGGTCGACACTGTTAGATCACACACGGGCGTGGCGACCTGAGCATGGGCGTGGGAGAAACGAACGAAGCCCACCACGGCCGTGCGATGCAGCCGTATGAAATGCCACACCCCCGATACACGGGCGTGTAAATGTACCTGACTTGAAAATTCTATTTAAACCACCCTCCCCTCCCTCTTCTCACCCATTCAGCCCATTAGTTTTCCTTTTCTTTCTCAACCCTCTCTCTGTTTTTCCTCTCTAATATTTCACTAACTATCGAGTCACACCATAACTATGTCAAAGAAGCGGAAGGATCCCAACACAGTCTCCCTTAGGAAAACCGATCTACATAAGTTCATGCCGGCCGCTTCATCCACTCGACAAGCCAAGGGTCTTTGAGACCATTTAACTTTTGTTTTACTTTTCTCTTCTTCTTTACTTTCCTTATCTTTACTTCTCTTCTGCCTAATTTAGTTCATTTTAGTCTAGTTTCTTAGTGTCAGGTTCTTCAGGCTGCTAGGGAATCACACCGGAACCACGACCACTGACTCCACGCAGCCTTAGAAATAACACCCACCTCCTATTTTCTTTCTCTTTGACTCTCTTATGCTTAATTTAGTTTATTTTAGTTTAGTTTATTAATCATAGTTTCTTTAGGCTGCTTAGGAATCATGCCACTTCCGCCACCGCCAACACCACGGCAGCCTTAGAAACCACACCACCCTCGCGAACCATCCAACAATAAGGACTTGCCAGTCCATTCATTTTTCATTTTAGTTTTGTTTCAATTTTTACATTATTTCCCTTTATCTTTCTTGTTTTTAAATATATATTTAGTTTAATTTAAATGTGTCTCAATAATTCTTGGCTAATCTTTCACGAGCTTCCCAATTTCTTCATCTAGCGCAGAGCTCGTTAGTAACCACCACAACAAAAGACGTCACCTCCAACGTATTTTTCACATCCTCCAAGGAATTCAGCCATAATTCAGGAAGTTTCACTTCTCTCCCTATCTTATGATTTTATTCTTTTGCTATTATCTATCTTTGTACATTGAGGGCAATGTACAACTTAAGTGTGGGGGTTAACTATAGTATTATTTGAAAATAACTATAGTATTATTTGAAGATACCTGAATTATGCCTTGTTCGAAAGTAAAGTTTCTCATATTATGATTAGAATGAAATTTCCCTGATTTATGATTTTTGTTAATATGTTTTGGATTAAGTCATTGATAATTGTGCATTGATGTTTTAATTTGAAGGATACTAGAGAATCAAGCATGATAAGTCTATTTTTCAGAATTAAAAAAAAATTTAGGTTGTCTACCTGAATCTGAATGTTACTTTGAAATTTGAAATTTACGAGGTTGACATCAATAACCCATATTTTTGTGAGATTTTAAGCCTTATAGAGCATACATTTTTTCGTTCTCACTTTTTGATTATGAGTATGTCAACATTGATCTGTTATTCTAGAACTTGCTTCGATTATGCATGTTGAAACCACACCTTTGATTTAATATACAGAGATGATAAAGCACCTAGGTTTTAACCCACTTACTCCACTAAAAAGCCTACCTCCACAATTAACCCCTAGTGAACCCCGTTTAATCCTAACAACCTTTTATTGACTCACCTACTAATTTTAACCCAAAAACCTTTTGTATTTGTTATCACCATTCCTTGACTCCCTTTCTATCGAGATTTGATTTTGAGCAGTTACCTAACTATGTTCTATATTTCAGTTGTAAAAGCTCTTTCCTATTATTATTTGACTTGTTCTTAAAAAAAATGAAGTATATTCATTATTAGTTTTAAGTGAGCTTACATGTTTAAATTTCAAATCTTGAAGAAAAAGCTCGTATTACTTGATGTAATTATTTAAGATTAGTTCATTTTTCTAGTTAGGTAAACTGTCAATTCGATCTCGATTCTAACCTTCTAATTCAACCTTTATCCACACCTTCAACCCAAGCCCCGTTACAACCCTGTTAAAGACTTTTTGATCTGTGTATCATCTCATTTTACAGTGGTGGAGATTTGATTTTCAGGCAAGCCTATGGGATTAATTTTTCAGTTTTGATTTTTGAGTGCTTAATTCTGAACCTTAAACGCTTCGAGTGGTTTGAGTGAATCTTTAGTGAGGATGTCAACTCTTGTCGATTTCGAATTAGAGGTAATTGTTTAGGTAAAGGAAAACACCTAACATTTTCAAGGCTATAAAATGTATGACTTTGATTGTTTGAATCTTTAGGACCCTTTGAATTGAATTATCCATGTATGAATTATCTTTGAATTATGATGAGGCATTATTAGTAAATATTATGAATCGAGGAAGTTTGTTTTAATCGTGACTTGAGAATTTTGCTTGAGGACAAGCAAAAGCCTAAGTGTGGGGGTATTTGATAAACCGTAAAAGTAACATATTTTAGGCCCACATTTAGCATGCTTTTGGATGATTTAAGCCTTGAATTATGTAATTTGGGGCTCTTAATCCTTTGTTTTCATGTTTTATACCCAGGAGAGCACCGGATGATGAAAAGAACGAAAATCGAGCCCAAAATGGAGTAAATGGGCCATATCACGAAATTCATACGGCCTGGGCCCAAGACTACACGGCCGAGCCTCAATCCTCAGTCTCGAAAACGGCCTGGCCACGACTTACATGGGCGTGTGCCATGGGCATGTCCTTGCCGTCAGAAAGAGAAGTTTCACTCGGATTAGGATATTTAGGGGCAAAGAAACACATTCCTAAGCCTATATAAACACCCTAAGTGTTACCTAAAAGGGGGGAACCCAAGGCTTTAGTCAAGGGGCGTCCAGCTAGGCTAAAGAGGGCCGATTTGTGGAGATTTCCTCGAAGATAGCCAGTTGATCCATCTCAAGAAGCCGAAATTATACTCAAGACGGCGGATCTCTTCTTCAATTCCTTCAGGGGGTTTTAGGGATTTCTTATGTTTTGTTCTATCTTTTCTTTTGAGATGTATTCTTCTAAGGGTTTAAAACCTAAGATGAATCTTGTTATCGTTTTCTGAACTATATGATAAATATTTGACTTGTTCTTAATTATGTGTTCTTAATTCTTGTGTTGATATTTTCGGGATATTAATTCAAGTATGATGTGCTTAGGTGGAGGAGCAAAAGTCCCTGCCTAAGAGTAGATCTAGCATAATTAAACGGAGTTGATCGCGCGCCTAGAGATAGGGTGACGAGATTTTGCCGGATTAGGGTGAAACCTAATATGAGAGTCCATAGATCGAGTTAATGTGATTCTAGGGGTTTTAATTAGAAAGAGATTTTAATTAATCAACCTAGGGTTAGACGTTAGTCGCCTCGAGAGAGGGATTAATATAACTTAGGGAATCTTACGGATCAAGTCAAATGAATAAATCGTCTGGTTCAGAGTTAGATAACAAGTGAAGTCTAGGTGGATTCTTCCTTGGGTATCGTCTTAATCAATTGGTTTTCGTCAAGTATTTTTCCCAAATTCATTCTTCTTTGTCTTAGAGTCTTTAGATTAGTTGTTAGTTAATTTAGATTAGATAAACAATTCCCTTAATTCTTAGGCTAGTATTAGTACTTTTGGTTCCTTTGGGTTCGACATTCCGGTCTTGCCTAAACTATACTACTATTCGATAGGTGCGCTTGCCTCAAATCGTTGTCATAGTTAGTTTCCAGGTTCGATCATTCTTTATATAAATTTTAAGACTCTGACACGCGATCAGCTTGGCACTTGCCTAATCATCAAGCAACAACAATAGTTAGCATACTTGCATATCTTACATATAAATTTAATATTGATAAACTTATTTTCTCGAGATATCACACTTGGGTTTATTACTCATCACCAATACATAATTTCCTTGTATCAACATATTAAAGATAATCACATCTTTGCTTGTCACTTTTCAATATATTAAATAAATATCATTTCTATGTCACATTTCAATATATATCTAGTTAATATCATTTCCAAGACACATTTCAATATATATCAATTAAATATCATTACCGAGTATTTCAGGTATATACTGGTAATAACCATAAGTCTTTCAATATTAATTACATATATATATAGAGAGAGATCATTCATAGCACATACAATTCTCATCAATTTACTATCTCAAATAACTTTTCACAATTTAATACACAATTATTTAACAGTATCAATATTCATTTCATGAACTCATGATTCGTGCATCTCATTTATATAATTCAATTCAATGTCTAATTCCAATTTATATTCAATATCAATCATATTATCAATTTATTTGTCTACCCCTATTAACCCGACTCGAACTCAGACGGATACACGGATCCAGCCAAAACACATTAGTTTGGCACCCAGTGCCTTATGGGATAATTCAAAGTTACAGATTGACACCTAGTGTCTCATCAGCCATGCTGAAGTAATTTGGTACCAAGTACCTCATCGAATTTATACAAAGTAACGATTTGACACCCAGTGTCTCATCGACTTGAAGTCGAAGTATCCCTGAACTCTTTCAATCTTATGGCATGCCAACTATATTCGACTCAGCCCGATAAAATTAATAGGGTTTTAATTCACTTTTCAATTTCCACAATTATCCAATATTCAAATGTCACAATTCCACATACATTCAATTCAATAATAGTCAATATTCCTTATACCATTATTTTCATGAATTTTGTGTATATTTATTTTGATAACAATTCATAACCATGAATGTACATAATTATCAGACAATGAATTTTCCATGTTACTAACCAAGTATTTCTAAATCGGAGAACGACTTACAGATATGAGTACATCGTTTTCTTTGTGCCATACCCCAGTTATGGTCTTTTCATTAAAATTGCCATAGCCCAGTTATGGTCTTACATTTAAACATTGCCATTGTCCAACCATAGTCTTATCTGTCAATTCATCCTTTGTCACAAACGATGATACTCAAATCTCGCATTTTATTTAACCCAAACATTCATTTTAAATTCATTATATAATAATATTCTATATTTTTGACTAATAATATAAATAAACACATAATATCATCCATAAATTCAATATAAATATCAAAATTCAACCATATGAACTTACTTGGCTAAATTGCAGAAATACCAAGATTTAGGGGCATTTTGGTAATTTTTCCATTTTTCTTGATTTTCCACCCGATCTTGATATGAAAGAACATAAAATGGCAGAACCTCCAAGTTAAACTCCCATGGTTTTCGTCAATGAAAAATAGAAATCTCCAAAGAAATGTCTTTTTCTCCTTTTTATTTTGTTCTAATTTCAACAAATTTACAATTGTAACAGTTCAGTTTATACCCTAGTCGGAACAGTGGTTTCAGAACCACAAATCCAAGTCTGTATAATATTTTAATATTATTTTCTGTGTCGTTGATATGTGACTAAGCATGTGGTAAATTTTTGTAAGTTAATTTATCTGTCTGTGTGTTTAATTTGATAAAAGGATTGAGTTGCATTGAAATGCAAATTTGTATGTTTTATGAGAAGATGCCTATTTGTTATGTCTTTATAAGTGTGGGGACTTATGTGGCAGTTAAGCCAAAACTGTTGTAGTGGACGGCACTAAGTGTAGCTATGTGCATTTATATGTTTAGATATTAAGTTAAATTTATATTATGTATTATAAGTTATATTATTATAATGAAAACATTATAATAAAAGATAGGAAGGCTATTATTATCATATGTTTGCCGAAAAACAAAAGAAAAAGAAAGAACAAAGCATCAAGTGTTTCGGCCATTTCAAGCTTAAATTTAGGTATGTTTTGGCTTTAGATTTTGGTGATTTTTATGTTTTTGAGATTGTTGCTTAGTCTACTATCAAGCACATGTCTCAATTTTGTGTATGGATGATATTTGTGAGTTGTGCCATTGATCAAATGGTAAGTTTTATGATGTTTTATGGTGTTAAACGAAGGATATGTGTTAGATGAACATACTTTGTTCTTGAATTTTTTATGAATTTAGTTAATTAGGGCCAAATTAAGAAAATAGAAATTTGAGGGACTAAATTGCAAATTTGATGGAAAGTATGGGCTTGTATGAGATGTATGAACATCCAGCTAAGCATGGTTAAATGATGATTTTGTGAATTTGATGTTTTGAGAAAAATGGACTATATTGATAAATTGTGCAAATGTGAGGATTAGATTGCAAATAACCCTAAATGTGTGTCCTTGGATTGAATTGAATGAGTTAGTGAATAAAAGGGTTAATTCTGAATATGTATAGATCAAAAACCGAGGAAAACGGGCTTAGACTGCGGGAAAGCAAAAGTAACCGAGTAGCCATTTTCGTTTCTGTTAAATCAAATCCGAGGTAAGTCATTATGCAAATAAATGTAATTGTATTGAATTGTGCATATTCATATGACTATTGATAATAGTGAATGCTTACGAGATGCTACGTATTTGAATTCTGAGATAATATCGATATAGAGACAATGTTCGAGAAGTCCCGTACGAACCTAGGAATAGATAGGATTAGCTATGTAATGACATAGGTGTCAGTTCTGAGATATCATGTAAGACCACGTCTGGGACATCGGCGTTGATTTGAGATTTTGTGTAAGACCACATCTGAGACGTTGGCATCGATACGAGATTTACGTGTAAGACCATGTCTGGGACATTGGCATCGTATTGATTCGTGTAAGACCCTGTCTGGGACAGTGGCATCGATATTTGAGTACATGTAAGACCTCTCTGGGACGTTGGCATTGTACGATTATTTCAAGCTTTCTGAGTATCCTATTAGGTTCCTAACGGTTCAACGGGCAAGTCTGTGATACGAATGGCAATGTGAATTTTAAAACCCGTTTCAGGTATGTTGCTTATACACTGAGTGTGTATACAAGGTAAGTATCTATACGATCTTACTATGATGATTATGTATAATGGAATAGTAACATGATATGTGGAAGTATGCATGAAAGAGCTATGGATTTATAAGATTATTGAATTGATGAAAGTGGTAAATGTGGCCAAGTGTATGAACCAAAGCATATAAGTGATAAATTACTATGTAAATGAAATGTGCCAATGTTCTTATATGCTTATGTGTCTTTCATGTTATGTTTATTTGTATATGACTTACTAAGCTTTTGGAAAGCTTACTTTGTGTGTGTGTTTTCTCTGTTTTTTTTATAGATCGTCAAAGCTACTGAAGGCTCAGGGACCGTGAGGATCGTCATCACACTACTCAACTTATTTTGGTACATTTTGGAAATGTATATAGCTAGATATGGCATGTATAGACTAGTTATTTGGATAAGTATGAGATGTAAACTTAGCCATGTGATTTGGCTAGTTATATGTTGGTAATATGTTTTGATGAATGTATGTTTTGGTATGGTTAAATAGCATTTTGAAATAGTCAATGTAACAGCCCGATTTTGGCCCTAATCAGAACGGTGGTTTCGAGACCACTAATCCGAGTTAGAAAAATATTTTTATATTATATTTGATATCTATGATATATGTTTGAGCATGTGTTAAAATATCGTGGGCTAATTTGTCTGTTTGTGTGTTCAATTTAAGAAAAATGACTAAATTGCATAAGTGGTAAAAATAGCCTTTTATTAAATTGAGTAGCTTAATTGATTTGTCTTCTTTTATATGTGGACTTACGTTGTAAATTTACCAACTAGCATGATAGTGGAAGGCATATGACTTTAATTTCATAATAATATGTCTTTATATATATATATAATTATAAGTTAAAAATGTTATATTATAATATATGTTAATAATATTAAATGAAAAGACATGTTTTCTTCATCATTTTATTTTCTTCATCACCGAAAGTAAGGAAGAAAGAAAGAAACTTGAGCTCTCAACTATTCGGCCCTTTTGCATGTTTAATTAAGGTATGTAATTGAGTTCGGTTTTTGATAATTTTTACATTTTTGAGATCGTTACTTCGAATACTATCCGACCCATGTTAGAATTTCTAATTTTGATGCATGTGTGGTGTTCGGCCATTGATGAAAGCTTGTGTTTTGTGATGTTTGATGATTTTATATTAAAGATATGTTTTAGATTAACATGTTTTATATTGGAAATTTTGATAATTTTGAGTTATTAGGACTAAATTGTGAAATTTGTAAATTGAAGGGTCAAAATGTGAAATAAATGAAATGTATGAGTTTGTATAAGAGTTATGAATATTCGGCCCTAAAGGAATATGTTCAAATTTTGTGTATTTTGTGTTTTGTGTAATAGGGACTAGATTGTAAAAATTGTAAATGTCAAGGGTAAAATGGTAATTTGCATAATTATTTTTTTTTGGATTAAATTGAATGAAAACATATTTGAACGAGCTTAATTTGAACATGTTTAGATCAAGAACCAAAGAAAACGTATTTGGATCGGGGAAAAACGAAAATAGTCGAATAGCCGGTTTTTGTCGTCCGACGTTATCCGAGGTAAGTCTTTAAGCAGTAAAACATTATAAATTATGTACGTAACTTAGTATATTCTGATTTGGATATTTTGTATCTATATTATTGAATAGCCGAATGTGGTTTAATTTAAGATTTAATGTGTTTAAGTGGTTCGAATGAGATATGTTATTTGAATGCTCGTATAAAGATTATGAAGTGTATATGAGATTTGATATATGAAATAATTTGTGTGAGACATCTTAAAAGTATCGTGATTCAGGCTGTGAGCCTAGCAAGCCTTGGGCTAGTGAACTTTATCGGGCTTTATGCCTAGCAGGCTTATTGCCGGTGATTGAATATCAGACCTTGGGTCTAGCAGGCTTAATGCCAGTGTGTGATTCAGGCTTATGCCTAGCAGGTTTTATACCGGTGATTTAAATTACAAGCTTTTGCTTATGAAATGATCAAGTTATGGTGGAAATTGAGCAAGTTAAGCTTATTAAAATGATTTAGATTAAATTCGGCCACAAGGTATGTATTTATATATGTATATGTTATACGTGATGTTTATTGAGCAAGTAAGTTGACAAATAAATGTTCTTGTATATTCGGCGACTTAGATATGTGGATAAAATGATGTTGTGTTGATATTACATACTTATGTACATGTGATTATTTAATAGATGTGTATATATATATATATATATATACACACATTTGGTTATGTGTGATTAATATGTACATGGTAATTGTTTATTCGGTTGTATATGGGAATATATGGAACTATGTGCATTTGGTAAGTTTTTATATTTAACATAAGATAATTGTAACATCCTGGAAAGGGCCTATGCATTTTCAGTCTAACTGTACGAAATGACAAGTCTTAAGCACTATGAATAAATTTTTGATATTTTTGGAAACTCAGAAATGTATGAAAATGAATTGGAAATGAACATTTTTGGAAACCTGGAAATGCATTGGACATGAACATTTTTGGAAACCTGGAAATGTAAGGAAATGATTCAAAAATGGAAAGTGAACATTTCTGGAAACTTGGAAATGTAAGAAAATGGCAAGTATACAGAGCCGATCGAAAATTTTAGGAAACTTAGAAATGACCTAGAAATGTCGAATTTTAAAGTTTAAAATAGGAAATTAGGGCAAGGAGGCCTTAAAAGAAAAAGTTGGTAAGATTTGACACACAAACAGGCTTGGAAAAGTGGCCTGAAGGTGTCACTTAGGGCCTACGGAAATGGCGCCATGTGCAAGAGGAATGGGCCTGGGTTCGAGTCACTTGGGAAGCAAATAAATAAGGTTTTATTTTGGCTTCCAGAAGGCTGAGGTGGACGGCACATGCTTCTAGAAAAGGAGGTGTTTTATTTTCATAAATATGTGATTAATAAGGTGATAATAAAGGATTTTTATTGGATTATTTTTTTAAGAGATAATATATGGATAAATATGGATTTATCCCTTTTATTTTGATAGATAAGGAAGAGATAAAAGAGGATTATTATTAGTATTATTTTTATTAAGAGATAATAAAGGATATTTCTTTAATTATTTTAAATTAAAGAGATAAAGCTATCAAATAAAGAAAGAGTGGTGGCCAAGTAAGGGACTCTAGCCTAGTAAATTTGGCTATAAAAGGAAAAGAGAGGCCATTCATTCATTCACTTTTCCTTTGCCGAATTTCTTAAGCAAATTCTCTTCTCTCTGCCGAATTCTCTCTGTCATTGTTCTTCTTTCTCTTTTCAATTCTTCACAAAGCCGAAAGCAGAATCCCCATAGTCTTGCCGAATTTTCCTAAGTTTTATATCTTCCTCTTCTTTCTTTGAAAAACCAAAAATCCTCTACTGTTCATCAAGAAGCCGAAATTTTAATCCACATCAAGGCCATAGCTGAATATTGTTAAAGGCTCAAGCAAGGATTGTCGATTCCTAAAGTAAGGAGATCTTTCGAGATTTACTAAGTGTCGACTACAAGGAAGGAGAAGTTCTTTTCCCGAAGGTACACCATAAGCCGCGTGTTCCCTAGTTATTCGGTGAATTTTGGGATTTAAGAATCTAAGGTAAGTCATATTTAACATACGGCTAAGGGTTATTTGTTGTGAATAAATGTTAGAAATTGATCTAACATGAAGTTATAAGGATTTCGACAGAGGGATACAAGGATTTCGGGATTTGAGAATTTCAAGGAATTTGAGATCTAAGGCAGTAGATCAGATTTCGGGATTTCAAGGAATTCGTTAAGCAAATCAGGTGTGTACCCTACCCTAAGTTTTGATAGGTTCATGGCTATGTTTAAATTAAATGTATTATTAAGAATGTGTGTACTCCACACTATCTTTGTAATATGAATTATGGTTGCATATATTAAAATATATGTTAATAAAAATATGAGCATGGCTAAAGTACCGTGTTATGGTACTAAGTACTCAGGTACGTTTCCTACTTCTACTAGGAATATGAAATATGTTATTCGTAACATGAGAATATGATAAGAATTTGAACTATGGTATATTATGCATATTAATGGGGCATTTGGTTGTATATTGAAAGGGGAAGTGAAAAGTGGTGATTTAATACCACAGTAATCTGAAAAGTGGTGACTTACGACCACAGTAATCTGAAAAGTGGTGATCTAAGACCACAATAATCTGAAAAGTGGTTTCCTAAAACCACAGATGCGGAGCCTTAAGCCCGCAAATTGGTGTGTAGCGGAAGGAGGGTCGACTTAGTAGTCCCCACGGTGTGTTTGGCAGGTACGGGGGTGTGTAGCGGATGGACAATTAGGTTTGGGTTTGGGAATCCATCATAACTTGTATCTTATGTTTCGAATGTGTAACTATTGTATGCCTGATTCTATTATGATTTAGTGTCGTGTACACATTGAGTCTGTTTGACTCACCCCGTTGGGGAATATTTTTCAAGTGATGAGCAGTAATGGACCGGGTCGGCAGGAGCTTAAAGGTGGCCATGCACAGCAAGCAAATTATTTAAATTGGACATTTTATTTTATTTAAGTACTCTACAATTTTATTTTGGGTTTTTATTTGATGTAATAAGGCCATAAGGCCATAGTGGATTACTTTATTTTATTTTATTTATTATGTTTACGAATTTTTATAAATTAAAGTTTAAGCAAATACATTTTTAAAATAAACCTTAAATGTTTTGTCACTATAAATAAATGGATTTCAATGTTAGATAAATTGGTTTTCAGCACAAGCCCAACCCAAACAATATTTTTTTAAAAATCACACAAGTTTTTCCTAAGTAACAAAAGAACTTTGAACCGGTTTACTTGAGGAACATACCAAATCTGGTCAAGGCTCGTGGGCCGGGTTTGGGGTGTTTCAATAATGATAAATGTTTTGCTATGTAAGGATATTAGCATTCGGCTATGATAGTCTATATGTGCTATGTTATTATATCAATGTTATAAAGTGTTTAGTTTAATTTATTTGAATGTCCAATTGATCTGTTATGTTTGCTTAAGATTTATTAAGCTAAATTAGCTTACTCTGTGTGTTTTGTTATTCTGTTCTATAGATTTTGATTGGAAGTTGTGAGCCCGGGGGATCGTCATCGAAGTCATCCACACAAATCGACTTATTTTGGTACTTTTAAAGTTTAGATTTTGAATTTAAGGCATGTATAGGCTAGTTAATTACTTGGATAATGTTTTGATGATGTAAATATAAGCCATGCGAAAATGGCTTGATTTTAATTCCAAATGACCTAATGCTTAAATGTTCTTAATCGTATTTTGTGTGTATGTCATGCTTGGATTATGTGTATGGTTGTGATGTGAGATCATATTATGTACAAGTATATGTATATATATATATATATATATATATATGTTTTGATATGAAGTATCTGTTAAAGTCATATAAGTTGTGCATTTGGAAAGTTGACATATGTGTACTTGAATAAGTTTGGTTTATGGAGTGATAATATCATACTTTTGAGGTGAATAATTTATAACATGAATTTTACTTGAAGATCATTTATATGGTAAATTGTATATTCGGTCAATTGATGAAATTATAGGTTAGGTACTTAGGATTGACATATTTGACATGGTTTGCAGATGTATATGTGTATAATGTTCATATTTAAGTGTTTCAGATTATGGATGTTATATTTGGTTTTTGGTTGAATCAATTTTTGATCTTATAAACGAATTGATCCATAATTTGTTTGGATGTTGAAATAGGTATATTTTGAACTCGATTAAATAAGGTTTATGTGAAAACATATACGTATGCTTAGTTTTGGTAATGGACATTTTGTTTTAGAAAGTAATTATAGTAAGTGCATATTCGGCTAAGGTATCTTGAATGACCAAATGAATAGTAACCTTTGTTATTTGATGAATGAAGCTTATATGTGAATTTGGTATATGGATATTTAAGTAGGATTTGAAAATACATTATTCATAATGCGTTTGTTTTTTTTTTGACCTTACGATTAGTAAATATTTGTTATGTCCTGTGCTGTGCTTAGTAATGCCTTGTAGCCCTAATCCAGCGACGGTTAAGGGTGAAGGGTGTTACAGTCAAGATTTTGGGTAAGTAAATGGTTAAACTATGCTTGTGTCTATATGAGAGTTAGTCTTGTAAATTTGGTATGAATGGAATTGGTTTTGAATGTATAGATTGAATGGTTATTTTAGTATGTTTTTGGTTGCCAAATATGCAGGAAATGTGTTGGTAAATTGCTTGTTAGATATGGCCCTTGTTGGGTTGCATTTTTGGCCTTACAAATGGCCTATAATGTCACACGGTCATGGCACACAGACGTGCATAGTGACCGTGGGGTTAAGTCAATAGCTAGCTAAGAGTACACGGGCTTGGCACACGGACGTGCCTGGTAGCCGTGTGGTTTCAACAGGATTGACCACGGCCAAAGTACAAGGGCCTGCTTGGTGGCCTTGGAGCCAAGTCAGAATTGACCACGGCCAAAGTACACGGGCGTGCTTGGTGGCCGTGGAGTAAAGTCAGGTTCGACCATGGGGAAGACACACGAGGGTGTTTATCGGCCGTGGAAGGCACACGGCCTGCCCACACAGGCGTGTAAGCCCTGAAACTTAGAAAAGTTTTAAATTTTCGAGAATTTTTGTATGTGTTCCGGTTTAGTCCCAACCTTGTTTCTGAGCATGTTTTAGGTCTCGATGACCTACTGAGGGGACACTGTGGTTGTAAATGATGGCTTAATTTACGAATTGTTTGATAAAGTTTCTGATCTGTCAGGTAACGCCCTTAACCCTAATTCGGCGACAGACACGGGATAGGGGTGTTACAACAATTATGCCATTAGATCATTTTATTTTATTATTTTTCCTTCATATGCCGCCTCATCCATCTAATTTAGGCATAATTATTTCTTAAGTCCTCCCTCTATGGCCCCAATACAATCCTTTAAAATAAATGTAATGAGATAAAAGTTAGAAATAATTTATATTTTAAAAATATAAAGATTGTGTAAATTTTACTTTAAAGTGAGGCCAATATCTTGTATCATGTCGAATATGATTCGATACTTCCTCAAATTGACCTTTAGTGGGTTTAATTGTGTCTATTCCCATTCAAGCAAATATGCATGCAACATATCAGTAAAAATTCGACTAACAGTTTCCCCAGATCGTTAAAATCACTTTGTTGCATTTGAATTTGATGCTCTATTTCCAAGAATGTACAATGATAATGCTAACTTTTTCATCGTCGATACTTTCTCATGCTTTAAGCCATAATTTGTTTGCAAATCATGCAACAAGCTGTGAAATATATTTTTTGGCATCCTAAAACTATTCATACAACGATCATCATGCCCATTTAATACTTTGTCCACCCACATTTGATCTGTATAATTTGAATCTATACACGGTTGCATAGTGAAATAAGTTTCATGGTATACCAATACACTACTTAACACATATTCTTCCTCGTCATGATAATTGTTGTGCTCAACTTGTGTAACAATTGTGGCTATTCTTCATTGAGCTTCTTCACTTAATTCAAGGATATCATAATTCATATCAAAACTATTATACATATTGTTAAATTCATCCATAACCTGAAAAAGTAATCAATTGAAAATAAATTAATATTTTGTGACATTCTATACAACATAGAAACTTGAATAAAAACATAGCATAAAAATACCAAACATAAAAAATATCATACATTAGTTTTACACATAAAAAACGTAGTATAGTTATATTACAGTAATAATTCTATGGAGCTTATGGTGGAGGTGGTTGATGGTATGGTTGGAAGGGAATTGAAGATGTTGCTACCAATGATGAAAATGATGTAATTGGATTTTTTTTCAACATATTCACGTCGAAGCCACCAAACCCTAACATTTGGATCTAAGTTCAAAAACACTTCTCGTTTCACCGGTATTTGAAACATTTTGATGCCAAAACAGTACAGTTCATTTTTTTTTTGAATTTCATCTCTCAAAGCACGCAAAGCATTCATTGCATTTGAAATAGTATATTGAGAATGAGGAAAAATAATTTCATTCACTGATTTTCTTGGACTAGCCATACTCTCACACAATTTCTCAATTTGAGTAGTTAATGTATTTCTTGATGGTTTTCTACTTGAACTTGATTTTTTTTCCTTTATCATGTACAACACCAAGTGTTTGCTTTCTTCTATTAGGAGTTTCATGAGAAGGGTTTGATGGTGCCTCATTAGGAGGAATACCTTCATTCTCATTACTATGTTCATCTGAATCACCAAATCCTTGATTAGGTGTATCATCTCCCATAGGAACCCCGCCTGAAAGAACACCAGACGAAGGTGTCCATGCATTCTCTCCAGTGGCTACAATGCCAATAAACATTTGCCACATTAACTCATTCAATCGTGGTTCAATTCCTTTATTCTTTAATCCCTTAAAATAAATATTTTCCTACATAACATGTTAAATATTAAATGTTATACTAAGATTTTTATATTTGTAAATTATTACTTTAATAAACTTTATGCATTAAAATAATGATAAAGTTAACACTAACATGTCTTTTTCAGCCCACCATTCTTCGGTAGCATCGACAATTTTTTTAGATGGACACCATCCTATAAATGTAGATTCCTTAAGCAACTCCCTCCATAACCTCCATTCATTTTTTAATGTATCCCACTTATTTTTCAATTGAGGTTTTCCATAATTTTTTTGTGTTTCTGCTTGAAAAAGAGCAATGACATTTTCCCATCCTTTTGAGTTTAGATGAGTTGTCGGTCTATTACCAGCATTGACTTCATTCACGCAAAGTTCACAAAATATCAACGT
Organism: Gossypium australe; assembly: GCA_005393395.2. Classification (NCBI taxonomy): domain Eukaryota; kingdom Viridiplantae; phylum Streptophyta; class Magnoliopsida; order Malvales; family Malvaceae; genus Gossypium; species Gossypium australe. The sequence goes on from CM016614.1 coordinate 15,811,451, forward strand.
CAACTCATTATCCCAAACAACTTTTGTTGCTAAGGTACTATCTCTCTCCACAAAATTTCGTGTCTTTACCATCTATTATTATTTTGATTTTAAATGTCAACAGACATAAAGCCTTAAATATATATATATATATATATATATATATCATAATAAGCATCATTTAAAGATCACCATTATAACAAATACAAGCAAACATTTATCTTAAGATATCATGGTATATATACATCAATGCATTTGTAAAGCTCCTTCAATATTTCGCACAAAAACTCTTTAACAATTTGATGTATTGGACTAAACAAAATAATAGAATATAAGTATTTAATTTTCACTCATATGGGACATGCATACATGTATATCGTGTCTCCACACCAATTTCTAAATATGAATGAAAAAACTAAAGGTGTCCAATATGAATACTTAAAAAAAATGAAGAATCAGTGTGACATAGTCTAGCATCAACACCAAATCATACAACATTTCATTATTTCTTGGATAATTGTATAACCATGTTAGATAGATTTTCCATACTACCTAAGTGTCATATATCTAGATTTTCTAAAGACGTATAATAATTCGGCCTCTCAAACACAAAGAGCTATAGGGGATTGAGAAGGCTAAAATTCTTTCTAAGAAAGGGATCTTTCAAAACTGTGTTTCTCAAGATTTGTTGGTCTCAAAAGCTTACATCATTTGAAAGGAAAACTGAAGAAGCATAAGAACATATATACCTATATGGAAAGACTACATCTCTAATATCATTAGAGCAAAACTCAATTGCCTATTCAAATGTAATAAATTAGTTTTTAAACAAACCCTTTGTTATTAGCCTACTAATTTTTTGTTCTTCAAGAATTTTCCCTAATTTTATCGTTTGTTTCATCATTTCAATCTTGTATTAAGAAGAAAAACTACAACTGAGCACTACATTTCACTAAAAAATTCTTAAAAAATTCCCAACTACAAGCTAAATTTTTGCATTCATTGTAGAAGTGGAAACTACAACTTGTATTTGCAAATACCCTCAACCGAACAATAATCTAATCTACAAACGAAAAATTTAGAAACAAGACGAAAATATAATACGAACATGATACCATACTTTAACAAAAATATATAAAAACTAATCTTAAGGCCAAGAAAAAAGTAACAGCCACAATCAAAAACAAAGTAAAAAAAGTAGCGAGAAACCAGCAATAATCACTATTTCAGCTCCCAAATTTGAAAAAAAAAATGATTGTTTTGTTTCCAAATCTGAAAAAAATAAGATTGGAAAAAAAATTATTTTAACTTTCAAGGATAAAAAAAGTAAAATAATAAATAAAAGTATGAATACTTTGGCCTGCTAAAAATATCTTTTGCTTTATTGGGTTCAACTGGTGCTAAAACCTCCGGTCAATTTTGAGGCCATCAGTTTGATTGAAATGGTCTTGCAGAGACAGTCCCTTTTATCGCCTCTTCTATTCCCACCAAATTCTGTTGTGAATGTCCATTTGCAGACTTCGTAGGTCGAAGCATTTCGAGGTCCTTCATCTCTGACGGTCGTTAACCAGTATTTTCCTCAGTCAAAAACGCACCACCTTCCTTACGAATACAGCTCGTACTACCTTTCTCCATGACTTGCGTCTGTTTTTTGAGCTGAAACTGCTTGACAGCTCTATGTTTAGTTTTATCCAAACCCCTGAAATCTGAATTGATTGAAAGCAAAAAGGTTCTTCAACACCAACCCTACGGCCAATGATCGACCCATCATTAAAACTTTCAGACCTCCGTTCATTACCTCTATTCACAGTCTTTAGAATATTAGTACTCTTTCTAGGCCCAGATCCAATTGCAACTCCTTTGCGTTTGGTTTTCAACCTGTTCCTCATCTGAGTTGTAGCTAATTTAAGGTTTTTCCCCTTAACAGAGTCATTCAAAGTTTCTTTGTCTACTGCAGAGTCACTTACCATGTTTAAGCCAATCTCTTCAGATCCTCCTTGATTCACGCCCAAAACTTCAAACCTGGAACCACTGTTCCCTCCACCTTGATTGTCGTGAATTTTGACCCCAACACTCCTCCCATTACACCGTTTTCAATGTTCAACTAACATCCACGGTCCATAATCCTCCTCTTCAATTCACCGGTTTAAATTTTGAGAGACGTTTCTATTCGACACTGCCATCTTGACGGGATTCTCCTCCATCGGCGGTGGGTCACAACCTTTTTGGCATTTGTCAGCCCCATGTCCATACATACCACATTTGAAACAAACGTTTGGTAATGATTCGTATTCAACCCTTTGGAGATGACCATTGATCCTGACTTTAGAAATCAAGGGTTTCCTTAAATATACACAAATGGCTAATCTAGCGAACCTTCCCCTTGTTGCACTAACAGTATTTTCATCGATCCTAGCCACTGAACCAATCTCTTTACCAATGGCTTTGAGAATGCAAGACGAATAATTACTTTCGCATAATCCCAGCAACCGAACCCGTACCACTTGGATGACCAAGGACGGACTGTCAAATATTGCCCAAATATCACCCATGATCCATTAGTTAACACCTTGGTGTAGCTATCTTCCTCACTAAACCGAACCAGATAATAATCATTCTCCAAATCCATTAATTGGAATGGACTATTTGTTTTCCACAATAGTGTAACCCTATTTAGCAAAGCATTGAATGTTATTTTCCTACCCAATAGCTTAACAATGATTGTTTTTGCCATCTTCTTCTCAATGAAACCCTTCACCCAGTCAGAGAACATAATCAATGGTATCCCATCTACCAGTTCAGTTCTTACATCACCGTCTTGAATATCAAAATTATCCGCCATCTGCAACGACTCCTTTGAACCGGGAGCACCCATAAAAGAATGCGTATAGCTCATCTTTTGCAATGAATCCTCCGATACCTTCCTACCGTCTCCATCCACTACGAGATCATGTGAGTCAGATGGTAACTCCGTTCTATGTCTAACCTTTTTCATAACCCTAGCCACGCCTGAATTGGAAATATCAGGATTAGAACCCGACGTGGAAACCAGGGACATGTTTTAGACCTAACGTGTTAAATGATTATTTTTATTTTTTAAAGAAATATACTTTACTAGACAAACGAGGTCAAAAATTTAAAATTCCTGCCAAATAATTATTTTATAGTGTTGATTAATGAGCGAAAAAAGAAATAATTCTTTGATTCAAGACTTGGACTCCAAGTACTACGGGATCTTCCACCACTTGGGCTCCAAGTAATATTAATTATTTAAATATTCTATTTGGATCTTTGTTTTTGATGTTTTGCCACTGCCGTTCTCTTTCACAAATAACTCTGAATGGACTTTACTTGAGACCCACATAATTATATATGCTCTTTCCAGAATAAACAAATAATATGCTTATGTATGCTCTTGCATCAGCAGCCTACTGTACCTTTCTCAAATGATCGGACTCCACACTTGGCTGTATATATAACAGATATTGGTATGCTAGCCTTACCACTCACTTCACTTTTCCTTCTTTCTACTCATATTCCTATGGGTTCCCAAACCCAGCAGCCTCACTTTGTGCTGTTCCCTTCCATGGCCCAAGGCCACTTGATCCCCATGGTAGATATCGGTCGATTGTTAGCGCAGCGTAACGTGATTGTTACTATAGTTACGACACCTCATAATGCAAGCAGAGTCCAGAAAACAATTGATCGAGCTGTTGAATCAGGCCTCGCTATCCGTTTAGTGCAGCTCCGGTTTCCTGGCAAAGAAGCAGGGTTACCAGACGGGGTTGAGAATATAGACATGATATCTTCAATGGAGGACATGTTCAAATTCTTCACTGCAGCAAACAGTATGGACGAAGCAGTGCAGGAATTATTTGAGAAGCAAACACCACGCCCCATTTGCATTATTTCGGACATGTTTCTGCATTACACCCTCAAAATTGCTACCAAGTTTCAGGTCCCAAGGATATCGTTTCATGGAATTTGCTGCTTCTGTTATCTTTGTGTGCACAATCTGAAGTCCTCCAAGATACTAGACAACATAACATCTGATTATGAATGCTTCAAGGTGCCAGGCTTGGCTGAAAAGGTCGAATTTACTAAACCCCAGTTGCCGCTTAACCTTGATGAATCCTGGAAGGACATTTTTGATACAACAACAAAAGCTGACGAAGCATCATATGGGGTTGTCATAAATAGTTTCGAAGAGCTCGAATCACCATATGTGAAAGAGTACAGGAAGATAATAAAAGTTTGGTGCATTGGTCCAGTTTCTCTGAGCCACAAAAATGAGTTGGATAAGGCTGAAAGAGGTAAGAAGGCTTCAATCAATGAGCAGCAGTGTTTGAAGTGGCTTGATTCTCAGGAACCCAACTCTGTAATTTATGCTTGTCTTGGGAGCATGAGCACTATGAAATCTCCCGAACTGATAGAGTTGGGTTTGGGCTTGGAGGCCTCGAACAAGCCATTCATTTGGATCTTAAGAGGAAATAATGACGCATCGAACCAGGTGATGAAGTGGATTGAAGAGGATGGATTTGAGGAAAGAATAAAAGGAAGAGGATTTGTAGTTGTGGGATGGGCTCCCCAAGTGCTCATTTTATCACATCCTGCAATAGGAGGGTTCCTAACTCATTGTGGATGGAATTCAACAATCGAAGGCATTTCTGCTGGCGTTCCATTATTAACATTGCCACTTTTTGCAGACCAGTTTACCAATGAGAGACTTGTAGTACAAATACTAAAAATTGGAGTGAGCGTTGGGGCCAATGAACCTACGGCCTGGGGAGTTGAAAAATCTGGGTTCATGTTGAAGAAAGAACATGTTAAAAACGCAATAGACCAATTGATGAATGAAGGAAATGAAAGCATAGAGAGAAGAAAACAAGCTAAAGAGTTTGGAGAGAAGGCAAATAAAGCTGTTGAAGTAGGTGGATCTTCTTATCTTAATACGACACTATTAATCCAAGATATAATCCAACAATCTTCAAAGATGGGTGTGGATATGATTCCAACCTCACATCGCTATGAGAACTAAGGAGATATAATAAGAGCGAGGCTCTATCTAATAAGAAAACCGAGATAACGTCATAGAGTGATTTATTTGATTGATGTAGTGTTTTTTTTTTTTTTGTTTATTTTTTGTTTCGTATTATTATCATTTTGTGTCTTGCATAAAACCACCTTTTGGTTTAATGAAATAATTACGGTTTTTCAATTGCCATTACCTAACAGCGTTGATTTATTTTTTCCATTTTTTTTCTCCTTTCCTAAATTGATGGTCGACTCTCAATCATCGAACTCCTCATGACCCCCAAATGTTAGGCATATTCATAGTGCCATAGTTTCCAACTGAACGTACTTTGCAAATGTGAAGATCAGCTTCTCCGTAGTGTCATAGTTGCCACCATTTCCCTTGAGATTCTTTTGTTAGAACTATAACACATTAATATAAACATAATAAATCATGATTTGTCAGAGTGTTAATAATAAAAACGAGATGTAGAAACATATATGAATCCATTGATATGTTGATATATTTGAATCGTGTAGTTTCAATCTTCCAAATTAATATACAAAAAGGTGACTTTTTTTCTAAATATAGGATGTCATAAAGGTTATGTATATGTAATTTGGAGACCATAACACTAATATAAAATTTTTGCACATTCATCCCATCATTAATTAGAAATTAATTACTAGGCTATTTACACATATTTGACCAATAGTACTTCATTTCATTTAATAACTGAATCCTAATAAGCCTTAACTGTAACAGCTCGATTTTCAATGGTGTCGTAAAAGGTGATTTCAAAATCTCATTTTCATTAATTGGGTCTGCAAATATTAAATATGAATATTTACAGAGTTGGTATAAAAGAATATTAATGTTTGATCCTTCAATTTTGTCAATTAATTGCTTAATTAGGGTACATGAACTAAATTGTAAAGGGCTTATCACTATAAATTTTTAATTGACCAAAGACTTAAGGACTTATATTACAATTAGTCAAAGGTCCAAAATGGTAAATAAACAATTTTATAATATGTAATAGGGGATGGTGATGTGAACTTCCACTAATTTTTATTAATGGTGATTAAGTTTAATTAATTAAGTTAAATAAGTAATTAAATATTTAATTAAAGTATATAAGACAAATTTTAGTGGTTTTTTTTTTCTTTTCACCTAACTGGACATGCTTTTAAAACCTAAGAACAACCATTTTTCAAGCTATTCGGCCTTAATTGATCAAAAATTGGATCAAACCGAATATAAATGGGAAGAGTCAAAATTGTCGATTAGTCCCTAGATATTCAACTGATTGTTGTTTAGATCAGACAAGTTCATATGATGTTTATTTATATTGGTTGTTGTGTATTTGATTTGTAATTATATATGTGTTTGGTTGTGAATTGATTCAAAATGTAAGATTTGGACTAAATTGAAAAGTGATGATTATATGTGAAATTGATGCATGTGTGAACTTAGTAAAGGTTAGGATACGATTGGCATGCCAATAGGGTTTTGTGCTCACTTGTACGAGATTAATTGCAAATGTTACCAAGATTCAATATTTGTTGCGGATACTCAAATACATATGAAAAAGGTTTAGCTCAGACGAGTAACTTATCATTTTAAAGGCTTAGCCCGAACGGGTAACCTAACACGAATATATTCAGCTCGGATAGACAACTGGTGTGATATAGATACCTATGTATCCGAGTTCGTTTACTAGGGTTCATTAAGCAAAATACTTTATATGAAACAAGAATTGGAAATGAAATTAAATGGATTTGAAGTTCAAATGAATGAATTAAGTATAATGTCATTGAACATGTGTGTGAACATATTACTCTTGAATTGAACGAGTTGTGTCACATTCCAAAAATTGGGTTAGAAGATATGGGGTTATTAAAACTGAGAATGATCACATTCTGGATTTTTAGTTAAGGCTATGAAAATTATGTTAAGTGTGTTAATCTGGTTTAGTAGATAGGTGTTTTGCTTATGTGTGTGAGGTTTTAGGTTTGAATTTTTTTTTAAATTTTTGTTATTTGTGCCTTTTAGTTCTATTTCTTATCCTCTAGCATAAATAATGTTTTTGTTCAATTGATGACAAGAATGAGTTTGTTGAATGATAAGGTGTTAGTTTACTTTTTAGTTTTGTGTTTGAATCCTCACAAATGTAAATGGAAATAATTTTATGTCAAATTCAGTCTCGTCTGAACGAGTTTGGTTTTTATTAAAACTCCTTAAAATTTAGTTAGGTAGAAATGGGATAAGATTTGAATTCTTTTGATTATAAATAAGTTTTTAATTATCTCAATGCCTTTTATTTTTTTTATTATATTACTAATTGATGTTAGAATAATATTTTTTATTATTAAAAATTAAAAATTAAAAATTATTTTAATAAATCTTGAATTGCACTTTGTTTTCAAGTTAAAAAACACTTTTACCATAATTTAAATTATTAAATGTTGAGTTATACTTCACTTATATTGCAAGATTTTCTTTCAAATAATAGTTAAAAGTTCTCAAAAAATTCAATTGTCATTATTATTTTTAGGCTAAAATTATGGGTTGAATTATTATTATTATTATTATTATTTACTTTAAAAAATAATATATTTAAATTATATTCAATAATTTGAATAAAATTATGTCCCGTAAAAACATATTATCTAATGAATTAAAAAAAAGGAAACACTTGAAATTATGTGATAGTACAGGGAAGCTTTTGGTCATTTTAATATTGTCTAAATAAATTTCTTTCTGTCTATCCTATTAAAAAAATTAAAAAAACTCAAGTTTCACAAATTTTCAGCACATGAAACCCCAAAGGAACAAAAACAAAGTTGAGTTGATGGATTGCACATTGTAAGCCTTGGCAGTAACATGGTTAAAGCTCCATGAAATTGAAAGATGTCATTGCCATGAGCTATAAGCTTTTATCAGAAACTTTTTCTTTCCAAGTTCCCTCTTAGAAAACAGGCCATGGAAGGACTCTAAAAGAAATGAGATTTTGAGTACTGAGTTCATGGCTTTGCAGCTCAGCTGCATCATGAAAATGCAAGAGTTTTGTCCAGATCCATTAACCCTCCTCATCTTCTTGTCCCTTCACCTTTCTTTAGAGGTTTCCGACGTCTTCATTGCCATGCCTACTTTAATTTCTCAACTACTCTTCTTTTTTTATTCATCCTCTTCTTCTTCATCGTCGTCTTCTTTTTCTCCTTCTGGTCCTTCGCCATTAGTTAAGTATTCTAGAGCGGTTACCACATCACTCATCGCAGGCCGAGCGGCTGCATCGTCTTGCAGACACATTGCTGCAACTGCAAGTGCTTGGTGGAGACCCTTACTGGGATAATTCCCTTCTAACAATGGATCAGCCATTAATTGGAAATTCCTTCTATCTTTGAACAAAGGTGTTGCCTGCATAAAGGGATACTCAGAAGTTAGAGATGTATTAAGTGACTGTTTCATGATTGTTTAGAACAAATAGAACATTGCAGACTTGCCCAATTGACAAGATTTTGTTCTTCTGTTGGTCTTGAATTGTCTATTACTCTTCTTCCCGTGATCATTTCCAGAAACACAACTCCGAAACTGTAAACATCGGATTTCGCAGTCAATTGGCCTGTAAGTGCATACTCGGGTGCACAATAGCCATAGGTTCCCATAACCCTGGTGGAAACATGCGACTTATCTCCAGTTGGACCAATCTTTGCAAGCCCAAAATCCGAGAGCTTTGGATTGAAATCTTGGTCCAACAATATGTTTGATGCTTTAAAGTCACGGTATATCACAGGGGGGTCAGCTGTTTCATGCAAGTATTCAAGGCCTTTAGCCGCACCTATTGCAACTTGTATCCTGGTATTCCAGTCCAATGGCTTCTTGTCTGGGGGTATATCTGAAGGGCATAATTACAAACAACTGAATATGTTCACCAAAACAAAATCCCATTTTACAAATGGAAATTCTACAGCACTTCAAATATCTGTATCATTCAAAGAACAAATGATGAAAAAAATGCCTTCTTTTCACTTCAAAAACTTCTAAAAGACAACTTAGATGTTAAAAGCATACCTAGAAGGTGACTCTCCAAGGAGCCATTAGCCATGTACTCATAGACCAAAATCCTTTGATCCCCATCGGCACAATATCCAACCAAAGTTACAAGGTTAGGATGGTTAAGTAAACTCAACATCAAGACCTCAACCAAGAATTCCCTGTTTCCTTGATATCCGTTCCTGTCAAGTTGCTTGATAGCAACAACTTGCTATAATGGAGCAACAATATGAAAATTACTCACAATATGTGAATATCATACGTACTGTAAATGAATGCAGATAAAATATGTTAAAATTTTACCTGATTTGGTTCAACCTGCCCTTTGTAGACCCTCCCAAAACCCCCTTCACCAAGCTGATTCTCCGGGTTGAAGTTGTTAGTGGCAGTGCATAGGTCACGGTAATTAAAAGTCTTTGCAGTTATATTGCTTTTACCCCTTTTCAGTATTTCCTCGCTTATGTATCTCTTTCTGCTTGCATCTGCCAAAATAAGAAATTTTGTTTTAACATTAATCAATCAACCACCTTTAGGCCCTATCTTTCAACTATGTTACTCCTCGTGTGTGAGTATCTAACACCAATATGTATATGATACGGATATTTCTTTATATATTTAGAAGATTATATTTCCATACTCATATCCTAAATGTATTCGAATCAAAGAGGTGAATGAACAGAGATGAGCATAGCTTGGCAATGGCAACAATTAACATCTACTCCAAATACCCATTTCATCAGTAGAAATTTGAACCACGCCATACATCCCATTCATGAATTGAATTTGAGAAGAACAGAGTCAACAACTATAAACATGATGCTGATGACAAAATAGAGAAATTATGCAAATTCTCAAATAAAGTCATGGTTTGTTTAAAGATTGAAATGCAGGATGAAAATTGTACCACTCTTGAAAGAAATATTGGCGAATGAAGGCATAGGCACAGTTTTGGCTTCATTGGCGTCGAATTCATTGGTACCGCTCTTCTCCAATGATGCCGACCTTTTGCTGTTTATTTTCTCTTCTGACATACAACACGAAAAGCAATTCATTGTTTGGTCTTCCCAGCTATGATATTAACAACAAAATGATTTTCCCGGAAAACCCAACTTTGTAAAATGTTGGAGAAAAGTGAAAAGGTGTGTTCACAACAACAAATTCCTTAAATAAAATTTATAAGATTATCCAAGTAGGAAGAAAATTCACAGCTAAGCTGTGAATTTTCTTAAATTTTCTCAGGACCTTCAAGAGATCACACGGAATTGTTTTCTCATAACATTTGTTTTGCCTTCTGTTACTTTCCCAAATCCATTAACCCCATATTTGCCAAAAATGGGTTCGATTTTCTAAACATAGAAGCTAACAAACAGCAGAAAATTTCTTAAAAACCATTCTGGTTTTCTATTATCAGCTGTTCTAGTATAACCTCATCCAATATTTACAGAGTTTTTTTTGAAAGAAATGCATTGATAAATGGTGTTATATACCTTTCAAGATTATTTTTTTAATACATAATTATTTTTATTCTTTTCTATAATATGTTTTATTTAATAGCTATAAAAGGAAAATTGGGTGGGAAATTGGTTTTAATACATGAAATTGAATGAACCAATGAAGGGAGATGATAAGTTGAGTGGCAAAGAGAAATTTTATTTAGGCTCGAAATTATATTATATTTTTTTATAATAAAAATATAATTTTATCATTTTAATAGTTTATATTTTTATAATTATTAAATTTTTATTATTATTAATTTAAAATTATATAAATGATAAAAAATCCTAAATAAAAAATTTTTCATTGGGGGCGGAGCTCAATGCTAACCTCCCTAGCTCCGCCCCTAATTAAGTTCTATATAATGTAACTTAGTGACGAAAGCTGAGAGATACTTCAAATTATATATTAGATAAGTACAATTTGCTTTAACTTTGAATCGCTAATTTTTAATGAAAAATAAAATAAAATAATTTGAATGTTTAAAATGAAATCACATGAAAATTATATATAAATAAATTTATTAATGTGTCAAAAATTTTATTAAATATAATATATCTGATTATGATTATTGACAAAAAAAATTTAATACGAAAAAAAATTATCACGAGAAATTTTGAGTTATTGCAACAATTTCAATTTTACTATATTAATGTATTCATTTTTTATACCATGTTTATATTTTTGTATTTTTTTTAGAATATTATAAACATATCATTACATGCCGATAATTTGTTTTATATAGATTTTAATGTTTTTTTAATGCAAGTCATGTTTATGTTATTTTTATTTATTTTTTTTTACATAAACTATTATAAATATTCTATTTAGAGAATAATTTATGTGTTCGTGTTATGTTGGATAGTTTTCAATAGTGATTAAACTTAATGAAAAAATACATATTTGTATTCTGCTTATGCTTTTTTCATGTTAATGATTTTTATATGTAAACTTGGACATGTTTGTTTGTATCGTTTTCATGTTATGTTTTGCTTTTAACTACTCTACGTTGTTTTCATAATATTTTTTTAATTTATTTCATATTTTGTATAATTTATTATATTGAATTTTTAAGAAATAAATAATGCTTAGGTGTTAAACAGACATAATGGTAATTTTGGCTTTTAATATTTATTTTATTTGTCAATTTGACATTTATTTTTTAGTTAAATTTGACCATTAACATTTCAAAAAGAGTTAAATCATTTTTCTTTAATGAAAATGTTAACTAAAACATCGATTTTTTTAAACAATGTTGACGTGAAAACTTGCGTGGTAACCCACATGACATTATGCTAACATGGCATTATTTGTCTTATACATCACCTCAATAAATAATTTGAAATTTATGAAAATATTTAAAAAAAAAAATCAGCATGAAGCACACGTGGATTATCATGTAAATGGTATGTTTAAAAATTTAAAGTTTTAGTAAATATTCCTTTAAAAAAATAATTCATAAATATTCCTTTAAAAAAACAATTCTACACTTTTTTAAAAGTTGATGATAAAATTTAATTAAAAAATAAGAATCAAATTAGAAAATGTAAATATTAATACTAAATTTATTAGTATGACTATTAAAAAAACCTTAAATTATAGTAGCTTATCTAAGTAAGTTGTCATAGTTTTATTTTTTACCTAAATAAGCAGTACTCATAAAAGACGTTAGTTTTAATTAATAGTTATTGTTTGATGACATAAATTTTAAATTGACAAAATTACATGTAAACTACTTGTTTACTTGAATAAACTCATAAGTCCTTTTTGTACATAACAAACTCATAAATTAAAAGAAACAAAAATTCTCACCAAAAAAAAAAACAAAAAAAAATAATCTTTTGTTAACCCTAGTGTTTGGCCCATTGGACAATAATGTTTACCTCATACTCATTCATTGGGTTGGAGCATAAATGTTCTGAGTTGTAAGAATTGCCTCTTAGTGGTGTGTATTGCATGTTTGATAGTGATTTGCTCTTTGATTGTGTGTGAGCGTACCAAAATAAACTTTTATCTTTTTATTTTATTTTATCATAATTATATTGATTGTAAAAGATTGATTTTATCGTAGTTTTTATATTGAATGTCACTTGTAAAGCCCCAAAAGCAGTGGTGTTAGAAAAATACGATTTCAAGACTTCATTTCCGTAAATTGGACCCTAAATATTTACGAAATTATATTATAGGTGAATTAGAATTTGTTATACGACCGTTATGTAGAATTCTCACTAAGTTCTATTGAACTTACAAATGGTCTACTTTATTGTAGGATAAAATTGTCACCTGGAAAATCGAGTGGAGGGCTGAGCCAGACATTGACAAACTAAGTAAAAATGAACCATAGTCATAATATACATATAGAGGGGTACTCCAAGAGGCTATGTGTAACAGCTCAATTTTAGTGGTATCGGAAACTGTGATTTCGGGATCACAATTCTAATGAGTGAATAAATATTTTAATTTTTATTTAATGTTTATAGAGTTATATTAGGGTCGTATTTATTTTTTGTTAAGAAATTTTGAAGTTTAGATAGTTAATTAATTGAAAAGGACTAAATGGAAAAAGGTACAAAAGTTGATCTATTTTGTTAAAAGGCTAATTGGATGAACCTTTAATGAAGGGATTTAAATGGTAATAATACCATATATATGTGTTAGTGGAATTTGGTGGCTTGGTGTTTGTGTAAAATTTGATATTTTTAAAGGTTAAGATGGTAAATAAATTATTAAATATAACAAAAGATGATAAAATGTATCATCTTCTTAATTCTACCTCTTCTGCTGATTTTCCTAGCTAAAGAACCCCATTTTCATGCTTTAAAGTTTGGGATAAGGTTTTTGAGTTTCGTTTTTAATGATTTTTATGTTTTTTAGCTCGTTTTAACTTAACCAAGCTAGCTCGAAGGTTAAATTGTAAAGTTGTGAAAAAATTAGGGTTTTTCCATGCATGAGTTAATAGTGTTTTTTGAATTTATTTGATAGATTATTAAGTTTAATTGTTAGATAGGCATGTTTTGTTAAATATTTTTTAATGAATTTAAAGTTTAATGACTTAATGGTGAAAATAACAAAATTCATGGTTAATGTTGTGATTTAGTGAAAGTTAGGGGACGTATGGAACCTTAAGAATAGTTGAGAATTATGATATTTTATTCTTATTGGTTAAATTATAATATTTAAATTTAGGGGTTAAATGGTAAAAAGTTAAAATGTTAGGGATAATTTTATAATTTTACATTAATAAGAATTATAGGTTTGAATAGGGATAATTTTATAATTTTACATTAATAAGAATTATAGGTTTGAATTGGATAATTGTAGTCAATTGAAATATTTAATTGAGTTAAATTATAATTTAGATCAAGAAAAGAATCAACCGGACTTGAATCGAGGAAAAGCGAAAGTCTCAGATTAGTTCTCGACTTTTGTTGATACAACCGTTGTGGTCGAGGTAAGTTCATATGAATTTTATGCTTATTAAATGTTATTTTGGTTGATTAATCATTAATGTTATGTTATTTATAATTGATTCGGTAATAAATCGATATTTGAATACTTGACGGCAAAAGTCCCGTTTGAACTTAGAGAATGTTTAGGATACAAATGACATGCCATTAGGGGTTATATGTTTCAGGCGCTAGTCTTGAATGCCCTACTGATGGCTGAGATCATGCATTTGTTGCAAATTCTCCACAACTCGTGTGAGCAGTATCATGTAGCTAACATCCCGACCCACAACTTTGAGAGCATGCCCATTTCACAACTCATGTGAGCATTATTAAAAAGGTTATGGTTTCATGGAAAGGTGTTCCCGAGTATCCGGTGTTATTCTATAAGGTTCAACGGGTAGGTAAATGAATGGAAAAGCTTATATATGGAATTATGGATAACGATGACCATACGAAACAGTAAGGTGAGCTTTAATAATGCATGGAAAAAGAGCACTAATCACATATGTAATGCAATATGAGTAATTTATAAACAATTCATGTTGTATACCATATTTATAGAGGATGTATTGTCAATCTATCTACTAATGATGTGAATTGTGGTGTTAGGAAAGGTAAGTGTTATATGATTTAATGAGTATGATCGTATGATTTAATGTTAATGAACAGTAAGTTTAAGTTTCTTTAAATGAACTTACTAAGCATTATATGCTTACGTAGTTGTTGTTCCTCTGTTTTGTAGATCATCAGAAAGCTCATTCGGTTGGAATCTTGTCGAAGCCCTATCACACTCTCCGTCGATCATTTTGGCAGTTTTGAACATTTTGGCAATGGTTATAAATGGCATATATAAGGCTCATATGCAATAGGTGTCATGAATATATTACTTGGTCCACTCGGTTTGGTCATATCTTTTGGCGATTACGTTTTGGGGTGGACTTGTAAAGCTTTGTAAATAAATGTCTTTTTGTCACTTTGAGTGACATGTAAATGTATGTTTTAGACATGTTTATATGTGTGGTTGAAATCGTTGAAATGTTCATGGTTGTAGTGAAGTAAGCTTAGGTTATGGAGTAATAGTAATTTTTTTTTAAGTTGAGGTGCCTTTGAATGACATATTGGTTAGAACCTATAGGTTGATTGGTTTGGCATGTTTGTGTATGTTCAACGAGTGTTTTGAACAATTGAATGTATATGTAATAAGTGTGTTTGTATATGTTTGGTATAAGCTTAATTGTGTATATACCTTTAATCTTGGTGTGAATATGTTCATATAAAGTTGTTTTGGTCATTTGATATAAACCTTATTTAAGTGTTTGAATCGTGGTATGAATGATTAAAAGGAATGATAAGTTTGACATGAGTTTTATATATGAATTATTGAATTTGAATGCAAATTAGTTAATGTATCATGTGAATTGAGATTGATAATTGAATTGTGGTGTCAATGAGGACAAATTGGTTAGGCACTTAGGTTGACATGTTTTAAGCTTGTTTAAATGTGTTTTTAAAGTATAGAAATGGTTGATTTTGATTTGGCTTGGAACCTAAGTGTTGGATGAAAGTTTGGAAGCTTTTTAAGATGCACACGGCCTAACCACACGGCCATGTGACACACGACCGTATGTCTTATAAATTTTTAGGTGTAAAACTTTTCACACGGCCATAGTTAGTTACACAGTCTGGTCACATGGGTATGTGAGAAAGCCATACGGCCATGTGTGAAGCCACACGACCTGGGCTATTCCACACGTCCGTGTGACCTATGTTTCCAAAATTTTTAAATTTTTGCATATTTTTCTATTTTGATTCAAATTAGTCTCGAATTGTTCCCAAACTATTTTTAGGGCCCTGTAAGCTTGATTTAATGCCCATAAGCATATTTTTACCCTGATTTTTATTAGTTATTGAATGTTATCATTTATTTTATATTTTTGTTTATATTTGATGATAAATGTCCTGATTTGTACTTTAACGCTCCGTAACTCCAATCCGGTGAAGGAGATGAGTTAGGGTGTTACATTTAGTGGTATCAGAGCTACAGTTTAGTCAGTTCTCGAACTGAACGTAGCATGTATAGAGTATAGAATACATGTCATTTTATAATATGTCATAGTGTGATATCTCTTGAATCATATTGAATTACGTTTCCTTATAGATAAATATGTCTCTCAACTGAGTTGTTTTCAATGAAGCAGAGAGTAATGTTCAAGCCTCTACTCAAGGGGCAGGTAGAAACGAGTCCATTCCTAAGGGTCAAGAAAGTAAGGCGCGAGAAGTCTTCTTCCAGATGATGTCAGAATGGTTTACAAATTTCATTAAATAAAATCATGTGGCTCAATGACCTCCACCCCTCCTGTACCCCAACCAGCTCCCCCTATTCCTCAAGGTTCGGAATAGGTACTTGTAAATAAGCCTTCTGTCGATAAAATTTGTAAGTACGGAGCAAAAGAATTTCGTGGTATACGGAAGATGCCCCACAAAAAGCTAAATTTTCGTTGTAGTACCAAAAGATCATGTTAATTGGGATTTCTTCTAAACGGAATTCAAAAAGAAATATGTAAGCCAACAATATCTTGATAAAAAACGAAAATAGTTTCTTGAGCTAAAATAGGGATGTAGAACTGTAGCTAAATATGAAAAAGAATTTGTACAATTCAGTAAATATGATCGAGAATATGTTTCGACTAAAGCTATTATGTGTACTCGATTTGAAGATAGGTTGAATGAAGATATCAGATTACTTGTTGGGATTCTCGATTTAAAAGAATTTGTGGTTTTGGTAGATCGAGCGCACAACGCTAAAAAACTCAGTAAAGCAAAAAGAAATACAAAATCTGAAACACGGGACATGGGCAAACGACTAATGGGAAAATCATTTTCTTCACCATCAAAGAAATCAAGAGAATATCACAATCGTATATATACTCCATCTGGATTTTCGGAAAGAGATAGAGGGAAGCAATAATCTAGTTCGAAACCCAAGACTACCTTGGTAGCAAGTGTGGAAGTGTTCAAAATAATAAGTCTGAGTGTCAGAAATGTAATAGAAGACATTTTGGAGAGTGTCGACTGATTGATGGATCATGTTTTAAATGTGGTTCATATGATCATTTTCTTCGTGATTATCCTGAACAGTTTAATAAAGATAAGGCTCAAAATGCACGATCGAGTAACACACCTTCGAGAGGGAGACCATCCAGACCAAGTGGTAATGTGGGAAATAGTCGAAGTGGAATGAAAGATTCTACAGCCAGATCTGAGGCTCGGGCACCAGCTAGGGCTTATGCAATTCGAGCTCGAGAGGAAGCTTCGGCACCTGATGTGATTACCGATACATTTTCTATAGTTGATGTTAATGCTTATGCTTTGATTGGCTTGGGGTCAACACGCTCGTACATATGCACAACATTAGTGTCAAATAAGAAAATACCTGTAGAGTCCATTGAGTTTGTGGTCAAAGTAACTAATCCATTAGGCCAATATGTGCTAGTCGATAAAGTTTGTAGAAATTGTCCCCTGACAATTCGGGATTGCAACTTTCCGGCTGACTTGATGTTATTACTGTTTGATGAATTTGATGTGATTCTTGGCATGGATTGGTTGACCTTGCACGATGTTGTTGTGAACTGTAGACGAAAACAGATTGTTTTAAAATGTCAAAATTGTGAAATGGTCAGAGTTGAGTCAGATAGGAATGATTGTACAACTAATATTATTTCAGCATTATCAGCTTAGAAATGTGTTAGAAAAGGTTACGAGGCACATTTGATTTATATCTTAGATACTAGAGTTCGTGACTTTAAAAGATGTATATGTTAGTACAGGGTGTTGTGTATAATAAACAATCATAATGAATTATTATTAAATTCAGAAAGGTTAGTCAATTATTTTGGTCTTATATTCATTTGGGGCCCAAACCTGGAAACTGGGTCGAGCCTAGGGTGTTACAAGCTCCTTCTTCATTTGTCTCACCAAAAAGAATGTTGTTATCTGTAAAGAAAAAATGTGTCAATACTAGACCACTTTGCTCCACTTTTGCTCCTTGAATTACCCTTTCTTGTTTTGTCAGTTTGAGCAACCTGGACAGGTCTTCTGCACAAATTAAAAATAAATAGGGACTTAAGGGATCCTATTGTCACAATTCCGGGGAAGGTCGGAATACTTCTCTTTGAGTTCCATTGAATACTACCGAGTATGACACCAATGTTACACCTTTCATCACTAAAGCAACCCAAGCATTATTGAAACCTAGCTGCACCATCATCCTTTCCAAAAAAAAAAAACTCATTCCACCCTGTCATAGGACTTACTCATATCCAATTTTAACGCAAACGAACGGTGAAAGCCATCACACCTCTTTTTGAAGGCGTGCAATATCTCATATGCAATAAGAATATTATCGGAGATCTACCTTCCAAGAATAAACATCCCTTAAGCCTCATCAATACAAATATCTAGAACTTGTTTGAATCTGTTGACCACTGCTTTGGCTATGATCCTGTAAATAACATTGCAAAGACTAATAGGCCTGAACTGGGAAATTGTGTTTGGAGTGTTGACTTTTGGAATAAGCACTATGTTTGTGTGATTGATTGTATCAAACTCTCATTTTCCATTTAAAACATCAACGCAATATTAGGTTATTTTGTAACACCCAAACTCGGCCTAGACATTACAATCGGATTGTGGAAATTACATTGTACGTGAAAACAATATTACTTCATTTTGGCAAAACTCTATAACTCAAAAGAAAACAAGTTTGATTAACTCGTTGAAGACGTACCTTTTTTTTTAAAACCCGTGAGTACGTTGAAGAAAACCACATTTGTTAACTTTACTAAAACATCCAATTTACTTATTTCAATATAACTTGGCAGCAGAAAACATTATAGCAAATCGATCTTATATTCGTAGTTCATTTTTAGTTGTCTTGATTTAAGTATCGATAAAAGTTCAAACTTTTGCAAAATGAATATTAAACAAATTCAAAATGTTCAAAAGTCTAAAAAGTCCATATAAACAAAAGAAAGTCCAATGCATAATTAAACCAAAAGTGTGAAATCCGAGCTCTAGAGTCGTCGTCCAATCCTAAGTCTAAGGATCACCTGAAACGAAACAAACAAATGCATGAGCTTTACGCCCAGTGTGTGATATGGCCCACATATTGCAGTATATATCAGAATGTATCATGACATATAAGATTTCGTAACGGAGCATATCTTATAACATATCATATCATATTTCATATCATGTCATGTCATATCTCATATCATATCGTATCATATCTTATATCATATCATATCCTGCCCCCATCTGCTACACATCACTGTCCAACCAATCACACCAAATAGGACTACAAGAGTCCATCCATCCAATCACACCAACATGTGGTGGTATGCCACTCAAAAATATGGAGCTGAGCTGCCAAACAGAAATTTGCGGTCTAGCCACCATAATTGCATTAATAATTGTCATATCACTCTTCCTCCATCAAATCATAACTCACCCAATGCATATATACAAACATAATAACATACGTATGAAACTCACAAATCATATAGCATGCATAGTTAACGTACACTAAAACTTATGCTTTCTTGGGCCTACATAATGCCCATGGACCCAATTTTTGAGTCCCTTAATCGACCCCTAATCGAGCCTCAAAATTAGCCCAAAAGGCCCACACAGCCCAAAAAGCCTGTTCGTGTGGCCCACACTGCCTGGCACACAGCCAACCACACGGTTGTATGGTGCATACAATCTGCCACACGGCCAGGCACATGACCATGTGGCACTGGACACTTTCTGTAACACCCCTAACTAAGGTTATAATGTATCCGAATATGCCCAATATTAACCAAATCGAGCATGACTAACCATAATCAATTAAATAAATTTAACATTAAAACTTACCAACTTTATTCGTAAAGCATTCATTCGAAATGTATAGATTAAGTACCCTTTTTAAACTTTACATATTATACATATCACGACATACCTACATATAGATCGAAAATACACAAACATATATATATCATCTCAAGTATAACAACTCAACCCGAGCATAGAAGTAAAGCCACATTCACATGGCATTTATATACATTTCCAACCAAAAGAAGTCAATAAGTATTCAAGCTTATACATGCCATAATTTCCAAGGTTTTATACTAAGTAAAGAAACAAAATACCAAAAGTATTTGATAATGTGATAGACTTCGACAAGATCCCTGAGTACAAGCTTCAATCCTCAGATCTAAAACAACAAACAATACACATTCGGTAAGCTATAATAGCTTAGTAAGTTATAAGTAAAGGAAAGTAAGTAAAACCAAGCATTATAAAAGATTCTATTATGTTCAACTTAATTATTAATTAAGTATACAGCATCAATCCACAAATCAATTTACTAATCTTCATATCATATTAGTTCAATTCCCATAATATAACCAAAAATTCACATATTAATTCTCATATCTCAAAGACTCACCTAGCTTACCAATTTATCAATACAACAAACATTTACGTACCTAGCACTCTAATATACCTACTTTTAGAGTTTTCGTTAATTATGAAACTAGCTAATGCGCCCTCTTTAAGCAATTCCCGTAACGTATCGCTCACATAGAGCCGTTACTTAACATTTCGTACACTTAATGCCAACTTTCCGTAACGTATCGCTCACATAGAGCCGTTACTCAACATTCGCACACTTAGAGCCAACTACCCGTAACGTATCGCTCACATAGAGCCGTTACTTAACATTCGCACACTTAGTGCCAACTTCCCGTAACGTATCGCTCACATAGAGCCGTTACTTAACATTCGCACACTTAGTGCCAACTTCCCATAACGTATCGCTCACATAAATTAAGGTTCATGTTTCAATACATATGTCAATCACATATATCTATCTCCGAATTCAAATCTTCTTCCTATATTTATCATCCCATTCGACCTCTTTCATATAATACATAGACATTTATTCAATTACAATCATTGCCAAATTGAAAGTTCACATATTAATTACGAATCCATCTACTACTATGTGCCCAATCCAATATACGATTCCATACATGATTCAACTCCCATTCGGCTATTACACATATTGAATTCCATACTAAGTCCCATTCAGCAACTTGTATATCAATATACTCAATCCAACAAATTGAAAAAAAAAATCTAATTAACCAAATATTGATACTTGGAAGCATTAAAATCCACCAACACAATTAAAATTTCATATCTCATTCGGAAATTGAGATCTATATATATAAATAAAGCAATTCGAATGAGAGTAGGCATTTCACTAATAGAATTAATTTATTTAAATTCAATTACTTATAACTTACTTTGGTGATTGATGAGTTAAAATTTTCCGGCTACTCGACTAATTTAGCTTTCCCCCGATCCGATTCCGGTTCTTTCCGTCCTTGATCTAAAATAGTTTCAAAAAGGAACTCACTCTTATAAGGTTTCATTCATTCTAGCTTAATTAAAATAAAAAATAAAAAAATAAAAAATAAAGATTGGATAATTTTCCAATTTCTTAATTATTCGGAAATACAACAATTGCACATTCCTTAGCCAAAGCCGAATGCTTCTTCCTCTCATCCAATTCTCTTATATCCTTAAATTAAATCCTACCATATAACTTCTAATTCACCCTTTTACCCCTATTATTTCAACCTTTATAAATTTAAATCCTCAAAGCAAGAACACACAATTTACATTTAGTTTGGATTTATTTTATAAGGGCCGAATCTTTCCCTTCCCTACACAAGTCTTTACAAATCATGTATTCAACATTTAGACTTTCACCTATACTTTAAGCCATCTCATTTTCATTTCATCTAATTTCCTACTTAACATGATGATAGCTAACCCATGCTTAACACTCTTCCATCAAACAAAATAAAACCTCAACATTTACCCATGGCCGAACCTAGAGCATGTTTAAAGTTCCAAAATTTTCACATGGGTCGGATGACATTCAAGATGACTAACTCAAAAGTGCCGAAATTTACCAAATTTAAGCTAAAATTCTTACCTCACTTAGACATGCAATGGCCGAATGAACCAAGGTTTTAGCCCCCCCTTTTTCCTTGAATTTTCGGTGAAGAAGGAGATGGACAACAAAATGAGATAAAACAAAATATGTTTTTCCTTGTTTAATAATATTCATGCATTTTTCAACCTTCCACTAACTTAATAAAATCATAAAATAAACACTCTTAATGATTTCTCTTCATGTTGCCGTCCACTAGCATTATTATAGGGTAATTTGACATGCAAGTCCCTTGATGCAAGAGCCAATTCAATTTAATCACCCTTTTTCTAATGATTAGCTATTTCACTAATTATGCAATTTAATCCTTTCATCCAAATTAGTCACCCAATCACTCAAATTACTATATAATATTTTAACACATGCTTGACCACCTAAGATAAATGTCAAATTAGTAATTAAAATACTTTTTCTAATCCGGATTCGTGGTCCCGAAACCACAGTTCCGATTAGGGTCGTTGATGGACTGTTACAGTTTCAAAAACAGCCCTTGTTTCGTTATTTTCTCGAGTTTCGAATGAGTTTTCAGGTTAATTTCATACACCTGGTTAGTGATATAACAAACCACACGTCCAGAACTCACGAAACCTACGTTTGTTCAATAAATTATACTAATTAACCATCAAAATATCTATCTAAAATAGCATATATTTATCAAAATTGCAGTCCCCCAAAACCAAAATCAAGTTCTTACCACTCGAAGAACAGTGTCCGAAACGAGACTACTTCGTTGAAGGAATTTGATTCTTGAACCCTTCGCCTAACCAAAGCACAAGGATGTTACACCACTAAGAATGAAGATTCACCATTAACGCAACCCCTAAATTAATCAAGAAACGAAACGAAAAGAAAAACAACATAACATAAAGTAATTCAATTGAACTTACACCCCGATTAAAACGATTAGAGACGATTGCCGAAACGAACACAAAAGAGGATGCAATGGCAGCAAGCGAAAACGATAAAAGACAAGCAAAGAAGAATTCAACTGAAAAGAAAAGAAAATAGAAAATGGAGCAAAAGAAAACAGAGAAAAACAAAAGAAAGAACAGAAAAGAAACGTGGAAGTAAGGGGGTGGACGGTTGGGTGTGAAAGCAAATTTAGGGATAGGTTGTTTTAATTTTTTTTAATTCCAAATAAGATAAAATTAGCTGAAATAGAATATTTTATCAAAATCCTATAAGTTCTAATAGAATTTGAATATAACCCGACTTCTATCACATGGCAAGAAACAAAAAGAATTCCTACAATACACACATAGAGACTCGAACCTAATACCAAAGCAAACAACCCCAAAATAGTTAACCAACACACCATAACAAATTACTTAATATAATTAAACAACCAAATTTTAATAAATTTTACATATTTCCCTGCCTATAATATACCAATGCTTCTGAAAAAATAAAGTTGAAAAACCATCCGTACCTAATGCTTTTAGTGGAGCCATACTTTTAACTACGACCAACACTTCATCTTCCCTAAACTCAGTTGATAGCTCTTCGTTCATACCCTCTAAGATGCAAGGTCGTATTCCCGACAATAAATGTTCACAGTTCCTTATTGTTGAAGTCGTGAATAACTCTTTGAAATAATCTGTCGCAATTACAATCATTTCTTTTTCCCCCATTACCCATACTCCATTCTTGTCCCTCGGCCCCCTGATAGTATTCTTTCTCTTGCGATAGCATGCAAACTAATGAAAATAGGACGTATCTCAATCTCCAAATCTGAGCCAGTTTGCTCTTGCTCATTGCTCTCAGAACAATTCTTCTTTATTTGTTTCTATGTTCAACGCAAGCTTAATCTCGGTTAGCTCAACTAGATTGTCCTAATCAAGATCAGCAAAACTCAGTTCTTCCAACCAAACACTTAATTCAGAGAATCTTTGTTTCCTATCTGTTTGATTCACTTTTGCCCAACTACTTAACTTAGTTCTTAATTCTTCCAATTTTGCCGACATATCCATCCTCAATGACTCCCAAAAAAAATTTAATTTGCGTCTCACATGTTTCTTCAAGTACCTAGTTCGCATTAAAACGGAATTGGGAGTGTTTCCTTACCAGTTGGCCTCTTTCGTTGCTTATAGTATCAGTCAATACCAGGCAATTATCAGAAAAGGCATGAAGAAGATGTTTAATAGTATAACCTGGAAAGAGCTCCCACCAAGCTGAATTTGCCACCTCACGATCTAGATATTCTCACAAATTATTTTTCGGTAACCGACCTCTCTCCCAAGCGAACCACTATCCCGAAAAGTCCAAGTCATTAAGGTCACATAATTTAACGATACTTAAGTATATGAGACATAGGAAACATTTAAAAGAAAATGTAATTTATGTTTTATTTTTTATTAAATTGATCGAAATCTTTCTCAAAGTAAACATTTTATTTATGATAATTTTTAAATATGAATATTTTACAATTGCTTTTTTTATTTTTATTTTTTGCAAAACTGAAATCAATCATTTTCCAAAATATTAGTAATATATGTTTCTAGTTAACAATAAATTTCTCTAATTAAAGGATAGAAAATAGGGTGTAACTGTTTGGAGGCAAGAAGTTTATGTATGATTTAATGCGTTATTAATTCTATTTTCATTTCAACAGCAAGTAAATCAAATAAACCAAAAAAAGAAAAGAAAATTAGAGAAGGGAGAGAGATTAGTTTTTTTTTTTTTCTCTTAAACTATGTGGATTTCAAAGAGAACAAGGAGGAAGAAAATGAGACTAAAATTTGAGTAAGACAGTGACAACGATTAGATTGGAGAAGAGATTTTGTCAAAATAATCCAAAGTCCAAATTGAGAGGTAAACGCATAAATTTTTTTTTGTTTTGATCCTTTAATTTTAGCAGCTCAATAATATACTCTTTATTGCATTTCAAAAATGCTTTTTGGAACCATTTTGGTATAATAAGGGTCTTTTGATAAAAAAAAATAATTAATAATAAAAATAAGGTGATGAGCAAATTAATTAAAAAAATGGAGTGTTTGTTACTGCCTGACACATTGGCAGTGAACTTTTAAAAAAATTTTGATAGAAAAATAAAAAGCTGAAAAAGTGGAAAAAAAATTGTGATGTTGCCTGATACATCAGCGACACCGGTGAATTTTAAAAATAATTCTGATAGCAAAAAAAAATAAAAAAGTGAAAAAATAACTAGTCTGTAATTCCAACACTGATAATAACTTTTTACCTACTTTTAATGCCTTACTGGTTTTTCCATTCATTTAATGCCTTAATGTATTTTCTCTACATTTAATACATTTTCCTTACATTTAATTCCTGAAATAACAGTTTTTTTTATCAAAGGGTGTCGCCGACACCAATTAAAAAATATTTTTTTCACATTTTCTACTATTGTTCTTATAAACAAATTTTAAAATTTATGGATGCCGCCAATGTGTTAGACAGCACCTGAAATTACTATAACAAACACTCAATTTTCATAATTAATTTGTTCTTTATCCTATTTTTTGTAATTAATTAATTAATTTTTTAATATTATTTTTATAAAAAAAGTCATAAAAAGTTAATTTTAAAATTTAAAGTATTGTTGAAAGGTTAGTTTGAAGTTAAATACAAAAGTTAAAATTTCTTGTCTTTGCATTTAGGAAAAAATATTTTGGAGTTAAATAACATATTTAATCTTTATTTATAATCCAATGAATGTTACTTAATATTTATATTATGTATACAATTATTTTTTATTGAAATTGTTAATAATTTTTTTAATATTTAAATGTATATTTCTACTTTATAATATCTATATTCAAAAATAAATATTTTATTTTAAAAATTTTATTTCAATTTTTTATAAAAGAATGCAGACCGTTCATCTAAAAGAAAAAGTAAAAAAGCACCTCGATAAAACAAACAAAACCAGCTGGCCACCAAAAACCATGCGCCAATAAAAATTTGTGATTTTGAAATTAGAAATTTGTAATTGTAATAAATATATATATAATAAAAATATTTGTTTTATATATAAAAATTGAAAATACAACTTATAAAACAATCACCACTGATAGTGTTGCTTTCAGTTTTTGTTAGATTTTTCATGTTATCCACTGTCACCTTAGAAAAATGAGAAATTGAAATTGTCCTAATAATTAGGTCAGTAATGGTGTATTTAGTATTACTTCTAACAAATACATTTGGAAGAAAAAATATTTTTGAATAAAAGTATTCTAAATAAACTATTTTTTGAGAGATAAAATATTTCTTCTAAGCTAAAAATTAGCCGAAAAATATTTTTTTTGGAAGTTGAAAATTTTAACTTTTTCTCAAAAATATTTTTGAGAATTATTCCTAAACTAAGCCTAAATAGTTTAGTTGATCTTATACTTAATTGAGTATAAAATAAAGGATAATTTTTTAGTTTTAAGAATTTTCGATTAATTATGATTTTAAGATTAGAAATTTGTTTTTTAAAGCTAAATATAATACAAATATTTTTTTATATATTAAAAATGCAACCAATAAAAGACTATAATAATCATTATCACTGTCAGTGATGCGTTCAACTATTGTTAGATTTTGCATGTTACCTTTGTCACTAGTAAAAAAAAATTGAAACTGTCACTGATAATTAAGGGCGAGTAAAATGGTTACGTGGGTTGATTTAATTACTTAATTACAATTAATTAAATTAAAAATAATAATTTAAAGAAATTAATTTAATTTTTAAGTTATTTTTTGTATTAAGTGAGAAAATATATTTATTGGGAATAGTTATACATGTGATTCTCTTATTTTATTGTTTTTATTCATTCCATAATAACAATTCTACGTGCAGTTCATTTTAGTTATCTTGAACTAGTGGATGAAATTATTTGACACATATAACTAGGGATAAAATAATGCTTAATTTAACTCTAGTTATTTGCCTATTAATTACAATATTATCTAATCATGGAGTCATTATACTATAGTGACATGATTAAACTCCCTCTTATCATCATGTCATAAGTGTGTTGCTCTAATAGGATATCTTTTTATCTTTGGATTAAATCTGTTCATCAAATATGATCATATTTAATCTCATTGTAACCATTATATTCTTTCATGAAAAAGTTAATTACTAGCAATTGGTAATCAAATCATTTCGTGGCCATATTACTTTTTCAACAACTATGTAATGCCGATGAGAGGATATCATTTACCCTTATAGGGCTATGATTCTATTATTGTGGAATGATACTACATCATGTAGAAGTCTTATACCCAACGAACAAGCTTTCAATTCCTTAATCATTTAAACTCAAGATTTTAATACATCAAAATATACGAATCACGCATACATAGTCCATCATTCACTCAAAATTAAGGTTTGTAACACTATGAACATCACAAGTGAATAAATACATAAATGGATTTAGGACAAATTCAACAAAACTTGGGTCCTATTTGATATATTGTCAGCCCAAACAATCACATCTATATCTTAATCTTTTAACAGTCACCCCCTTCAATATCCAAGACAAGGCATCTCCTCAATTTGACTAAATAGACGACATAATAGTTCTTCAATCGATTTGCTCAATTTTTATTAGACTATGGGCTTTTAGATTATCTATTAATATAAGTTGCCTTCTCATATTATAATTAGACCATATAATGTAACTTAATATTAATTAAACATTAGTGCTGAGTAATATTCTCTTGTGTTGTATTAAGGGAAACACAGGGAGTATTTATACACATTCCTACTGCTATTATTACAGCTCACAATAGGGCCCGCTATTTTGTCTTGGCCTTCGAGCTGAGGGCGCTGACATTCTCTGAGCATCATTTGGTTTATTAGACACTTGTTTGCAAGGCAAACGGTCCTTTCTGATCTTGGGACTGACTCTCCCAGTGAACCTCACACCTGCTAGTCACGAGCAGGGGTCCTCTTCACTGACATGGCTCGCGACCTTATCACTGGGAGGTTTATGCGAGCTCTCATCTTGCGATCTTATTTGTGCGAGGCTTACGCGGTCTCCCCCACGCGAGCTCTTTCTACCAACATCTTGCATTCCCATGAGGTCCTCAACTGACTGTACCTATAGGTGAACATTCTTTTTTCGGGTTAGAGGCCCTGATCCTATTTGTCATTCAGACTATCGGTTCTCAAATCCTAACAATTAGATAAATAGTTAATCAATATTTGCTTATTTTTTACTTTGCATGCAAAAACTATCAAGGATAAATACAAACACCTAGAGGGTTACATCAATGTCCCTACAAGAAAATAAGATGTGATTTCACCGCTAATGAGCTCAAGACATGTGGTGTCTCTTGTCTCCCATATATAAACTCACAACACTAAAGAGGGCATGTCATACACAATCAAACACTTAGAACTCTCTCACTTATCTACTCTCTCTCTCTCTCTCTTAGCTTCCTTCTACCACCGAACACGATAGCTGTCCGCCCTAACCAAGGTGAATTGTCGTCACCATTATCTTTCACTCCTTGTTAATTCCCTTTGTCAACAGTAATTAATGTCAATGCTATCATAATCGAACCAAATTAATCAATTTGAATTGAGAACCATTGGTCCAACTGATGATATTTAATTAATAATAACCATAATCGTTTCAAATCGAAAAAAATTCGAAAATCTTTGAAAAAAATTGTTAAAGATTGAAAAAGCAATATTTTGGTTTTAATTAACTTTTTTATTTTTTAATAAAAACTTTAAAAACTTTGATTATATTTTGGTTCATTTAACCTTCCATTTTTATAGATATATATATATTTTTATTTTTATAAAATCTTTTTTCAAATATTTTAATATTTTTTAATTTATTCTTTTTCATTTTTGACGTGGTTAAATCGGGTTTCGTATGAACTTTATTGTTGTTACTGAAAACGGAAGCTAGATAGTCATTTTCTTCTAAAAAGTAAAAGCTCTCTCCATTTTTTTTTTCTCAAACAATCTTGCCTTTTCAAGTCTTAAAAAATGGAGGGTTCCTCAAACTCCATTGTTGAAGAAAGAGCAGAGCTTATGGTTTCACCAGATAATAAAAACCTCGAACTAAGAACAGCCCATTTCATCACACCTTCCATAGGCTTAACCTCCATTGATGGAAACCTTCCAAACCATTGTCTTTCCTCTTTGCCAAAAACTTATCCCAAAAATCGGGCTATGGAAGTAAATTTCGTTGGGTGGAGACACCCACAAAAAGAATGGAAAGCATGGGTCGCCAACATGGCTTCATTACATGAATCCACATGGAAGGAAGCTGGTATT
The DNA here is from genome assembly GCA_005393395.2 of Gossypium australe. NCBI lineage: Eukaryota > Viridiplantae > Streptophyta > Magnoliopsida > Malvales > Malvaceae > Gossypium > Gossypium australe. The sequence continues at coordinate 15,840,754 of CM016614.1, forward strand.
TTCGAAGCTATAATGAATTCAACGTACAAGATTGAAAGAAACAATGATTTGGTCTTTGGGGTTGCTGAAAAATGGTGCCATGAAACCAATAGTTTCATTTTTCCTTGGGGCGAAGCGACGATTACATTGGAAGATATCATGATCCTTGGGGGTTATTCAGTTTTGGGGTCTCCTGTTTTCACCCCTGTTGAAACAGAGGAAATGGAGGAAACATGGGAGAAACTCGAAAATGCAAGGAAAGAAATGTACAAGAGTACAACTAAAAAGGCCCGTCACAGTTTGTGGATAAGGAAGTTCATGCACAGCGGTAGCAAAATCGAGCACGAGGCATTCCTTGCATTGTGGTTATCAAGGTTTGTTTTACCATCTTGTTTTGATGTTGTTGTTAACATTGTTTTCCCCATCGCTATTCACCTTGCCAGAGGGACTAGAATTGCACTTGGACCTGCTGCTCTTGCTAAGATTTATAGTGATTTGAGTTGCTTAAAACAAAACATTATTGCTTCAACACAGTTAGATTCCAATTGTGATGGTGGAAATGTTGCCGTTGCACGAGAGGTTACACTTTGCTCACAACTTACACTAGTCCAGGTTTGGGTCTGGGAGAGATTTCCGGACTTACGTCCGAAACCTAACTTAATCGAAAATGGCGATCCAAGGTTGGCTTTATGGCATGACCTGAAGTGCAAAGTGCAAGATGTGAGGTTAGTTCTAGACTCAAGCAAGGAACGGTTTGTTTGGCGTCCTTACGTTAATGGTGGTAAGTTTTATGGAGATACAGCAATATGGATATCAGTTGATTTGAGTTTAGACGATGAATTGCTGTCGTTTGCTCAATGCTTGAGGGCTTCGGAGCTGGTTGGACTAGAATGTATAGAGCAGTACCTTCCGCATAGAGTGGCATTGCAATTCGGAATGGACCAAGATATTCCCTGTAGTGTTCCCCGATCTAACGATAGTCCTGAGATCGCATGGTCCAATTACAATAATTCCGTTGGTGGTGGGAAGTTTTACATTCCTTCCAAGCTTTTCAAGGGAGATGTTACTGCTAAATACTCGAATTGGTGGAAGCAATCGGTCTTGATTCTCCAAGAAGAAAGTATAGATGTGTTACTAAAGCAAAGAAGCTCCACAAACTTCAAAATGACACCAAATGGGACAATGGGAATTAATGAAACTGATATGTTCAAAGGTTTAAAATTGATTCCGAAGTGCTTGAAGCGGCATAGAGAAGATGATACTTGCAGTGGTTTTAAGACAATGCCAAAGAAGTTTAAGGGAGTGGGAACCCATACCTCGTCCCTAACTCGACCTGGTAGCAGTGCCAGTTCTGATCATGGTTCTCCAATGATAAAATTTAAGCAGTTATCAAAATATCCAAAACGTAAGAAGGAAGTTTGTAATGCAGGTTTTGTAGCTAGAAGCTCATCGATAGCAATTGGCTCAGAAGTAGACACTGAAGTTAAGAATGAAAGTACTTCATCTAGCTCTCTTTCTAAGTTAAAGCCTGATTTTGTAATTCAGAAGGAACTTAATAATTCTTCATTTCCTCCTGGTTTTCCTCCCAAAGGAAATATGCTGCAATCCAAAGGTTCTTTTAATGGAGATAAGGTGAATGTGGCTGTACCAGTTCCTCCTGGTTTTATCCCCAAAAGTTCTATTACTGAAGATAAAATTAACCCTCCATTTCCTCCTGGTTTTCCTTCGAAATGCAATATCGTGGAAGTAATGGATATTGTTGATGCCCGAGATTTTGTTGAAGATAAAGTGACTGTAACAATGGTTGGGAATCATTCAGCAAGTCATCTTGGAAGTCTTTCTTTGGATTCCGACAATGAAGATCAACTTACAATATCACAAATGTCGAAACCCAATAAGAAGTTTGGCAATATTGACAGAAGAGATGCTTTAGAGAACTCATCAGGTCAATGTTCAGTTGCAGATAATGAGCTTCCAAGATGTGAGCTGATAACAACACTTGGAGCAGAGGAGGATGCACATGGCGCATCAATCGTACCTGCAATTTACTGTAATGCTTGTCCAAATGAACAATCATGGCTACATCTCGAAGCACGTATAAGCAAGCTGGAGACACTGCTTGGTAAGATGAAAGCAGCTAGGGAGGTTAAGTCATTAGTAACTAAAGGTTGGGTTAATTTGGATTAATTAACCCTTTATTTTTGGCAAATATTTGATCATCCATTAGAAGTGAATTTAAGGATCAGTTGCCTAAGCAGATACATTGAAATTTACATGCTTTTGATGCTACCCGTTTTGGTGAATTTAGTTAGTTCAACCATTTTATAGCAAGAAAGAAAAACAGCTTTTGTTGCTTATATAAGTTGTAAGATGACAAATTGCAAAGTTAAAGCTTCTTGTACATTTGCTTCAACCAATATTCCTATTTCAGACTGCATTTTATAAAATCTTCATACATGGGAAAAGAACTTCTCCTCCAATCTCGGAGAGCAGAAGCCATGGATCTTGAGCTCTGCTTACTAATCTTTGGTTAATTCCAATTTCACTGCCACCATTCTTTCTCTTCAATTCTACAGAGAATCAATACTCTTTGAGCAAAATCCAATATGTTTAAAGATTGTTTATATCTACAGCCTGTTAGCAAAACACAGAGAACAAACTCATTCGAAATTAAGCTGATTAGACCTCAACATACAGCAGTAATCAACAGGCAGATAATAAAAAACCCCAATCCTCAATGCCAACAAGGTAATCATCAAAGCTTAAAGACCTTAAAGAACACACCTGCTATTGCAAATCAGCTAGGGCTGAAAAGGCAGCACAATATTAAAGATCAATTACAGAAGAAATCTATTAAAAAGCACATAAAAAAGCCAGGCTAAGAACCAAGTACTTAATCCAAATACATTTTTTCCCAGGTTTACAAACACAAACAGTTTCAAGGACATCAAGAAGAAGTGAATCCAAGCTTTAAGCATGCAAACAATCGAAAGATATTGAATACCAAAATAGAAATTTTCCATGTTCTAATAAACTATGAGTATGCATCCCTCAGATTCATTGCTCATCAATGGATATCAGTCCACTACTTTTATTTCCTAATATTGTTCTTCATAAGGATGCAAGTCAAATTTCAATAATTTTTTTTAAAAAAGAATCTCCTCAAGAAGCATATTGCTAAATATAATTAGATTAAACTAATTAGAAAATGTAAGAAATGCTTGATTTAAAGAACAGAGCAAGAGAACACCAATAATCTTCAAAAAAAAAAGGAAAAAAAGAAGAAGATGAAACTGAATAAAAAGAAGTCCCTCAAAAAAATCTATTCATCAAAGCTAGTCAGGCCTATCAACTTTTAAGATCAAATAGAATTTCATCATTGGGATATTATATTGATCAACGTAAAAAAATTCTTTTATTAAAGAATTTTTTTTTTCAAATGAAACTTTTTTAATCAATAAATGAAAGAAAACCCAGAAAAGGGTAAGCATGGGGCATCTATCAGAAATGGAATTATCATCAACATAATCAGGCTACTTTTAACATGAAAAATATCCATCATTTATATGCAAAAATAAAATCTTACTTATAATTTGCCAAAAAAAAAAAAGAAGAGAAAATTTGCAGAAGATAAAAAAATTCCCTCAGAATTGGATAGTCCTCAACGGAAATAAATTGGTCCACTATTAATTTATTTCTTCGGATTAATTCCTCATAGGGATAAGCAATAAATGCCCAAGAAAAACAAACAAAAACACAACATTGTTGATAAAGAAAATGATATTTATCCCATAATCAACGCATCTAAAAATTTCTGGAAAAAGAAAAAGAAGAAAAGGAAACAGTTGATGGCAACTGAGAATGCTATAATAAGGGTTTGGGAAATAAAAGATTAGGGCTTTTGGTTGCTTTAATAGAATGAGCTGATAAGTTCAAATTGCCTTATTTGTCCTCAATATATAATTAAATTACAATCAGCCATGGCATGATGTGTGTGGCTGGGCTTAGGTGGATGGAAGCCATTGTTAGCCTTTTCTAGCCCAACAAAGCCTGGTTAGCATAGAAATTTTGGTACCAACCAAAGAAAAGCTTAAGGTAGGCAACAAATGTTAGACAATTAGTCCAAGTTGGACCACTAAATTCTTATTACACTTAAGTCTAGTTTAGCAATACTTTTAAAAAATAATTTTAAAAAATATTATAAAAAAATATTTGTTACTTAATAATAATATTACTGCTAAAAAATATTTTTAAGAAATAAAATATTTATTTTAAACATATTATTATTAAATTAATTAATATTATTATATTTTAATAAGAATATAAAAAATTTATTATAATATATGACATATAAATTTTAAATATTGTTAAGCAATAAATATTAATTATTTATAAAATCTAATTAGAATATATAAATTATATTTTAAATATTAAAATATAATCATTAAATATTTGTAATTAGATATTAACACATTTTTATTATTTTAAAAATAATTTTTATTTTTAATTAATGATTTTAACATATTTAAATTAAAAATTTTAGCCAAAAACAATTTATTTAACACAACTTTTCTTACAAAAATATTTAAAAAAAAAAACAAGCCTTTAGATCTTATTCTACAAATATACATATAATCTATGTAAATAAATGCGTGTTTTTAAACACTGGCAGGCTGCTGCTCTCATTTTTGCTTGTTAGCTCAATTGAAAAAAGAATCACCCCATGGAATCAAAGAGCAAAAATCTGGTTCTGGGTTTTGTTGTCTTAGCTGTATTCTTCTCAGGTGTAAAATCTTGGACTGGTGAGATTCACGGTAGAGTTGTCTGTGATGTTTGTGCTGATTCTTCCATTGGTCCTGAAGATCATATTTTAGAAGGTTGCTCTCTCTCTCTCTTTCTCTTGTTTTTCCTTTGTTCCTTTTTCCATTTATAATTTTGAATTGCAGTTGTTTGATTGGTTAAATTATGTTTCTTTAGCAGAAATTCGAAGTGGGTTTTTTTTTGTTGGAATTATAATTCTTCTATTTTGTCGGTGACAATGTTTGCTCCTTTTTTTTTGGTTAATTATTGGTTTTGACATTGTTGAGCTTGGTTATACAACTGCATGGATGGGTTCAATTTATAATTCTTTTTTTTTTAATGAGGGTTCAATATATACTTGGATTGAGAAAATAAATACTCAAAAAAATTACCTTTTGAGGGTTCGATAAGATCACCGTGTCTTGCAATTTGCCTATTTGAGTGCTTTCCCTGTGATTTCCTTTGCTTCACTAAATTGCTTCTATGGTTGATGCTTACTCAATACTTTTTCCTGTGTCTAATTGAGTTGCAAACAGCTATTATAGTGTGTTAGAAAGGGTCTCTGGGTTGACTGCTCTATTGTCTGAATGAAGCCATTTTGTGTAGGATGCATCCTCCAAAAGTCTGTGTAAGCAATTCTCTTATAGGCTTAAATTGTTGAATAGTGGGACTGGGATATATTCATGATCTTTGGTTTCATTTTCTTTCTTCTATGGTTGAGATGGCTGACAAGTAAGCTTTCTTTGTTTAAGATGGAGTTCGTTTTAGAGAAAAAAATCGCTGGATCTGCTCTTGAGAGCTTAGAATACTTTGATATCATAAAGAATTTACTCAAAGGCTGTAAAATGAACTGTATCTTTATTATGAAAATGAGAGGTATTTATAAAGTAACAGCTCAACCAATATATATACATTGTAATCTCAACAATAAAGATGATAAAAGAGATAGCTAAGCCAATTCAAAATACTAATAGAGGTGGCTAAGTCCAGTTCAAAATACTTAATAAAATAACAGATAAATATCTAAAAAATTAAAAACCACTAAGAATAGCTGCATCACGTGAACGGTTGATAAGGACAGATATGGTTCGAATGTTGTAGAAATGCAACAACAATTTCACCAACTAATCTTGGTCGAAACAATTCTTTTTTTTGCTTGGTGAAGTAATTGGCAAAAGAATGGATGCTTGGTGTATGGTGTTTTACAAATAAATCCTTTGTTCATTTCTGTGTTCGATAAAGCTGTTTGTCATTGATATATCTGTTCTCAAGGTTGAAGGTCAAACTTTAGTGATGGTAGGATATTGTTTTAATCTTTCAAGCTGTACCATGGCATCGATGTTTTAAGGGGCATAATTAGATTCATTCATCTCGGTATAACCATATAAATTAGGGGTTTTTCTGTAGAAGCCTTAACTAATCTTTTAAACCGAGCCTTGAAGTATATGAATCATCCTTGAAAATTTTATCTTATATTTATGTGAAACAAATGTGTTGGTGTAGGTGCTGAGGTTGCTGTACTTTGTATTACAAAATCTGGTGAAGTAGTAAATTACCAGGCTTTTACAAACGCCAAGGGGATATACACCGTGGCCGAAACAATGCCTGAGAGTGACCGTTGGAATACATGCTTGGCACGAACAATCAGTAGTTTCCATGATCACTGCAACCATCTTGGGGATCGCAGCACCGGTATCAAGTTCACCTATAGTCGCCCATCAGGTCATTTCTACACTGTCAGACCGTTTGTATATCAACCCTCTACTGCCCCATCCTACTGCACCGAAACTCTTAGTGAATAAATATACTTTAGAAGCAATCATGGATGTCTTACACAGATGCAAACAAGAATGTTCTAATTTATAAATACCGAAAAAAAGTGCATGTTTCTTATGGTTCACCTTGTTCTATCTTGTGGTCTACCTGAGACAAGCAATTAATAAAGAAATTGTAAGTACCTTTGTTGTAAGGTGATATGAGGCTCTTCATGATTGCAATTATTGTTCATTTGAACTGTTTTAGGTGGCATATGAGTTCTTCATCAACTTATTGTTTTGTCAATGAAGAATCTAATGATTTCTCGACCTTTTTAGGAGTTGTTAGGAACAGAGGTGAGTTATCTCAAAGTCACACAAGTTCATTACAAATTTCATTGGTTTTTGGATTAAAACTTTGTTTGATGGATAATATAAACAAGGAACAGTGTAATCCATCATTCGAAGAAAGTTTGAGCTCCTCCACTTTTGCTATATCATATATATTTTAATAATACCATTAACTTAAAAAGTTTGATGAATTTAATCACCTCTATTGTCAAGTTGGAAAGATGAAACATATTATTTTAGATATTATTGATAGATATATATATAAGCAATATAACAAAATAAAGTTTGTCCGAAAATATATATAACAAAAGAAAACGAACCTAAGATAAACTTTCTTAATTCTTTCGATAATACATAAAAACATTGTGAAAAGTTTATTCCCTACTTAATGAAAATGCCCAGTGTAATCACAAAAATATCAAAAACTAATATCAGAGCCAGGTTTCGATCCTGGGACCTGTGGGTTATGGGCCCACCACGCTTCCGCTGCGCCACTCTGATCTATTGATTCATAATTTACATTTTTATTTTTTCAAGCCAAGTAGAGTAATAAACTAGTTCTTACTTCACAACAAAAAACCAAAGAAAGGGAAAGAAAAATCAGAACTTCGAAGAAAAAGGAAAATGAGAAGACGACCTGGAATCGGAGGGCTCCAAACAGCTGCAGCTGCTAGGGTTTGTTTCGAATTTCAATTTAATCTTAATAATGATATTCAAATGAATCCCACAATTGCAGCCAATCAAATCTACTCGTAATTATTTGCGTGTGGGTTTTTCTTTTTCTTTTTTAAATTTCAGGATCAATATCGAGCGTTGGGAGAAAATGTAGCCAAGTTAAGAACCGACCTCATGAAAGAGCAGCTTGCTACTTTTCGTTCTCAACTCGAAGAATTCGCTCGAAAACACAAGGTAAACAAAAGTTCTTTATCAATTTTTTTTTCATTAGCTTCAATTATTTTAGTTTTACTAATTTCTATATCTATTTTTCGCAGAATGATATTCGTAAAAATCCGTCTTTTAGGTCTCAATTTCACGAAATGTGTGCAAAAGTAGGAGTGGATCCTTTGGCTTCAAATAAGGGATTTTGGGCTGAGCTTTTAGGAATCGGTGATTTCTATTACGAACTTGGTTGGTATTGAAAACCATCCTTTTTTTAGAAAGAAAAGTAATTGGAAAATTCCCTTTTGTTTTTAATTTTTAAAATTTTCTTTCCTGTAGGTTAAACTGATTTTACCTTATGATCCTTTATGCTTTTCTTTTTGTGTGTGTGTTTTGTATGCTTTGTCCATTTTTGTTTCGAAGTTTTATAATTGTGAATTTTTTAGATTATGTATAGTTCACCTGCAAATGATACACAAGACCATGAGCTGTAAAATCTGTATTTTTAGAGGATTTTTATAAACTCGTACTCTCTATTTCAAAGACTTGGTAGAGTGCTTATAATTTGGTTTTGATTATTGGCTAGACAGGAGTTCAAATTGTTGAGATTTGCTTGGCAACTAGGCCTCTTAATGGAGGTTTGATTGACCTGCAGGAACTCTGCAAATTGCTTCGTCAGAAACGAAAACATGATCGCGAAGCTGTATCTGAAGATGATTGTTTGCGTGCTATAAGTAAGCTGAAGGTATGGTAGTACAAAGCTAGTTCATGGTTGTTTTATACTGATCACTGAATGAGTTTGCCAGCATTCCCTTTTCAACTCTTAGGGTAAGTAAGATGAAGAGCCTGAGAAAGCTGATCAATTTTCCTTTGTTTTGAGCCACATTTTTTTTTTTCAAATCAGTGTTGAATAGTTAGTTCCATTATTGCTGCTTGCTGGTCTGAAATCTGCAATCTGCATGGAGTTATCTTTTACAACTTATTTAAGTTTTTGTGATGCCAATTTTAAATGCATGTACTGCTTGATTTCTCCAGACATTAGGTAGTGGATTTGAGGTGATTTCTGCTGGAAAGAAAAAGCTTGTTCGGTCTGTCCCAACTGAATTGAATAAAGATCATAATCAAATTCTGGAGCTGGCACAGGTTAGTGATACTTCTATTAAGGTATGACAAACACCCATGCAAATAATTGCTCAATGTTCTGCTTGTTTCTCTTTCAGGCTCAAGGCTATGTGACTGTTGATGAGGTAGAGAGACGGCTTTCATGGACACATGGACGTGCTATTGATGCCCTTGATACCTTATTAGATGTAAGTTCTTGCAGCAATAGGCATGTTTTATCATCATACTGTGACTTTGATTTATGGGGTTAACAAAACTCCTGTTGGTTGATGCAGGAAGGTCTTGCTATGATTGATGATGGTCATAGAGATGGGAAACGCTGTTATTGGTTCCCCTGTGTATCCTCCATCTCCTCATTTGGGGGTGATAATTAACATTAGTCTGTTTTTTTCGTCATCCTTTCTCTTTTTTCAAATTCAAGTGTGTTGCAAGTTTTGAATTGTTTATGTTTGAATTTCTGGCAGAATATTATAAATGGTAACTCTACCTGCCAAATGTTGTTATATCTTCAAGTGTTTATTAATAACACTATGTTCTTGCAGCTGAAGCCCATTGTTATACATACATCAAAGCTTTGAACTCCACAAAAACAAATCATTGAAATATGTCATTTGAATGTTTGCTTATAGTTTTCATGTTACAGAAGTGGGAAAAAATTCAATGAACTGTAACTTGAGATTGAGCTTCATCCATCTCTTCTATCCATTCAGCACCAGGCTCACTCCAAGACCTGGGTCTTACCCCAAGCTTGAAAAATATAATCATCTCTAGTGCCTCAAAAACCTTGTTTTTGTCTAGAAACTCATTGCAGACTCCGCTCACGATGCAGTAGTTGCTATTATATGGAGGCCTATGGTGAGCAGAATGTTGAGACCGGGAGACTAGTACACCGGCATCTTGTAGTGCCACCACCAGTGGTGGGAGCTTGCTCTTGGTGCCATGAGACCAGGCATGAAATTGTTGGCTGAACATGATGCAACCAGCACAAACGGTAACAAATCCTTGAATAACAGGGTCATTGCAAAGAATTTCTATAGGAAGCACTGTGAGAGTTATGCTACGAGCCAATGCATGTAAGTTGTTAGCAAACTGGCGCCTGGTGATAGTCCAGGGCCATTTGTGGTGCCCCTGGAATCCTTCAATTTGTGAACCAAAAATCGGAGTCGTTGCATCACCGTAATTGTCGATGCCCCAATGGTAAACCCCAGACAAAAGGTCAGCTAAAACATACCCAACATAGCCTGCTCCTATAGGTTCGAACCACATATGTGTATCAGCTGCACCCGTTAGAGTCTTGGCTAGGGAAAAGAAAAGCGTGGTGCAACCACTGGCCACCCATGCTCGGTGAGACCATGTTGATTGTAAACTTGGATCATTGGACAAGGGAGGGCCAACACTAGGGATAATGGGAGTGATAGAGTCTGGTTTTGTCTCAAGCCGTGGCTCGATAACCAACTGGCTCTGACTGGACTTATGCTTGGTTGTGGTGGTAGTGGCCGAACATGTCAAACGTGCAACAAGGTGCAGCCGTGGGCTAGTAGGAATATGAGTTAGAGACCTCGACGGGCACCTATGTTGTTTTAAGATAGACATTGAAAAGGTTTTGCCCAAGAAAAACTAAAAGCGAGCAATATTTAAAAAGGCAAAGAGCATGAAATAGTGGCTATGGAGTAAAGGCGGTGATCCAAATGAGACTGTGCCATAGAATCGACGTTGTGGTGTGCAGTGAGGGTGCGTGGGGATATCGAAGTCGCTAATGTCTTCCACATAAACATGTGCTCACAATTTGTTTCAATTGCTTGCCTTTAGAATAAGTGAATCTCCGTCACACAAGTGGATTAAAACGTCGTCGCTTTCATTTTTCTTCAGCAAGAGCAAGTTGTGTTTCGGTTATATTCAAGTTTTATGTCACGTAAAAGATGAATCAATTGAATTCTTGGGCTAAGGATTGAGACGCAATATTTTTTTTAAAAAAATTATCAGTAAACTACTATAATGAACGTAATTTTTTAAAAATAATAAATAAATATTTTTTATTTGTCTATATATTAATTGATTAATTCAATTGGTATCATTCATTAACCAGGTTTTAACCTAGGAAATTATCAAATATTCAACTATTTTAAATTTTATATAAAATTTAGAAAAGTATAAATATTAAATGTAAATTTGATTTAATGTGCAATTTTATTCATGAGCTTTAATTTTGTGAAATTTTACACATAAAATTTTAATTTTATTCAATTCTTACAAACTAATCATACAATTATTGATATATCATCATTTTATGTTTATATATTGTATGCATAAATAATTATATTTATCCAATATAAATTTAAACTGATGAATTTATTTCTTTAAGTGTGTACAATTAAATCAAAATTAAAGTTTTAGGTATACATTTGAACTTTAGTCAAAATTTCGTGTGTATAATTACTCCAAATCAAAATTCATGTATGAAATTATACATTAAATCAAAATTCATATATAATTTTGAGATTTGTTTCGTATATGGTAGAGATTTAATATTTAAATTTTATCATTATAATTAATATGTTATTATGTAAATCATTTATAAATATATTTATTAGATAAAAGAAATTTCACCATTAATTGAATTCATGGGCTAACGATAGAGATTAGAAACGCAATACTTGCGGTTGTAACGGGGATAATAATGGATTGTCCTTTTTGGTTTTTCTTCTTCTTTTTGTTTACATTTGAAACGTCAATTGAAGCTTCCAAGTAGGCCAAAGATAGGGGTAAACATAAGAATATTGAAGTATCGTCAAGAATATTCTCAATATCTGTGAGATGCCAACTTTACAATATTATAATAGTAAATGATATTTTACATGAAAACTTGAAATAGTAAAAATTATAATTTTTTAGGTTCAAATCACTCCCTGTATTTTTTTTATGTTTTAAATATAAAAAGTTTAAAAATATTCTTAAAATAATATTTTGTAAAGTAATAGTATTTAATCATTATCAAATTAAGTTGGGGTTTACTTGATTCGTGACATTGATTTAATTAATGGCTTAATATATAATATAAATATACGATAATTAAAATTCATTTTAATTTAATTATACATATTTAAAAAAAATTAAAAGTGTTGTAATCGCGACATATATCTCTTAAAATATATTCTAGAATATAAAAAAGATAAAGAACAGAGGCCTATGTCACCTTTCTAATTATTGTTTTTTTTTTTTTTTACTATACCTTAATTGAGACACGAGTCACGTTTAGAACTAAATTTTTTAGAATTTAAAAACTTCATTGTACTAAATAAATTTTCAAATCATATTGAATTTTTATTTAAAAAAAAGAGTATAAATACAATTACAAAAACAAAACCAAATTCTTTTGTTAGGGCTAATGCTTTTGGGGCGATGTGTGAATTTACCCTTGTATTTCATTATAATTTTATAATTTTTGAAGGAATTTTAAGTACAAATTTATTTTACAAAATGATATTTTTATTTACTTTAAGGGTGAATTTGAATAGACGATGCGTTTACTTGTACTTAGTGTAAAACCAATAGTGGCGATAAAATTAAATACTATAATGTGAGACAAAATATAAACTAAACACACCGTACCGTACCGTACTCAATCGTCCATCTAAACCTACCCTAATAATGTCAAACTCCAAACTACTCCTCTTCGAATGAAGTGTTTATTTTCACAGTGGAATCAGGACATGGTGAGGCAGATTTTATTTGAAGGTACATATAGAGTGGTTCTAAATATTATTTGTTCTACCTATTGCGCTAGATGTATAAAAAGGTCATTCTACCCTTATATATAACTATTAAAATAGTATAAATGTAAAATTGTATCATAAAATTAAGGTTTATATGTCAAAAAACCCTCATAAAATGATTAAAAAAATCAATTAAACTCCAAAAATAACAATATCCAATTGAATCATTCTTATTATGAATTGCACTCAATTAAGGTCATGATATATATTTTTTTCTTTAAAGCCCTCTCATATTGTAAGTGATGACATGGCTATTGATGTGAAAAATGATTCTGTGAATTATTTCACAAATGCTTAATTAATTTTTTTAAAATTATTTTAATTATGAGGAGTTTTTTAGCATTCAATCATAAAATAATTGAGATATTATAAAAAAATTATAAAATTTATAGAAAAATAATAAAAATACAAAAAAAAATTATTGACGTAATAAACATTATAACAAATGTTTAAAAAATTAAATATTGAAATTATAGAAAAGTTATGAAATACTCTAAAAATGTTGTAGAAAATTTCATAGATATTATTAAAATAATAAGAAAGTATAAATTTTAACAAAAACTATTTAAAAAAGTAAAAAAAAAAAAAGCAACTGTAGAATTATTTTTGTTATTTTTCAAGTCAAGAGTTTTTCATTTTGGTATAAAGGAAATGGAGAGCTTGAAGTGTGATGATGATAGAACTTGTATAATGTGCCGAGTGAGGAGTTTTAATATTGATGAGTTTAGTTATTAGTAGCTTAAGTTGAACGATGGATAATAATTTTGGTTGAGGAAGGGTGATGTGATAAAGTTGATCAGGATAGATTGAGATATGGTGTATTACAATGTAAAATAAAACACAAAGGAGTAGTAATTTTTTTTTTTATAACTATTTTTTATATTTCTTATAATTTTTGTACAATTTTCTATAAGTTTCTAATTTTTTTATATTATTTTAGTAATCCTTAATTTTTTTTCTTTTTTTATAATATTTTAATACGTGTTAATCATTTCTAATAACTTTTCAATCATTTTTAAAATTATTCAATAAATTGTTAATAACACTTAAATAACATTTAATGTTTTTATAATACTTATTATGATTTTTAATAATTTGTATACTTTTGAAAAAAAATTAAAATTTTTATAATTTTTTAAAACATTTTTCAAGTCAATCGCCATGTCGCTTCTTAATGGCTGTAGCAGCCCGATTTTGAGCCTAGTCAGAATAGTAGTTTCGGGACCACAAATCCGATAAAAAAAATTAAATTAATATTTTTATATTTTTATGATCTACAACTTTATGAAATGGTTTCGTAAAAATTCGTTCGAAAATTTTGGTGTTTGAGCACTCAATTTAGTCAAAAGGACTAAATTATAAAAAGTGCAAAACTTGAGTTCTAGACACTAGAGGTATCTAATTGCTATAAAAGTTTATTATGATTAATTATTATGATTTATTGAGTGATTAAATACATGTGTTAGAGTATTGATAAGAAATTTTATTAATTTCATGCTTAAATTGCCTATTAGGACTTGTTTGCAAAAGTTGCTAAATAGGGGTTCTAATTTATAGAGTACTTGATTAAAATGGGGGTTTGAAGTAGGAGTCCTTAAATGGCAATTAGACCATTATATTTTCATGGACAAAAATGGACATATATAGGAAGAAAGAACCAAAGTTTTTAATGAAGGGTAATTTAGTCATTTGGTAATAAAAATGAATTAAAAGGGAAAAAGATGGCAAAATATGCTCATCTTCTTCATTAGGCCGAATTTTCAAGTGTTCACCATAGCTAGGGTTTGTTTCAAGCTTTCAAGCTCCATAGTAAGTGATTCCAAGCCCCGTTTTTAATGTTCTTTACATTTTTGAAGCCCCGGTAGCTCGATTTAGCTTATTCTATTAATAATTTATTCTAGGGTTCATATTTAGAAAAATACCCATAGGTGAAATGTGTTTATTTTGATGTTTTATGATAGAATATGAAGTCTAAAATTATGTTAAACAACTTTTGCTTAGTGATTTTAAGTGAAAACGAGTAAAACGGCTTAATCGGTAAAAATACCTAATGTTCATAAGTACAAGTTAGAGTGAGAATTTGATGTTGCCATAGAAGGGAAAAATGATCAGCATGCCATAAAACATAAGAATAAGGGATAAAGTTTAATTTCCGAGCTTTGGGGCAAATGTGTAAATATGTAAAAGTTTAGGGGCAAAATTGTAATTTTGCCAAAGTTAAGAGTTAAGGACTATTTTGATGAATGTGAGTATTAAATAAGCTAAATTTTCTATTATAGATCAAGAAGAACGAAATCCAGAGTTATATCGAGGAAAGAAAAAGATAGAGGATTAAATCAATATAGTTGATCGTATTTCGTTTCGAGGTAAGTTTGCAGTAAATAAATGCAATATTCTATTATTTTACATTTAATATTGTTAAATTCCAGCATTTACATATTTATTCTGTAAATTTATTATTTAAAGACTCAAGTATGAATTGATGGAAAGACTATCTCAGAAAGCTCCGGTTGAACCTTAGGAATGTGTAGGATACAAATGTCATGACATTAGGGTTTAAGGAAATCATGTAAGACCATGTCAAGACATGGCATTGATATGTTACTATAAGGCAAAGGTCCCATGTAAGACCATGCCAAGGCATGGCATTGGTGAGTTCATAAGGCAAGGATACCACGTAAGACCATGTCAAGACATGGCAATGGTTAAGTTTCATAAGGAAAGGTACCCGCGTATCCTTAGTATTCCAAGTGGTTCAACGGGAAAATTCAAGGAGTATTCTAAAGTAAAGGTAAGGCAAGTTCAAGCTAAAAAGGTAAGGTAAGATAAATTCTTATTAAAAGGTAAGGCAAGTATACAAGTTTTAAGTATATTGAGTTAAAAGCGTAAGTGATCTTGACAAGAAAAATATAAGATAATTCACTAAGAATGTTGTTATCTATTTACATGTAAACTTACTAAGCTTTATGCTTACACCTATTCTTTATTTTTTTTTATAGTATTACAAGCCAACTCGGGGATCGAAAGGACGTCGGAGATCGTTACACACTATCAAAGGATTATATTGGTATTTTGTGACTTTAACGTTTTAAGTTATGGCATGTATAGAGACTTAGCCATTTTATGTGTGTGACCTTATGATATGGTTTATTATGGACTTGTAAATGTTTGGTAATAATTAGCCATTAAAATGGTTAATTAAGAACATGCTTTGGAGGTTATGAAATGCCTAGTTGATAGTTATTTTAAAGAAATTATGTAATTATATGCAGGGAAATAGTTGGACAGCAGCAGTGACGTGACTTTGAAAAATCACCAAAAATAGTAGAAATTGAATTAGGTTGTGCATGAGATATATAATTAAATCTTATTGAGTCTATTTTCATATGAAAGAAACAAGGAAAGCAAAGGAATTCTGTAATTTGAGATATTTATATTTTTGTAAGACTGGTTCAGAATAAATTCAGGTTCCCCTGTTCTGACTTGGAAAAATCATAAAAAAATGGAGAAAAATAATTAGGGGTTTAACTTTATATGTTTAGAATCCTGAATGAGTCTATTTTCAAATGAAATAAATAAGAAGGCCATATGAATTCTGTACTAAGAGTAATTTGATTCGTAGTGAAGAGAGGTCAGAATAGTCAAATAGTAAAACAGGGGAAACTTTAAGAAAAATCTGGTATTGATTTGCCATACCAAAAATTATGGAAAAATTACAGTGAGAAGGTATATGAGTCTAGTTTCAAGGAAAATTTACGGATCTAGATTTCGAGTTTCATAGCTCAAGTTATAATTAATTTAGTGAACATGACGCAGACGGACAGTTTCAATTTTTATACCCAGAACTAGTAAGTTAAGTCTAGTAATATCTCGTGCTCGACTCCGGCAACGGTCTCGGGTAAGGGGTGTTACAATGACCCATCAAAAATTTTCACGGAAAGTTATATTTTAAAGGGTCAGGCATAATAAATTTTAAACATTTAATTTTACTATTTCAACTAAAGATTAATTTGAATTTTATATAAACTTTTAATAAATATATATTTTACATGAATTTTTCACCCACTTTGTTATAATCTAATACTATTATAATATGCTTGATTGAGTTGATGTAACTATTAGTAGGGTCCCAATTCAATTTATGAAATTACCAAAAGTTCATTCATTTTACAAAGCAACAAATTATTATGTTAGGGGTATTCTTGCCTTTTTATATTTTGATAAATTTAGAAAGTACGCACACATTATGAGAATAATAAGATTTAACTTAAAACATTATAATTTTTATAATCTCAATTTTATCATTTCAACCAAAGTCACATTTAGTTTTATATCAATTTTTTAATAAAATTTATACATAATTTTTTTTACTCCCAGCGTGAGTGTGCCATAATCTAGTGACTATTAAATGAGTAATATTACCATTTTACTTTTTATATAATGTATTTATTGTATAATAAAATTGTGTATTATATATTCCTTTAAAAAAATAGAGCGGGGCAAAGTAGTATAATCTACGGGATATATGTATTCAACATCCATAAAATGTGATAGTAGTTTTTAAGATTCCAAACTTATAGTAGGGATGGGTGAGAATGGATTATCCAATGTTCATGAAAGCGATAATGACTTTTAAGATTTCACATCTATAACGAGGTGGTGTGAATGGCAAAGCAGAACATATCAATTGTGAAGTAGTGATCGATTTAGCAATATCTACTTTCACCCGACTCCCTCACCATTTTACTTAATCCATTGGCATTGTCCCTAATTATATTCTCAATTAATTAATCTAAATAATTATAATTAAAATCCAACACTGTAATATATATATAATTGGATTAAACCAAAATAAATTTGTAAAAACTTAAAACTAATTTTAAGTATTGAGTTGTACGTAATTACTCTATTATCATGATATTAATAATTTCTTGGTACAATAAAAAAACTATAATTACAAACAAAACATTCCAGAATAATGATTGTACAGTAATTAGAGGTACAAATACTAAACCTTCAAAGTAGTACTTAGCGAATAAATATGTCAAAAATTTTTAAACATAAATAAGACATGTAAAAGATAATGTAATTATATTATACTATTTATTATATATTTTAATTACATCATTTGTTTGAAAATCGCCCATATAATATTTATTATACAACTCCTTTCATAGTGGAAGTTCCTTCCAAGGATCTTCTTCCTCCAAAGTTTCACCCACTTTTTATTGGTTTTATTGGTAAAATAGTCCCTAGTGTGTACCTTTTTCTCATATTAGTACCTAAAACATTTTTTTGTCAAAGTGACACCTAAATTATTAGTTTTGTCCCATTTTACTTCAAATTGTACACTTTTCAGGTTTGAGGCAAAATGGGACAAAACTGTTAAGTTTAAATATCACTTCTCACAGAAAAAAAGAGTATCAATATGAGAAAAATGGTAAAGTTTCCCAGCTAATTTGGCTATTAAGCCATTATTATTTTTGTATGATTATTGGAAACAAAGTAGTGTTCCAACGATAAATTGGTAATCCCCACTTTGTTGAAATGAAGTCAAAAAACCAGAAGTTTCCTCCTGCTTTCTTTCTTTCTCTTTTCAAAATTTATGTTTTGTCTCTACTTCTCTCGAGTATAATTTTTGGTTCCAACAATCAACTTTCATTTAATATATTTTTTTTCTACTTTTACTTGGATATACTTTTTTTTGATAATTTTAAGAATTTTATTTTCACATTAATTTAACATATTGAACTTTTCAGATAATTAAGAATAAAGTATCAATTAGCATAACAATATTTACCATTTGAGAGTATAATTTTGGTATCAAAGTATCAAAATCAAATAATTTGGGGTTCTTTTTCTTCTGACCACCTGAAAAAGTATGGATGGAATTTTTATTTTTTTTTAAAATAACATTTCTGTCAATTTTTTTTTTGGGTTTTTTCATCTATCTTTAAATAGTTTAATGTCATTTATGATCAGTTTAGTATTATTTTTAAAAACTACTTTTAAGACAAAAAATACTTTTGAAATAAAAATATTACTAAACAAAATACTTTTGAGATTTTCAAGAAATTTTTTGAGACAAAAAAATGCTTTGCAAAAATTTTAACTTTCACTCAAAAGTGGTTTTTTTTTTTTATCCTAAAAATACTTCATGGTAATATTAAACTAAGCATTAACTGACTTCAAAGTGAATCAAGAGCTATATAATTGTTGAAATGAATAAACAAAATATTTATTTTAAATATAACATTTTTTAAATATTTTTAAGTTTTTGTCAAAGTTTTAATTGATTTAGTGTTCCTTTAACTAGTATCATAGTTGAAATAGATAAACAAAATATTTATTTTTAAGAGGAATTATTGTATTATTACTAGTGAAGTATTTTTTGTTCAAATCCTAATTTTAAGTATATTAAGAAAAAGAAATATATGATTGTTTCTTCATGATTGAGGTATGCATTCACAAAATATCTTAAATTCAGATTGTATGAAAGGAAAAAGCTATGTTCCAATTTAACTATAATCATCATCTTTCCCAATTAATTTGTAGAGAGTAACATAGAGCCATTTTCATTGTCTTTTTCAAGTCACAATTTTGAAAGGGAAATTTATCAATGACAGTATTTATACAAGAAACCAAAATAATTACAATCCATCCGAAAATCATAACAGTAAAAGTTTTCAGTATTTTATGAAGTTGTTTATGCAATAAACATTTTAAAATTAAAATCAAAATCTTATGTTTGGTTTTTCTTTTTACTTTTTAGTTGTGTCAGAAGAGAATAGAAACTAAAACAAGTGTTTTTCTTCTTCTTCATGTTCTCGATCATGGCTTCTTCTTCTTTCTTTGTTAGGTGTTTCCCTTTACTTTTCTTCTTCTCGCATGTCCAAGCAGTGAAATCACCAATTCATCCTCGGGATGTTCTACCTTTATTGCCGAGACAGGTTTCATGGCCGATCCTCAATTCACTTAACAGTGCCATCGACCTTTTACCAGCCTTTGTCGGCTCTGTTTCGTCCCAAAACCACATCGTGAGCTGGAAAGGTGCGTGCTTTTATGAGAACACCGCTTGGATGGAGTTCCATAACAAGAGTGGCAGTGAGTTCGGTGGTGGAACTCTCCATATCAAGGTAATAACTTTGGCCTTCCTACTCTTGATGTTTTTGAGTGTTCTGTAATCTGGCTATTGCTTTGTCTGAGTTGGAAGTGCTTAAATTCTGAATTTTTTTCAAGCTTTCGGAGTGTTCTTGTTTCTAGGTATTGCTTTATTTGAGCTAAAAGTGCTTAAAGTTTGAATTCTTTGGTTTCAAAGGATTTTTATTGAGCTGGTTTTCCCCCCTTCGTTCTGCACATAATTGTCGATTTTTTTTTTTTGGGGGGGGGGGGGTTGGATTTCATTTGTTTCTTATTTTTCCTGGTTCTACAAAAGCAACTACTTTGAGCTATAGTATGTTGGTGAAGTTAGAGGGCAGTTCTTAATAGATTTTGTAACATGGAATATTTGCATAACTCAGGTTCATAATGATGCAAAAATGTCTTATATGGTAGAATTGGTTAGAGTTCTTCATCACATAATGATGTGAAAATGGTATCTATGTACTTATCCAGGTTAGCAAAGCCCATAGTTGGACGTGTCTGGATCTTTATCTCTTTGCAACTCCGTATCGTGTAACTTGGGATTATTATTTTCTATCTCGGGAGCATACACTCGAGATTGACAAGTGGGAAGACAGAGCTGAGTATGAATATGTAAGTTGTCTTTCTCTGTTAGCTTGAGTTACAGTAAGTGTTAAGTTTCCTGCAAACTCATATGTGGTTTTCGATGATACATTTAAATTAGGTGAAAAACAAGGGGATTTCTATTTTCCTGATGCAAGCAGGGATGCTTGGAACACTTGAAGCTCTATGGGAAGTCTTCCCATTATTTACTAACACTGGATGGGGTGAGAGTGCCAATCTCGGGTTTCTCAAGAAACACATGGGGGCTTCTTTCGAATCACGGCCTCAGCCCTGGTACACCAACATTAGTGTTGATGATATACATTCGGGAGATTTCCTTGTAATATCAAAAATTCGTGGGCGCTGGGGCGGTTTTGAGACTCTCGAGAAGTGGGTTACTGGTTCTTATGCTGGTCATAGTGCTGTTTTCTTAAAGGATTCTGAAGGGAAGTTATGGGTTGGTGAATCAGGACATGAAAATGAGAAGGTAATGTTTTATCCAGCTATGCTTTATATCCTTGTAAATAGATTCTCTTTGGCTTTGCTGTGCTTGTAACAAATTTCATATTGCAGTAAAAACTTTCTTTCTTTCACTCAGTATTATGACCGACTGTAGTAGCATATGAGGTACAAGTATTTATTGGATTATTGTACAGGTACCTATTAATGATGCTAAGTTATTATATCTGTCATGCGATGTAGGGAGAAGACATCATTGCAGTTATTCCATGGGATGAATGGTGGGATTTCGAGCTGAACAAGGACGACTCTAATCCCCATATCGCATTGCTTCCTCTGCATCCTGATGTTCGAGCCAAGTTCAATGAGACTGCTGCTTGGGAGTATGCACTAAGCATGGCAGGCAAACCATATGGCTACCATAACATGCTATTTAGTTGGATAGACACCATAGATGGGAATTATCCTCCTCCATTGGATGCTCACCTGGTATTTAGATATTTACATTGAATAGTGAATACCTTATGTTATGATTATGGCGTATGCAGCTAAAGTTTCTGCGTCCACTCCTTTCTCAATTTCTCTCCTCATACATTTGTTTTTCTAATTATTCCTGCAGCTTTTGGTAGATCAATTTTTTTACTATGTTGTAGTAGATATTTTGTAGGTTTTGTTCTTCCTCTTTTTGTTTGTTTTTCTTTCTAGCGTACAAAAAGCTACAAGTCATATGGAATTAAAACTTGATTGTCAATGGTAGAATATTTTGGTATAGGTGTGGAAATGAGCTTACTTTGACAAAAATGGCGTGTTACATCATTTTTAGTACTATTAACAAAACCTCCGAAGGAGGTAAATAAGCGCACAAATATAGGATGATTAGAAAATCCTAATCTGTTTCTTTGTCATTGCAGTAACAAATAACAATGTTGTTAATGCATACAACTCTTTTCACTCTCTCGTTTGCTGTCTCTTATTTTGTCAATGTTGCAGTTCATAGGAACTGAATGTTTCCCTTTCAATCATACAGGTGGCTTCTGCTATGACAGTTTGGAGTAAAATGCAGCCTGAATATGCTGCTAACTTGTGGAACGAGGCCTTAAACAAGCGGCTTGGAACTAAGGTAGGCATATCTTTCTTGATCGATCAACTTATAGTGGTTTGTTCACTATAATCTGAATTGTTTGGGATTTATGTCTTGAACGTAACATGCGACTTGCTGAATAATGATTCATATAGCTTAGCCTAGATGCTTCTAAAATTGATTAGACCTAAAGGTCTTCAAAAATATTGAATAAATAAGCTATTTTTTGTTCTTGTTCAGAAGGGGGAAAAAATCAATGTGACAAGTTATCATTTTTTTTTTTTTCTAATTATGGTGTTTACTGCAGGGTCTTGATCTTTCTGATATACTGGTGGAAATTGAAAAGCGCGGTTCCTCGTTTGATCAACTGCTGACCGTTCCTGAACAAGATGATTGGATATATAGTGATGGGAAGTCAACCTCATGCATTGCGTTTGTCCTCGAAATGTACAAGGAGGCAGGACTTTTTGATCCCATTGCTGACTCTATTCAAGTCACTGAGTTCACGGTGAGCTGATTTTGAGTGAAGTCTTTGTCGAAGTTCATCTTTCATTTATTCATACTGCAATCCTGTTGCTGACTCTTGTTGATTGAATTAATACCGAAAACACAGATAAAAGATGCGTATACTCTAAGGTTTTTCGAGAATAATTCTAGCCGGCTGCCAAAGTGGTGCAATGATGCAGACAATGTAAAGCTTCCTTATTGTCAGATTCTGGGGAAGTACCGAATGGAACTGCCTGGATTTAATTCCATGGACCCATACCCCCATATGAATGAACGGTGTCCGTCTAAGCCTCCAAAGTACTCCAGGCCACCAAACTGCTAGACAGCCTTGCTTCTGCTATTTGTCGTTTTGTCATTATGCTTGTAGTCACCGTTAGTTCATCAATTGTCCGGGTCAATTGTATGCAAGATGCCACAAGAAATTGTGTAGCAGTATCAGTTGTAATTATGGTAATCAGACTAGGAGTGGAGATTTCACGTATCAACTGTTATAGATATGATAGGAAATGGAACATTGATGCTGATAAAACTATGAAAGCCATTCTTTTAGTCAAATATTAGTTTTATGCATGGAGCTGTAGTGTCTGCTTATTTAATGACATACATTCGATGCGAGTATTTGTGGGAAAATTCTAGTGATTTGGACTTTGTCGGGAAACATTTTCAATAGTGAAATGCCATTCCGACCAATGATATGATTCTGAGATTCCTACTGTGTTTTACTGGCCTACCTATATATGTGAACAAAATAAAGCTCATTTGCTCTGCAACAGGAATCTTGTAAGTTGAGTTACCAAGAGTACAATATTAGGGCAGTTTTCTAGGACTGATTTGAACTGGTAATCCTTTAGTTGGGGCAGGCATTGGATCCCTGCTGAAAGAGTTGTCTGAACATAGTAACTTCCAAGTGAACCGAGTAATCAGATAATGAATTGAAACAAGGGTTTCAATCCTTGCAAACTCGTATCCTGGACATATCCGAGGTCCCCCACCGAATGGAATGAAGCAGTAAGGTGGAAGTGAAGCTGGATTCTCGAATCTCGATGGATCGAACTTTGATGGTTCCGGAAATATAGTATCATCCATTTGTGTTATTCCGGCAACCCAGAAAATCTTCATACAAATCAGTAAATTATATCAGTGACAGTGAGATACCATATACCAGAGAAATGGATCAATCTGAAATGCTGAAAGGACGTAGAATGGAAAGTATGGTTCTACTTACCAGCCAATCCTTTGGAATGAGATATCCACCGTACTCAATGTCTTTTACAACTTTCCGGAAACCACCAAAGACTGGTGGGAACATTCTTAGAGTTTCCATGGCTACTTTCCATGTGTATTTCATCTTGGCAAGGTCTTCCCATGTCAGAAGCTCCCCATTAGGCTTCCTCCTTGCTATCTCATCTTGTTCTGCAACCACAAATCAAGAAGCACCCTATATCATAATTCCCTTTTCTGCAACATTGCAACTGGATCGAGTTTGGTCATAAAGTTATGGCACTTAAAGTTAAGATCATGTTGATAAATACCTTGAAGAACAGCTGCATATATGGTAGGATCATTAGCAAAAAGGCGCAACAAGAACGTGAGAAGAACAGACGAAGTATCATATCCTGCAACCATGATGAGCATAACATTGTGAATAATCTCTTTCTCGGATATGACTTGTTCATCCTTCTCGTTGCGAATGCTAAGCAGACAAGTGATGAGGTCTTGGCGAGGTGAAGCACCCTTCTCTAGATCTACTCTCTTCTCACCAATGAGAACTTTCAACAACTTCTGGGCCCTTGCACTCGCCTGCAAGCTCCGGTTGTAGCGTGTGAAAGGTAGATTAACCGGTACCGACCACATTCCTTCTATCATATATTGAAAATCATTGGCAAGTTTATCTCTTCTTGTTCCTCTTTCGACTCCGAATAGAAGAGAACAGATTATGTTGAATGTAAGGGTCTTCATCAATGGTAAAACCTGTCAGGACAGGAAAAAGAACACATCATATCTAATTTTCCCAGGTTAGACACCACAGTTTTCAATGTTTTATAACATACCGTGACTTGTTGCTTGCCATGCCAATGCATCTCAAGGTGACTCCTGACTTCTTCATCCATCTTCCCAACATACTGTTTCAATGATTCAGGTTTCAAGAATGAAACAAGAGCATCTCTAACTCGCTTATGATCTTCTCCGGTCAATTCCAAGATACATCGATCACCCAGAATTGAACTAACCGACTTGACTTGCTGGTTAACAATGTTGCTGCTGTCACTGGCGAATACAAACTTGTTTGCAGCCTGACCATAGATGAAAACTGCTTGTTTCCCAAATAATCTCATCTTCGATATTGGACCGTACTTCCTTATCCTCTTCTGAAGCCATTCTTCTGCCGTGTTGCTTCGCATGGCCCTGAGAAGGCCAAGGCTTTGACCTATGAGCGGTAGTCCGAGTGAACCTGGAGGAACCCTTTGCGGTGATCTTTTTTTCCTGGTTAGGAGAAGGAAAACTGGGATCAAAAACAGGAGAACTGTGATGATGGTGTTCATGGTTGTGTAATTGAGAAACTGAGCTGATGGCAAAGGGGATTAAATAGAAGATATCCACGGAGAGGCTATTGTTGATCTTCTTTTGTTGGCTTTTGTAATGGAATCTCTTCACTGTAGTGACCTTAATATTCCACTATTTGGTAAAAGGCAAGCCATCATGTTTTAAACAAGAATAATTCTATTTTCTAATAAACAAGATTCTTAGCTTTTAACGCTTTGTTTGATCCTCCAATCAGGTTCCATTGCTTTTTCAAAGTGACATTAGCATTTTATTTTTAAATCCTGATGATGGATTGCACCAAAGTTAAAAACAAAAACAAAACGACTGTTTTGAGTTACTGCAAAATCTATGTCAAGCCAAGCAGTTCCTGTTCCAAGGTGAACCTTTGAATTTCTGCAAATTCATACATGTTTGGATTTGCATCTTTATAAACCACAACTCATCAGGGAATTTAAGTCATTCCAAGAACAAAAAGAAATTTAATCTTCAATATGAGAAAATTGCACAGACACAAACACAAATTTGATCACAAACCAGGGTTTCTTTCAGAAATAACACAACTTTTTGTCTTTTTCCCTTTTCATACACACATCAGAGTAGAGAACAGCATACGTGATACAATTAAAAATTTTCTACTACAACCATCTGAGCTTCAATGATCTTGTCAGATCTGTTAAAATTGGTAAAAGTCAACGTGCTCAACATCGTCATTCGGCCTTGGCTGGAATATGGTTGCCACCGGTAGCTAATTTGTACAAGTAAAACGCAGTCATAAGAAAACTGCGATGAAATGACACGAGTTAGTAGCTCCCAAATTTTGATGAATGTCAAATTAACAAAGCAACCTAAATTAAACCCTTCTCTTCAAGTTTAGGGTTCTATACAGAGGATTTAGGTTTAGGCCCTAAAACTTTTGTATCAGAAATGTAAATAACATGAGCCAATGATCCGAGAAGCAGTTTGTGGTTGCGAATGTAGATAGATGAATGAACTTAAACATCACGAAAGAATAAAAAAGAATCCAGAGACTTGTATGAAAGGTAACGAAATACAGAATGCATTCACTATGCAATTGGTATATAATGACCAGACATGGAGGTTTCATAGTTGGCAGCATTGAAAGGAGCTATGTTGTAAAGCACACAACTGGGAACTTGTAAATTTGTGATGCATTTATATGTATATGACCTCTGTTAGCTTTTAACTGATATAAGGGTCAATATTAACCAGTAGAATTATCATGACTCATGATATAATATGATATGAAGGCACTGAAAGCATTGGAATAGCAGATCAACATACCTGATCCCGGCAACAATTCCGGCTGGCATAATCTTAGATGTTTGGTAGTAACGTTGTCCCATGACCCATGTTAGCACAGCAGCAGTAACTGGTTTAAAGGTGTATAAATCAGTAAAAAGAATAAACATTTTGTTTGTCATTGAAAGGGATGAAAACAAGCAAACATATACAAATGAAAAAGCCTCCTTCCAAGAATAGAACCCATAGTGAAAATCAGCTTATCTTTGATGGTGATAAATTTATTTACCAAATGGTATATTAAGACACCCTGAAATACTATATTACAAAATCTGACAATTATATTGAATTTCATATAATGAAAGCTTCTTAACAATACTGCATTAGAGAGCTTTGAAGACAATCAAAGATATGATCTTTGAAAGAAGGCATTTCAAAGGTAAAACAAAGATAATTTTCTCACAGTTTTTGCAAGAGAAATAGCTACTAGCACCACAATGGATCTAGAATGTCCAAACTGATTCTTAAATTCCACAATGCAACTCCAGAAATCCAAAAGAAGAAAAAGACAAACAACCAGATCAAGTTTATCAATACAAAGTTCCATGGCAGCATTAAATCTATGATCCAAAATCCAAAAAAGTCAACTTTTCAATCTCCAAATTTTGAACAAACAATTTATAAAAATCCCAGATCGAATTTGCACTTGAAAAATTTATAAAAACTAAAGGAGAAGACAGAACTGTGAAAGAAAACTGAGATTTTGAAAACATTACCAGTCTCAAGTACCAAAGCAAAATATGAGTTCTTTCGCTTCTCAAAAGCTTTGAGGCTCAAAATTGCAGCAAGAATGAGAATCAATCCAGTGCCTACACCCCCACCAAGTGATGCTATGCTACCTTTCTTCAAATACCCAATAACTCCTCCAGCCACAAGAATCAATCCATAAGGGATTGTGAAGCAAAAATCATGCATTTTGGGAAATTTTTTCTTTGGGTTTTTTTCCCTCTTCCTTCAAATGGGTATTTGTTTCTTGAGAAATTCTAAGGGTAAAGTTGAGTCGAACAGATCAAAGAGGAAGAAATGGGAAATCAGAAATGGGTTCTGCCTTTTGTGAAGTTTTGTTGGCTCAACAATGGAGGCATTTTTCTGGCGTGTGGAATTTTCAGTTGGTCAAAGGCTCCAATGTTTTAACTAATTTTATTTTGTAAGAACCCTTCAATTTTTGTCCAACTTTTAAAAATTACTTTTTAAACTAAATTTTGCTCAATCTTCAAAAAAAATCAAATTTGACCGTCAAATTTTCAAAAAGGGTATGTTTCCTTTTTTGACTTTTAATGAAAATTTTAAGTTTAAAATTTTTATTTTAAATATTTGAATAAATTTTAAATTATTTGTTGACATGACATAACATATTAGACAAATAATATTGTAACATATTTAAGGGGCAGGGACCTTAGTTCCAAAAAACAAAAATATTGATATTTTAGTCTCTTCATAGATTGTGAAACTATAAATTAATATATGGTGAAATTGTACTTTGACCCTCAAAATGAAAAATTATTACTTCAGTTTTGAAATTATAAATTAATGATAGGTGGAACTGTACTTTGACCCCTTAAAAATAAAAAATTCTTTTTAATCCCTTAAAAATGATGAAATTATAAATTAATAAATAATAAAATTATATTTTAACCTCTAAAAAAATCATATTTAATTTTCTAGATTTGTTCCTAGCCATGTCAACATGCAATGCATGTATACTGTCCATATGAATTGTCATGTCAATATAGTAAAAATTAATATTTTAGTCTCATATTTTTATTAAATAAAAATAATTTAAATATTTTTCAAAAGTTAATAATCAAATTTAACTTAAAAACGAATAAAAATCAAATTAACAAAAAAATATAAAACATTAAAAACTAAATTCACATTATATATTTCAAAAATTCAGCCCAAGCTATACTATTTTATCGTTATAGTTCAAGGTGAATTTCCATTTTAAGAGAATTAGCCCAAACACAAATCAGGGCCAACAGCCATTTCTCTAACAAAACCTGAAACCCGTTAACTCCAACTATCCACGTGTCACTTTTGTAGTCGTCGTCTATATCCAACCCATAGAAAACGCAAAATCCCCTCTTTTTCAAATCCCAACAAATTTCGACTCCCAAGTAAAATTAAATATAAAAACAAATTCCCCCCTTAGGGTTTTTCCTCTTTGAGATTTTCCAAATCTCTTCTCCTCGTCTATCGAGTATGATGCAACAACCACCAGCAGGAGGTGTAGCTCCACCGCCGTCCATGGCAGCCGATCCGTCTCAAACTCAGCAGTACCAGAAACAACAGCAGTCGCAGCCGTGGATGATGATGTCTCAACAACAGCAGGCGGGTCAGCCAGTTCCTCCACCTGCAGGTTGGAATCCGCAACCCGTCCCTCCGCTCTCTCAGATGCAGCAGTACTCCGCTGGTTCCGCGACCGTCGGATCCGGCGAAATTCGGTCTCTCTGGATCGGTGATCTTCAACCGTGGATGGATGAGAATTACCTCATGAGTATCTTCGCTCAAACTGGAGAGGTAACTTGATTAGAACAAAATTAGCTTTTTTTTTAATTAAAAAAAAGTCGAGAATCATTTTTAATTAAATGGAGATATTACTTGCAGAGTTGATATTTTATTTTTAATAATTAAAACGATTGTTCCTTTCCTATTGAAATGAATGTCCTTTTTAATAATTAAAACGATTGTTCCTTTCCAAAATATCTAATTGAACAAAGCTTAATCTTTTGGGTTATTTTAGGTGGTTTCAGCTAAGGTGATTAGAAATAAGCAAACGGCACTGCCAGAGGGATATGGGTTTATCGAGTTTGTATCACGTGCTGCAGCCGAGAGGGTTTTGCAGTTGTATAATGGGGTGCCAATGCTAAATTCTGAGCAGAATTTTAGGTTGAATTGGGCGGCTCTTGGATATGGAGAAAAGAGGCAAGAAGAGGGTCCCGATTACACAATCTTTGTTGGGGATTTAGCTGCAGATGTTTCTGATTACATGTTACAAGAGACTTTTAAAGCTGTTTACCCATCTGTTAAGAGTGCCAAAGTGGTTACTGATAGGACTACAGGCCGGTCTAAAGGTTATGGCTTTGTGAAGTTTGGTGATGAAACTGAACAAATTCGTGCAATGACTGAAATGAATGGGATTTATTGTTCAACTAGGGCAATGCGGATTGGACCCGCTGCTAATAAGAAGCCTGTCACTGATCAGCAGTATCAGAAAGGTAGACTCTTGTGGTTTCTTTCAAGTTATACTTTATCTTGATTCCCTTATGAAGTTTGTTTGGTTGTGTATAGTTTTTATTTGCAATGATTTATGCCTGAGTGCTTTGACTTGACAAGTTGACTGCTAGTTGGTTATTGTGTTTTTGTTTATTGGTTTTAATTTTCTGAGGTGGATTTGTTACAGTCTTCTTAAAATTCAAGTTCTTTCAGTTATGCACTTGAAGATATGGTGGAATTTATACAAAGTCGATTCCTTCCAGTTTGCCTATGTAAACTTGGACGGTTTTAATTATATTAAAAATTAAAACATGCAAAAACTTATATAAAACTCATGTTTTCTTAAAGCAGGACATCAAGAGGCTCTCATTTTGGGGGGCCTGGAACTGATATCAGCTGAAATGATTCCACTTTAATCCGTGGCCTCATTTTAGGTCAGTTACTTTGTTTATGTCAAAAGCTTTCTTTTCTCGTGGCAATATTTGCGCTACGTCTCGCAAATTTCTTTTCCAGTTCCTTATTAAGCATTCCAGTCAAGTACATTTGTTCCATTTTTCCAACATGTTTCCTTTAAATCTTTATATATTTTTTTACAAGTCCAGAAACTTTGTTTTATTCATTGTGGATTAATTCCTTTTGATGCTTGCATACATGTATGCACTCCTTTTCCCATCCTTTATGTTCAAGTTTTAATACTCAAAAGTAGGTGAAGCAGCTTTGGTGAGGTTGTTGTGCATGTTGTCATACACTGTTCTGTTAATGAACCTTGGGGCTAGTTTTGTTCTATTGCTTTTAAAATCTTCGCTTCTTTTTAAAATATGGTATCTGCTTTGTCCTCATTCTTTTATCTGCTGCACACGAGGACAAACTGAGGTTGGCAAGAAACCTGGAATTTGTAGTTAAAGGCATTGTCAGTTGATACATTTAAGTTAAATCACGATGGAAGTGAGTCACTTGCCCTTCTTTATTGCCTAAGCTGGAGTAATGGATACCTAGCTGCAGATGGATCTGTCCATATTTATCTTGCTTTTTGAAGAAAATTTCTTTTATTCTTGTCATTTGAGGTTGTAAGGCACTTCAAATTTAAGATTTCCTTAGTTTTCTAAATATGTGCTTTGTCTTATGTGTATTCTGAGAAATTTAAAGCGTTACTTGATTTTTTATTTAGCAGATAGGTTCTTTCTACTTGTAACCTTTGAAGTTAAACTTATAAATCATACAGTTTAAGAAACAGCAACTCCTCCCTTCCCCCTTCCAGCAAATTTGCAGACAACTATAATACTAGCACACAAACACACACCATGTCAAGTGAGGAGAAAGGATTGGCTTTTGTTTCAATTTTCCTTTTCCCCTTTTCACCCTATTATAGGATCAATAAAATAAGAGAGCCTTTACTGATTCCTTGAGTTTAATGTAATTAATGATTTCTTTTGTGGCTACTATTGAAGTTTATTTGATTTGATACTTTTGGCTTTGCCTGGTAGCGGTAAGCCCTGATGTAACCCAAAAGCTGTTTTGTGATTGTAGTTGTAACCGTTGAGTGATGCATAGCAGGCAGTTTTACGGTTTTGTTCTTTTCATGCCATAGACAGAATTATTTCTATCTGCTTATTTTGAAATGTTATATTATATATGTTAGCTTTTGTAGGTGTCTTAATGTTATATTATATGGTAGCGGTAAGAGATCTTAATGATTTTTTCCCCCACAATGTTTCAATTTGAGTTTAGAGGAGCAATAATGCTATACCTGGAAATCTATTACACGATCTTTGTAAACAGGTTTGTAGTTTCCATGGTTAACATGGAAATATTTACTTTTGGAAGATGTAATACTGAATTAGTTTCAAGTTTTTGTAACCACCTTAATATCCGGGGATGGCGCAAGTGGGGCTTTTCTTGTTGTTTTTAATATCTTATTAGCTTCTATTCAACATTAGTTTACATGTATTTGTAATTTGCAGCTGCTTACCAGAATACTCAAGGAAATTCTGGAGAGAACGATCCGAATAATACCACAGTGGGTAGCTTTTCTTTTGTACTGTTATACCCAATTTCATGGTATAGCCAACTGAATTCTTACAAGCTTAATTGCAGATTTTTGTTGGTGGTTTGGATCCTAGTGTTTCTGAAGACCAACTAAAACAAATATTTAGCCAGCTTGGTGAGGTAGTTCATGTAAAAATTCCGGCTAACAAGCATTGTGGTTTTGTTCAATATGCTAACAGGTAACTGTTAAACACCTGTGTTTTTTGGCTCGCAAAATATTATTGCATGATATTAATGCATTCTGCAATATGATGCATTCAGGGCCAGTGCGGAGCAATCTTTATCTGTTTTGAATGGTACTGTTTTAGGAGGAAGAAATGTTAGGCTTTCATGGGGACGTAGTCCTTCAAGCAAACAGGTTTTGTTTTTAAAACCATTGTTTTCTGTAATTAAAGCCTTGCTACCTATATTCCTGTAAACTAAGAGGGAATCTATTGGAGTGTCAGATTCAACCTGATCAGGCCCAATGGAATACTGGATATTATGGATATGCTCAAGGATATGAAGCATATGGATATGCACCTCCTCCCCAAGATCCTAACATGTACTATGGGGGCTATCCTGGATATGGAAATTACCAGCAGCCAGGGGCCTATCAACAACAACAGGTAAAAGGAATTTTATGAATGATTCTTTTATCCCAAAAATCAATGAATGACTCTGTGTAGGCTCTATCCATCACTCTTGGAGAAAGAAGATGCAAGCATGCTGAATTTCATTTTTCTTTGAATTATATATACATTTGTGCGTAATGTTTTCCTTTTTCTTTTGTATTTGCAGTAAGTTGCGGTTGCTTTACTGTGCTTAAGACTCATTCTCTCTGATCCAGAGCACTTCAGGTGTTGGTTTGATCCGACATGTTTTAAGGTTGTGGATTTTCATTGATTGCTGTACCATTTGTGGGTTCCGGTTTTTGGAGAGGTTCATGTTTCATCGTTTCTTATGGTTTCGCTTTCTTGGCTGCTTATCTTGCCCATCTCTCTCAACCTTCACTCTATTGTAATTTACACTCTTATATACTATAATAGTTGTTTTAGATTGATGCTTTTCGATGGTTCTTAACTTATTATCATGTTTCTTATTTGGCAATATCCTTCACAATTTTCAATGGCTATCGTTCTAAGAGGAGAAACCTTGAGTTAAAAAGTGTTCTTAGATTGATTGCTGAAAGCTATCAGATATCAAGAAGAGGAGCAAATGCTGGTGTTGGTTTGGTTTAAACCCAAAACCACCTTAAAATGCCACTTTTGTTTGTCATCTCCTCCTTTGTCTTTCCATAGCAATGGTGCCTCGTTGAAGTACTTGAAAGCCTAGTTGCTTTCTCAAGCATTGAATATGATACGGTAGATTTTTCCGAGATAGAAATAGAAGAGGAAGGAGATTAGAGAAGAAAAAAAAAAAAGAATTGAGAGAGGGGAAACCAATTCCTGTGCAAATTCGTAACGGTAGCAGCCAAAGCATGCTGCGTATAAGAAGGGAGAGAAAACCAAAGCAATTGTACAGCCCGTATTTACCGGACCATTAGGTCAGCTCCTCTACGTAGTGTTTCTTTAAAACATTTGGTGAAATGCATTGTTTAAGCACAACAAATAACAGAAATAAAATAAACAAAAATAACAAGACTTAAGATACAAAATAGTTGTTGCATAAATCGTTTATCAACTACCCCTGCCCAAATAAGATCCTTGTCCTCAAGGATCGAAGGTTGGAAAATGCTGTGCTGTCACAAATCTAGTAGGTCCTCCCTGGTAGAATCCTCCAAAAATGTATTTGTCCATTAAACCAGCATTGAGTCACAACTTCTGAGCCCTTCTTAACCATCCTTTGGTTGGATTGGCTTTAGTAGGTCTATACGAGAATATCCAGCTACATAAGGTAGATGGTTCGGGGAAACTTGTCTGTACAAGGCCTCGTATGGGGTTGTGTCGATAGCCGAGTGGTGAGAAATATTGTACCACCACTTCGCTAATGGAAGCCAGAGTGACCAGTCATTAGGTCGTTTGCTGGTTATGCACCTCAAGTAGCTCTCCAGGCAGTGGTTGAGCACCTCCGATTGGCCATTGAAAGATGAAGTCGTGTACCTAACTTACTAAAAAGTTCATGCCAAAACTTGCTAATGAATATTTTATCTCTATATAAAACTATGGACTCTTAGGCACCATGAAGCTTGTAGATTTGGGATAAATAGGCTTGAGCCATCGTCAAAGTCGTGAATGGATGAGATAGGGAAATGAAGTGACTGTATTTGGTCAAACGGTTTACCACCACCAAGATCATGTTTTATCCTTTCAAAGACGATAGTCCTTCAATGAAATCCATGGTAATTGCGGACCATGCACGGTCAGGTATGGGTAATGGTTGCAATAATCCCAGATGTGCAACGTTGTCTCCCTTACATTGCTGACATGTAACACATTCCCTGACCCATTGCCTAATGTCATTAGAGAGACCCTTCCAATAAAACAACCCTCCAATGTGGCACATCGTAGCATGGATACTGGAATGACCCCCAAGTACCCCCTTCATAAAAATGATTGAACAAGTCTTTCCTCAAAGAACTAAAGTTGCTTACCATCACCTTTCCTTTTCTCCTCAAGATTCTGCCATCCCACCCATACTTGGGATGTGCTTGTGGTTGCTCTTGTACTTTCTCACACATCTGCCTCAATATGGGATCAATTTTCCAAGGGGTGTTAATCGTATATTGCATTAGTTGACCTTCCTCTGTTTGTAGCCTTCGAGACAAGGCATCAGCCACGATATTGTGAGCCCCTTTCTTATAGCTGACCACAAAGTCGTAACCAAGCATTTTGAGCAACCATTTTTTCTAGAATGGTGTAATGATCTGTTGTTCAGTAAAAAAATTCAAATTCTGATGATCTATTCGAATATGGAACCTCCTCCCCACAAGGTAAGCATGCCATTTTTTTACCATCAGAAACACTGCCAACATCTCCTTATCATAAATGGATAACGTGTAATAGCCTGTTTTCAGTAAAATTGGAACAATGGTTTCGAGACCACAAATCCGAAGTCAGAAGAAAATTTATTTTAATATTATTTTATGGTCTACAGTATGATAGAAATATCGTATGGAATTTTCGTTATGAAATTTTACCGTTTGCATGCCTAGCTTGATGAAAAGGATTAAATTGCATAAAGTTCTAATAGCTAAAGGTATCAAATAGCTATGAAATTTAAAATTTGAGATCATTATATGGCAAATAGACCATTTAGAGGAGTTAGCAGATAAGGATGATTATTCATCATTGTAAATTGAAGAAAATATTAAGGATAGTTTTGGAAAGATGATAAAATAATGATGATATCCTAAAATAATAATTCAATTAATTAGGTATGTATTCTTATCCTGTTTTTAATGATTTTTATGTTTTCGAGATCGTAATAGCTTAATCTAGCTATCTCGGGGATTAATTTGCAAAAATATTAAAGTATTAGAGTTTTTCCATGGATGAGTATAGTTGAATTTTGAAGTTTTATGGTAGAAAATGAAAGGTGGTTGTTAGATATACAACTTTTGTAAAGAGAATTTTGATGAAATTATGATTTAGGGACTAAATTGAAAAGATAATAAATTCATGGAAAAATTATGAATTTTATGAAATTCATGGGCTGCTATTGATATATATGAAATCGGCTAGGCTTGAAATAATGATTAAATTATATGAATTTCATTTTCCGAGCCTAAAGACAAAATTGTAATTAATTAAAAGTATAGGGGCAAAATAGAAATTTTTCCAAAAGATGCGTGTTGGATTGAATTGAATAAGAATTATATTAAATTGAGCTAAAT
The DNA here is from genome assembly GCA_005393395.2 of Gossypium australe. NCBI lineage: Eukaryota > Viridiplantae > Streptophyta > Magnoliopsida > Malvales > Malvaceae > Gossypium > Gossypium australe. The sequence goes on from CM016614.1 coordinate 15,876,124, forward strand.
TCATTCGTATAGATTCGGATAGACCTAATACGGAGTTAGATCAAGGCAAAGAAAAAGTATCAGATTAGTAGCCTTCGTATCTACGAAAACTTATCGAGGTAAGTTTGTGTAACTAAATTGTACATTTATTTGTTTTGAATTGAATATTATTGTGTGTGATTTGTATAATTGCCATGTATAATTATTGATCACATATCCGACAAGTACCAAGTCTTGTTTGAATCTTAGAAATTCGAAGGATATAAATGACATGTCATTAGAGTTCCTGATTTGGTTGTGATCCTGCATGTGTTGCAGACACACCATGGCTCTCACGAGCTTCCCGTTATTTAGCTTTTATGATTATCCTGATATTTGGCTCTTATGAGCTTCCCGATTAATGACTCTCTTAAGCTTTCCAATATTTAGCTCGTATGAGCTTCCTGTTACATGGCTCGAAAGAGCTTCCCGTTAACATGCTCGTATGAGCACATATGTATATGAATTGACAGATTGCAGATTTGTACACTTCGTGTGTACTACCCGTGTATTCAACAATATTTTAAATGGTTCAACAGGCAAAGTTCTGATATGAAACAATATGAGTTCGAAATGAACAATTATGGGTGTATACTTGAGTTACATGGAAAATGATATTACATGATATGTTGAAATATGAGATGGACGATACATGTATGTGAATCTTACCTAGTGATTATGTATAACCATATTTATTGGTTATGAAAAGTGTTACATGACTAACATGTTGAGGATATGTGTTTAGGCTTTTGGCCAAATTGGTTTGGTTATATTAGCCTGCTTACCTTAAATGTGATTAAATGGTAAGTTAATTTCTTTATTATATGAATTTACTAAGCTTAAATGCTTACTCTGTGTTATTTTCCATGTTTTTTAGTACTTCGGAAGCTTATTTTGGTTGGAAGATGGTCGGAGCAACTTCACACTATCCAGCAGCCTTTTCGGTATAATTAGTAAATTAATTTTGGTTATAATGGCATGTATAGGTTAATTTGGCCAATGATGGCATATAAATGTTTTGTTGGAACTAGCCATTTGAATGGCTTGTGATGGATAAATTTTGATGTGTATGTAAATGGCCCTATCGTGTTTGATGTGTGTTTGAAATGGTTGAATGATTGAAATCTTATAGGTATATTAGGTAAATTATGCATATATGTATTTGATTATGTAGGTGAAATTGGTTAATAGATTGATATGAGTTATGTTGTCATTTAAAGAGCCTAAGGGCATATTGTTGGTATGTGATAATATTACATGTTTAAGTATTGATTTTGACTTGATTTGATTGCCTTGTTATGGCTTGTTGATGTCTAAAATGTTGATTTAGGTTGATGACAAATTAGGTGAGAAATATGGCTAGGAAAATGACCTACTTTTGTCCACACAGGCAGAGACACGGGCATGTGTCTCAGCCGTGTGTGACACACAACCGTGTGTCCCCTTGTATCTTTAATTTGCGCAAAACAAAATGCTCACACAGCCTAGCACACGGGCGTGTGGCTTGGCCGTGTGACCCAAGTTAGAGAGTTACACGGGTATGGACACAGGTAGGGACACAGTCGTGTGCCCCTATTTTGAATATCCACACAGCCTGGCCACACAAGCCTATGTCCTCTGCACCTTTGAAAAATTTTAATATTTTTTGAAAAATTCTTTGAGTATCTGATTTAGTCCCAACTTATTTCTAAAGTGTATTTTAGGCCTCGAAAGCTCGAATAAGTGGCAATATATTTATTTTTGATTGGTTTCCGATATGAATGTTATTTTATATGAAATATCTGTTTATTTGATCTGTAAACTTTGGTAATGCTTCGTAACCCTATTTCGGCGACAGATTCGGGTTAGGGGTGTTACATAAGGCATGGTACTTCACTCCTAAAGCTTTGCTGAAGAAAGCTATAGGTTACCCTTGCTATTGTAACACCGCCCCTACCCCTTGTCTACAAACATTAGTATCAATATAGAATTCAAGCTTGAAATCGGGTAAAGAAAGGGTTGGAGCTTGACAAATTACACGTTTAAGCTGTTGGAATGCCTCAGTAGCTTCCTCTGACCACTCCTATACCTTGTCCTTCTAGAGCAATGTTGTCAAAGGCTTGGTCATCACTCTATAAAGTCGGATAAACCTCTTGTAGTAGCTAGATAAGCCTAATAAATCCCTAAGTTCTTTAACTAATGTAGGAGTAGGCCATTATAAAACACTGTTTATCTTAGAAATATCGCTTGTGTGCCAGGCTGTGTGCTAGGCCATGTAACTAACTGACGTGCACCTTAAGCACTAAACAGGTGACACAGCCGTGTTGCCAAACCGTGTGTCTCACACGATTGAGTCACACGTCTGTGTCTCTGGCCGTGTGGACCTAAAATGTACCTTAAACGACAAGTTTACCATTTCAAGCTTACTTGGGCCTTAAGCAACTCAAATACCAATCATTTAACCTATTCAAAATACGATTAAACATACTCAAAACATGCCAAACAATCATCCTAAGTGCCTAACCAATGTAACCTCATTGGTACAACATTTTATATCATCAAAACACATCAACAATGGCGTCATTCAAATCAAGATTTTAAGCAGGCCAAAATCACTCAATTTAGCCTAACATATTGTTACTTAAGACATCATGTTTAAAGTTCACACACATACCAAGCCTTGGATCAAAACAACATACCAAACTTATGGCTTCAAACACAAACATATACTTATATACCCAAACCAACATTGTACTTATAACTCAATTTACATCTCATTCACAAAATAACTAACAACCAAGATATCCTAGGTACACGCCATTACAGAATTAAACATCGCCACACTTGAGATCGTGATTGTTGTTGGATGCTGAGTCGGCGATCAAAAGAGAAGTACCTAACCTGCACACGAAAATAAAGCCGCAAGCTAAGTAAAACTCAGTGATATTTCTATAATCCGAACATTTAAAGACATAATGATACATGAATGCATAAATTGAATTATACAATCATACTACTATCTAAGCATGCAATTACAAGATATCACCATTTCAATTTCATGCTATACTCAATTTTCACATGTATTCATACTTAATCGGTTTTAACAAATATCTCATTTCACATCACTTACTATATAATTAGCTTTTCATAGATCAATCAACAATTCACTTGTACAATGATATAAACCAATCCATATTCAATTCATGAGTGCATCACCCATGTATTTCATTTATGTTTACAACATAATTCACATTTCATTTTTCAATCCACTTTCTTATTTCCAATTCACATACTTTGTCATTTCAATATCAATTACATAACTTTATTATTTAATTACCCCTATTAACACGACTCGGACTCAGACGGATACACGGATCCAACCAACACACCAGTTTGGCACCCAGTGCCTCATTGGATAAATCTACCAGTGCCTCATCAACTCGAAGTCGAAGAAATCCTTGAACTTTTCCTATCCTATGACATGCCATCTATATCCGACTTAACCCGAAATAGTTAATAGAGTTCCATATCACTTACAAATACATCCAATATCCAATTCTCATATTTGCACATTATCACATTTAAACATATATTTATTTCAATTTCCATATGCTTAATACATTCATAATGTATACCAAATCAATCCAATTCAATCAACTATAAATTCAATTCAATCTCAAGGTACTAAATTACTCACCTCAACTACTTACCATATGCAATAATTCAAAATACAATAATTAACAACTTAATTTGGATTATAGAAACACAAATCATGGATTCTGAGCTATTCGAAGTCGGTTTTATCCTTCCCCTTTTTAGTTGAGGATTCTGGTACGACGTTAGCTACAAAATTCAAACAATTAAAATACATTAATACTACACAATTCAATTCCACATTGAATATTTCAATTTTTACTCAATATTTACTTAAATTTCAATTTAGTCCTTAAACCGAGACAAATTTTTAATCTTCACATTTAATTCTATATTTTCATACTCATTTCACTTTAAACTAAATTTAACTCCTTATTTTTAATTATACCTTTAAATTTTGCTTTTTTTACAATTTAGTCCCTATTACTCACAATTTACAATTTGTTCTACTATTTAATCATTTTCTATTTCTAACTTAAAAATCTATCAATTTAATCCTTAATTCTAAAACTATTCAACAATAACAACATCTAAGATCTTAATCAATGCTAAAATTTCAAAATGAGTTGGATAGTTCTAAACACCGGAATTCTAAAAATATAAAAATTACAAAAAAAAAAGACTAAATTGACTAACCAATTGAAATTAAAAAGTTGAAAACCCTTATGGCCGTGTGTTAACATTTCATTCCTTTCCACTATCTTTTATTATTTCTTTTTAATTTGTTTTATTATAAAATAACATACATATACACATTATACATTATATTATATATATATATATATATATATATATATATATAAGTTAACATATAAATGCAATATAAACCATTAATGCCGTCCCCTACTAAGACTAAATGTATATTTGATATTTTAGTCCCTTTAATAAATTTTAATCTATAATTCAACTTTTAATCTTTACACGATTTAATCTTTATACTTTAATAACTCTTAATTTCACAAAATTCACTTAATCAAAATCTAATTCACTACTAAACTAACTTCATAAATATTAATTAAAAATATTTACGAGTTCGTTTTACGAAAATATAGTCCCAAACTTCATTTTTCTACACCCAAACTATCAGGTCGTTGAAAAGGGATTAGGACATTGAAAAGGGATTGGTCAATCGTTTATGACATGCTCAGTGGATAAGACAATAGCGGCTTTGGTTGGAACGAGTATAGGCAGCTTGTTGTTGCTGAAAATGCTGTGTGGAACTCATATATAAGTGTAAGAATATTTCCTGTCTTTGTTATCTTGTTTTGACCAAACTTATATTTAATATGGATTTCTCCTTTTTATATAGAGTCATAAAGAAGTCGATCAATTCAGACATTGTAGTTTCCCTCATTATGACCAACATACTACTATCTACGCAAAAGATCAAGCCACCGAAAAAGATGCTCAAATAGCCGCTAATGTTATTGAAGAAGTAGGTGCTGAGGATGTAGCTACTGCAAATACTCATGAAGAAAGAAACAATTACCATGGATGCGAAGCTGATGTTTCTTCGGATGAGATTGATCTCTTAGCTACACAACTGCAACCATCTAGAAACCAAGATGATTCAACGTTTTCAAAGAAGAAAAAAAAAAGATTTCTAATGCAAGTGAACAAATTTCTTCTACTTCATTTACTGATGCTGCCACGTTATTAGGGGAAAATATATGGACTGTTGGCCTTGAAATAAGTAGGAATAATGCCTCCGAAGTGCTAATTCAACAAAAGTAAAAAAATGGTCATTCAAGAAAGTGCTCTAAAATTATATCCAACCTTATGTGAAGTAAAAGAATTAACTAAGGATGAGCGCTATCGTGCGTTGAGCAAAATTCCAGACCATCCAACGCAAATGCTCATTTTCTTTAGTCTACCTTTTTTTTTTTTTTTTGCGATTGAAATGGGCGAAGAGATTTCTTTTTTACCATTAAAAATCATGATTGTGTTGGTTATGTTTTGGTAACTTTGGAAGGTATAATGACATAATAGAATGCCACAGAATACTATTATAATAGGTTATATATTATTCAGTTTAAAAATAATAAAGCAGATTATATTATTTTTATAATATATATTATGATTTTATGAATTCATATTTTAATAATAATTATATTAAGAATTTAAATTACATATTACTTTATTAAATTGTATTTAATAATAATTATGATTAAATATTATTAAATTATTTATTTTTATTTTTATTAAAATATATTTAATAATAATCTTATTAAAATTTAATAACAATAATCATCTACCTAAAAAAAAATTCTATAAAGGTACTTTAGTTATTTAAGACTTTTTCCTTATACTATTATAAGATATATTCTATTCAACCAAACACATGAATGCTATTATAGCTCTATTCTATTCCATTCAACCAATCAATTGAATTACTGATTACAACTCTATTCCATTACATCTTTATTCAATTATAACCCCGTTCTATTCCAATGAACCAATCATATAATTAGTGAAACGCATGGTTTAAACCCAACAAAAAAACAGAAATAAAATAAACATAAATAACAGGACTTAAAACCCAAAATAGCCTTTGCATAACTTGTTCCATATCAGATTAAGAAAAAGTATCATATGAAAAATCCAATAAGCTTTGTAGAATCCAAGTCTGTAAATCCTGTTCACTGTTAACTTCTTCTTTTGCGGGAGTAAGGCTGCTTCGAGTTCATTGACTTAAGAGCAAGTACAAGTACATCGTTCTTGTTCAGCCAGAGAGATACCGTTATCAGCCTTAGTTTCTTCCCTCTGACACCATGGAACTACACTTTCGACCACGCACGTTTTCTGTTTGCATCCAATTTGATATTCCTCAAGTAGCAATGCATCCAACATCAGAACATGGAAAACACAGTTCCTTTTTTTACCATATCTTTCTTCCAGGGGAAAGAACCACTGCCAAGTTCCACAAAAAAAAAAAAAAAGTGGCATCAAATATTTGAATGACATAGCATGTAAAATCAAATATTTTTCCATCATTTCCAGGACCGTTGCTCTCTGTGTAAAATATAAATAAGGGACATGCATGATATAATTGAATTTCTTGGATCCCATTGTTCTTTTACAGTTTCTGGAGATTTTGAGGGTTTTAGCAGGGCTTTTGACTTTTTTTTTATTATCATTGTTAGAATTATTCTTTACCCTTTCTATACAAAATTTATAGGTCAATGAATTTATTTAGTTATTTGTAAAACATATAAGAAATGATAAACAAAGAATATTGCCTTTTGTCTCCTTTTCTTTTCCGATTCCATCTATTCAGTCAACCCACTGCTGTCTGCTACCTCAGATCTCTTTTCCTTTTTCTTTACTTATATTACTCCTATAGAAGAGTAGATATGGAAGTCAAAAACAGAGTAGAAGAAGAAAACTATTTAATGAACGAAGCTTTGCTGCTTGCTACCATGTACATCCTTGGTCTGCCAGTGGATGTGCATTTGACAGATGGCTCTGTTTACTCTGGAATCTTCCACACTGCTGCTGTTGAGAAAGAATTTGGTGGGTTTTGCTTCTTCTTTTTCTCGGTTTGTTTTGGCATTACTTCTTTTGTTGGAAACCAATTCTGGTTTATGATTGTTGATTGAGATTTATATCTGGGTTTTGGGTTTTATTGAATTATTGTGGTTTTGTTTGTAAATTGGATCACATCAGATTGGTATAAGTTTGATTTGTGCTGTTTTCTTCATTGGTTAGACTATTTTTTTTAACTGTATTGCTTTCATGCAAGGTTGCAATTTTAAAATAGGCATGGGATTAGGCACTTGATTAAGGGGCATTATTGTTGCAGGGATAGGATTAAAGCAGACATCATTATCTAAGACTTTGTTATTGTTGCAGGGATTAGGTTTAAGGAAACATTTTTATCCAAGCCTTGGTTAATTTTTCTTACTTGGTTTTTGCTTTTATAGGGAACAACAATGTTTGATTGTCTCTTGCATTCAAGTCACATTGTTATTTTTGCTTTTTAGTCTTTTAAGGAAGTAAAAATGAGAAACAATCACTATCTAGAATTAGACTGAGTGAACATTGCTTAATATGGAATAGGGCTTAGTTAAGGTGACATCTTCCCTTTCAAAAACGAACCGGTACCACTACCAAATGAAGGACTTTGAGTCTTTTCCTTTTGGGGGGAGATATGGTTATTGTTAAGACTAATCGTTGCTGTTACTTGACTGTTTGTATCTCTACTTACATGTTGAATGCTGAGGATGATTATTTAATTAGCTTGTGTTTTGTTAGGTACTGTTTTGTAGAAAGCAAAATTGACTAAAAAGGGAAGATGTGCTACCAATATTGCAAATGGCAGTGTAGTAGAGACACTTGTAATCCTTGCTGGTGATCTTGTTCAAGTTGTTGCCAAGGTATATAATCATTCTTATAGCCTTTTCTCAAGTCTCAGGGATTTTATTTGGCTGACGTAAACTTGAACAATCTGTTTGCTATTAATTGTTGTTGTATATAGGGAGTTCCACTTCCTTTTGATGGTTTTGCCGGAAATATAACTCATGGTAATGAAGAAGCTGCTTTTGAAATTCTCTCTTCTTCTGCCAATCCACTGAATGTGACCAGGAAGTTCAATAAGTCTACCATGGATAAAAGTAAAAGTAATAGGAAAAGGTAGCTGAAAGAAATTTGTGTTTTAAGGATAAAGAAATTTTGGTTTTAATCTTATTATTTTTTGGCTAGTATATTCATTTCATGTTAGTTAGCAAAACCAGAAATTCAGTCCAAAATGAGAATGGCCAGCCTCCCTTCCCTGTTAATTGTCCCATACAAGTTTTAGATTGCTTTCTTTTTTGTCACAATTTTTTTTTTTGTTGTAATCAGGGTATGATACCCTGGTGGTAGCAATAACTAGTCCCTTCTTGATCTTGGTAAAAAAAAACAAAATAGAAATTAAAATAATGCATTAATTTTTTTTTCAAAACTTTAAAATGATGTATTACAATCTTATTTAATAATGGTGTTTCGGGGCATGAATATAAATAAATAAATAAAACTTTTGAATATCAATGAGAATGCTCAAACTTAAGAAGAAAATGGTTCTCAATAACATGCCACCTTGAGTGAAGTCAGTACTTACAATATCACTCACGTATACACAATCGGCAACGAAACCCATTGCCCGTTCAACTTTAGAACAAGACTAAACAGAACTAACAAGATTATAAATTATTATTATGAAAATTTTTCCAAGGCAGAAAATGCGGGCTTGTTGCTCTAACAGGACTACAAAATATCAAAAGAGAAAGAAGGATCTTAAGTTATGATCTTGAACTGTTCTTGGTGTCATCGGTTGAAATCGGTTTCTGTGCCTCGGGAAGGTTTTCAACATATATGTCATGCACCATTTTTATGTAATCGTTGATGTTGTCAGCCGTCCAACTATCGGTTTTAATTGGAGGAAGATACTTAACGGATATTGGTGCTGGTCGAACATGCAAGCTACCTTTCCTCCATGCTAGATGAGTGCCTGTTAAGATTATTGGAACTATGGGAAGGCCAGACTCTATGGCTAAATGAACAAAACCCTGCAATGTTACCCAAACTCTGTTTATTTTGAAGTAATCGCATTTAACACCTATATTCGAGAAGATTATAAGCAAAAATGGATCGAATCTTACCTTTTTAAATGGAAGAAGCCGTCCATTTTTGGACCTCGTTCCCTCAGGAAAAATAATCAGAGATAAACCATGTTTTTTAACAGCCTGAACTGCCTGAGCAAGAGGCAAAAAGAAACATACTGGTAACATTAACTAATGTCTTAAGAGTTGATCATAAAGGGTAACAAAAGATACCTTTTTCATGGACTTAATGGCAGCGCATGGATCAGATCGATCAATCTGAAGATGATTCGCTAAAACATATAGTTGTCCGAACAAGGGGTACCATATGATCTGCAGGAAACAAGCAGTCCATTTCCATGAACTTGCATATGCAATATATGTAAATATTCTAAGGCAATTTTACATGTTGTATGACCAATTTAGAGTTTAGACTAGAGCCAAATGTTAATGTTTTGCATATCATAATCGAAGTTAAACTGGTGTTGAGTGGAACTTACCTCTTTCTTTGCAATGCCGACGGTTCCAGTCGGAGTCAACCACATAATGAGGAAAATGTCAATGGGAGATGCATGATTGCAGATATAAATGGCTCTTTCATTCGAGAACTCCGTTCCTTCGATCTTCAATGGATTTCCTAATATCCACATCTGCAATCAATTTTTGCTAGTGCTACTGAGCAAATGTGTAACCCTTTCCAACTCAACTGAACAAATTGCAGATGCTAGACAACATTGTAACATAATATGACATTGTCTTGTGAACAACCTTAATGTAAACTAACATATAAGAAGCTGCTAAGCTGTTCAAATTAATGTTCATCTTCTGCAAAGCCCTCGAAGGTTATTCATTTGTATTAAAACACATTAATACCAAAATATTTGGAAAACAAAGAGTTTATTTCTAATGAGGCCTATCTGATCTTTTCATTTTGATTCTGAAAACACTATGTCATAAAAAAGGGGACCCCAAAAAGTAAAAAGAAAAAAGAGTAAAAAGGACCCACACCAGGATATTCAGAGAATTGGATGAATCTGCTAGAAAATTGATGAATAAACAGGTTTTGCCACTTCTTGTACCACACAAGTGGCAAATTATAAATGCACCCATTAATACTACATGAGCTTTCTAGATGACACAAGTGGCAAACTCTCATTTCAAGGCAAAGGCTTAAAATAAAGAAATTTTGGAGCAATAGATAATAATTATACAATACATCCAAATTTGGATGTGATGGCAATCTAATTGTAGAATAGTCAAGAAAAGCAAATGTCAAAATGAAACAAGGAATCAGACACTTACTAGCAATCTACCAGTGACATGGCCATAAATATTTCCTTGTCTAATTCGCTGAGAAGGCCAAGGAAGGAGCATGAGCATGATAATTGCCCAGATGAATGTTGTGACCATCATTGCCAGGAAACATGTTACAATTCTTACACAAGATATCAATGTTGGAATCCATCCATCATCATCAATAAAGGCATCAGTTTTATTTGGCCTCTGTCTTGTTGTTACTTGTTTGCTAGATATCTTCTGAGTTTCTCTAACATTTGGACCAGATTTTGTTTCGAGGAAGCTCTCTAATCTTCTGTTCCTTAAAAAAGAACCACTTGCAGAGTTCTCCATCAAAAGGTCAAGTCTAAGACAAAAAGATTTTGATGTAGATATCGGCAAAGACCAAAAGGTTTTCAATAAGAAAGAAACGTCTTCAGTTGATGAGAAACTGCAAGAAAATTTAACAACATTAAACCTTGTATCAATTTGATCCTTGATCATAAGAATAATGAAAGAGGAAAATATTTCCAATCAGATTCTAGTAATCATGTTTCACTAAATACCAGAGGAAGAGCAAATACAAATAAGTGAAAATTTATATTCCTTCTCTTTGAGCAATTTTGTTAAGTCACCAAACATAGGAAAAACTTCAAGCTAAAGTCCCCGGTAAAACCAATGCAAGTAGTTCCCAAAGGGTCAATGGAGAAAAAGATGAAAACCCAAAGGCAATAATAAAAAACCAATAATACTTATGTTTGTAATTGGACACAAGGAAAACAGAAGAAAAAACCAGGATTTTAGAACTAAAGCCACGACCACAAGTTTATGTTACTTCGGATTCCATTTCCAAGAAAACAAGCAAAAAGAAAGCAGAGAAAAGGATCCAAAACAAGCCAACTCCACATATATTTAGATTAGTTGGATAGAGTTTATATATTATAAACCATATACTTGCTTGTGTTTTTCTCGGTAACCAAAACAAAACCAAACAACAAAAGGCAAAGACAAAATCAGTTGCATGCTTTTTACCTTGAAGCTGTGACATTTGAAAGAAAGTTCGAGAAAAAATGACAGCTTTTATTTTTTTCTTATTCTATTTTGTTGTGTATAAGAAGCTCTGAAAGACAGAGGCAACGACAAATACAAAATGAAAGTGAAAGGTTAAAACATGCTATAGGTCCTTATACTCTTCAAAACTTTAGAATTTAGTCCTTATATTTTTATTTTTAGGAATTAGTCCCTTTATTTTTTAGATTTCAAAATTTAGGTCCAATTGTAAACACTGTTAAATTTTTTTTATTAAATTTATTGGAGTGACATTTTAAAATAATAAAAAAACACACTTAGTAGCAATATAACTAGAAAAAATGATGAACCTGAATTTGATAAAATAATTTTAATAGGGTTAACAATTTGACCGGAATTTTAAAATTCGAAAAGTAGAACAATTAAATTCCTAAAAATAAAAGTCTAAGGACTAAATTTTAAACTTAGGAAGAGTATAGGTAATTATTACATATTTTAACCAAATTGAAAGTATGGGCGCTAAAGAGGATTGTGCTTGTGCCACGAAGCTGCTTGGAAATCAAAAGGCCTTTTAATAAGTTTGAAGACGAGTTTGGTAGGTGTTTAAAGTGGGCATTATTCATGTATCATCCCCCCAAAAAATATTATGGGATAATAATATATGAATTTTGGTACATTTATGACTTTACATAAATTTGAATATGTAAGAAAAGTTGGCTAATGTCATATCATCATGCTATATCGTGAAAGTGACTTTTTTTTCTTTTAATAACAAGATGAAGCAAAAAATCAAAGAAAACTAACTGGTGCAGGCAATTTGCACACAGTACACAGCATCCAAGACCCAGGAATTGGCTTTTCAAAACAGTGTAATGCAGCATCCCTTTTAATGTGGAGCTTTGTGATATAATCAGCCACCCAGGAACCGGCATTGGTCTTTATTATTATGGACCGAAGCCAGAGAGTGTGTTTTTACCGAGCTATATCAGATAACAGCTGCACCAACACCACACTGTCACTCTCAACTATCACTTTCTCGTCCAGCTCCAACACTGCTTAAGCAACTCCTCGGCACTATAAGATTCATCGCAAAATATAACGATGTTGCTTTCCTTCCCGATTCTCCAGCAAGTCAGACCTAGCATGATTTCCAAGGAACTGACTCCAGATGACAGCTAAGTTTGTTCTTAATACCATCCAGAAGACACATTCCCAAGTCACTAGACAAGAACCTATGCTTGGTATTGTCAGGTAACAGGCACGACCATACTGCCTTTACAATAGCCAACAGGGCAGTCCCGCAACGAATTTAAAACAGATTCATGCTCAGCTCTACAAATCGAGCACGAAGAGCCTGTGGTTAAATGGCGTCGAAATTGAAGGCAAATCTTCAATCTTTGTCCTACCTTTCGACGCGTCGAAACATTAATAAAGCAGCTTGTGCTCCTATTCGTGTAGCTTTGTTTCATGAGAACCATTTTGTTTGGGATGCTTTCTCAACTTCTCTTTCTAATATCTGATTAACGGATGCTATACCTTTTGCATCAATTGAGGATTTGGACTTGAGATCGATCTACTTATTGACTTGGGTTTTAATTGTCTATTTCCTTGGTTTGATTTTTTTTAGTTGAGTATTTTTTTTAAAAGTTATATTAATATACAAATTGATTAAATTATGATTTAAACTTATAATTATGAATATATCTAATACAGTTGAGTATCTATGCTCGTTTTTAGTACGAGAAACTAAGTTTATTCTGTTTTATATGCGGGAAGCTTGGACATGGTGAGAGTTTCTGCCCTTTTCGTACCAGAGTAGATCCCTCAAAAATAGTTTTTGGATGGGATATCTCTTTACGTACGGTGGCGAAACGGCGCAATGCATCGGTTAGCAGGTGGCTTCAAGAAGCAGATGGGACGGAATGTAATTTGTTGGATAAGGAAAGAGAATTTCGGGGCCGAAATTTAGGGAATGAGATAGATTCTGGGAGTAACTGTGGGGGTGATTTGGTTAAATCTTATCCAAATCCTAATTTCATTCCTTTAGGATCTGGCCAAATGGCGCTAAATAAGGGATTGGACAAATGGTTCAATGTTGATAATCAGGAGCTGTATGGGGCTGACATTGGACATGGGCCTATGGATTTGCAATTAGATGAAGAAAATGACCCATTGCATGCTTCGGAGGGTAAGAAACACCAGCGTATGGTGAATGGTCTGGTTCATCTTTCGGGTAATAATTCTGATGAAGGAGTTAATGATAGCTCTGTAGGGTAAAGCAGTCGGGCGCAATGAAGCTGCTTAGCTGGAACGTCCGTGGATTGGGGAGGCCACGGATTGTTAACAGGCTCCGTAATAAATTAAGGGCCATTAATCCCTGTATTTTGTTTCTAATAGAAACAAAGTTAAATTCTAAAAAGATGGAAATGGTGCGATTAAAATGCGATTTTTTGAATGGTATTGATATTGGAGCAATTGGTTCGAAGGGCGGTTTATCTTTGGGATGGAAAGGTAATGCCTTGGTTTCATTTAGAAGTTATTCCCTTTTTCATGTGGACGCGGATATTCATGATACTGAAAATGGTGAGACTTGGAGGCTTACGGGTTTTTATGGCAATCCTGATGAACGTTTTAGGCGAGATTCTTGGGATCTGCTTAACCTTTTGGGGCATAACCAATCAGTCCCTTGGCTTGTGATTGGGGACTTTAATAAGATAATAAGTTATTCTGAGAAGAAAGTGGGTCGACTTCGATTTGAACGACAAATGGCTGTGTTTCGAAATGTTTTGGAAGTTTGTTCCCTTTATGATTTAGGGTTTGTTGGTAAATGGTTCACATGGGAGAGAGGAAGATTTTTCTCTACAAACATACGAGAAAGACTTGACAGGGGTGTTGCAAATTTGGGCTGGATGAACCTTTTTCCAGGATATTCGGTTGAGCATTTGAGTCATTCGATTTCGGACCACTGCCCGATTCTCTTGGATACTACTGGAAATTTGCGACGAGGGAAGTGATATGGGTCTATGCATTTCTATTTCGAAGCAAAGTGGTGTTTAGATCAATCTTTTGAAGAAACTGTTCGAAAGGCTTGGGCTGCTCAAAATGTTAGTATTCCTATTAAATTAGAGACAGCGGGACAACAATTTCAAATCTAGAGTCGTTTAAGATCCCATGAGAAAAAAAAACACCGTTTGAAGTTGGAAAAAAGACTGTCTGATCTTTTTAATCAGGATCCAACTGATAAGGTTTTGACTAAAATCATGGAGGTACAAATCGGGTTGAACTTGGAGGCGGATAAATAGAAAGTTTTTTGGGAAAAACGTGATCGAGTCAATTGGTTGCAGAATGGTGACTGAAATACGAGTTTTTTCCACAAAGTCGTTGTGTCTTGCCATAGTTATAATCGGATACTTGGTTTGGAAGGGGAGAACGGACGGTGGATTTATCAACCAGAGGAAATGTTGCAGGTTGCCCTGAAGCATTTTGGGTACCTTTTTACAGTTTTGAAATCAGTGCATGATAAAAGGGTGCTTGACCTTGTTGAGCAAAGGATTACAACAAGTATGAACGAAGATTTGCTTAAACCTTTCACTAAGGATGAAATTTGGCTTGCTATAAAGTCGATGGCGCCCCTAAAGGCTCCAGGGATTAATGGCTTTCCAGCATTGTTCTATCAACGGCACTGGCATATTGTGGGAGACGAGATTTCTAGCTATTACATGGATGTTTTAAATGGTAAGATTAAAATGAGTGAGATCAATAAAACCCATCTAGTTCTAATTCCCAAAGTTGAAAAACTGAAAAATCTCTCTCAATTCAGACCCATAAGTTTATGTACTGTGCTTTATAAGATTATTACGAAAGTTCTGGTGGATTGTATGAGTCCAATGTTAGGACATTGTATTGATGTAACTCAAGGAACTTTTATTCCAGGGAGACACATTTCGGATAATACTTTAATTGCTTATGAGGTCTTACACTCTCTTAAGATGAAGAAGAAGAGTAAACGAGGGAATTTTGCGCTCAAACTCCATATGAGTAAAGCGTATGATCGCGTGGAATGAGATTTTTTGGCTGGAATGATGCCTAGGCTGGGTTTTCATCAAGATTGGATCGTTCTAATTATACGGTGTGTTTGTTCGGTTACCTAGACGGTGGGAATTAATGAGGACATTAGCGATCATTTTATTCCGTCAAGAGGTTTGCGACAAGGTGACCCGCTCAACCCATATCTATTCCTACCCTGTGCTGAATGTCTTTCAATTTTATTGAATGAGGAAAAACTTAATAATCTGCTGATGGGTGCTCCGATTAGTAGGGAAGATTAGCGATTACCCACTTGTTGTTTGCTGATGACTGCAGCATTTTCGGTAACGCTTCGGGAGAGGTTGCTCATACCGTCCATAATGTAACAGCCTGGTTTAGACCCTAGTCGGAACAGTGGTTTCGAGACTACAAATCCGATGTCAGAATGATAATTTAATATTATTTTCTGTGTGAATAGTATGTGACATAGTCTGTGTGAAAATTCTGTGTGAAGATTTTATTGATTGTGTGTTTAATTAAGAAAAAGGACTTAATCGTGTATAGAGTAAAAGCTATGTGCTGAACTATAAGTATTTAAATGTTGATGGTTTTTTAAAGAGGAGGCCTTATGTTGTTAATAAACCATTGTTAAGATAGTGGGTGGCTAAATGACTTATTAGCCTTAAAATATATTTGTTTTATATGATTTATAAAATGGAAAAGTTGGTATTTGTTTAATAAGTTTATATTAATTAAAACAAAACAAATTTGATGGCATTTTCTCATCTTTCTTCCACCGAAAAATAGAAAAGAGAATAGTCATTGAAGCTTTTGAAATTTTGGCACTTGCTAAGCTTGATTAAGGTAAGTTTTAAGCTCGATTTTTGTTAATTTCTATGTTTTCGTAATCATTGCTTCGTGCTCTAGCTAACCCATGCTTAAATTTTGTGAATTAATGATGTTTATGGAATGTGCCATTGATGAAAGGGTAAGCTTTGTGATGAATGTTGGTGTTAAATGAAAGATATGTGTTTAATGAACATGTGTTGTTCTTGAATTTTTGATGAATTTAGCTAATTAGGGCTAAATTATGAAACTAGCATTTTGAAGGACTAAAATGTGAAATAAATGAAATGTATGGATTTGTATAAGCATGGTGAGAATTCGGCTAGGCTTGAACCAAGTGAAATTATGTGAATTTGATAATTTGGTGAAATAGGGACTAAAGTGTCGAAATGTGAAAATGTGAGGGTTATTGTGTAAAATGCTTTAAATATGTGTGGTTGGACTAAAATGAATGATTTGGTGATTGAATGGACTAAATTTGAATGTGTATAGACCAAGAGAGGAGAGGTTCAGATCGAGATCGAGGTAAAGATAAAGTGCTCGATTAATCGATCGTTTCGATAGTTCGACGTCCGAGGTAAGTTCGGATATAATACATTTTATTAAGATATGTTTTAGTATTATGAAATAAATATCTATATGTGTATGAAATTGAGATGCTATGTGCAAGAATTAGTTAATGGCACTAAGCGTGCGAAATTGAAATCGAAATAGAAATGAATAGCACTGTGTGTGCGATATTGTGAAAGCTTCGGTTGTTTGATTTGGCACTGTGTGTGCGATACCGAGATAAGTCGGTTGAAAGATTAGGCACTAAGTGTGCGAAGATGAGTATGCTTCTGGCATGTATTTAGCACTGAGTATGCAATTAAGTTGAACGAATATCAAAGGATGATCGACATGTAATATCGAGTATTGAATAGCTTGGAAGTTGAATAACTATGTTTTAGCTAAGGTATGTATTGAACCTTTGTGGTTGATGAGTTATAAATAAGCTATGAATTAGGTGACTTGAATATGAGATAATTAATCTATGTGATTGTTCATTATATACATTGGTTTGATTTGATGAGATAATTGTATTGTATGTCGAACTTACTAAGCTTTGGGAAGCTTACTGTGTGATTTGTTTCTCTATTTTGCAGTGTCAGTAAAGCTAGCTCGGATCTGGGGATCGTCAGCATCTCGGTCACACTATCGGCAATCTATTTTGGGTATTTTGGAAAGACGTACATAGTAAAATATGGCATGTATAGGTTAGTTATTGAATCATGTTTGAGATTTGTAAATAGCCATGAGATGTGGCTAGATATGTGGCTAGATATGTGCTAGTTTTTAGCATGAATGACTTTGGTATATATGATGCATATTTTGGTATGGATTGTGAGTTGGGAAATTGACTTATGAATGGTAAACTTAATGATAGTTTAACATCTTATGAAACGGTTAAGATTATGGTAAGTGTATGGATGAGTTATGCTAATGATTACATGAGTTTTAGTATGGTAAATTTGGCATGATTGGATTTGGTTTGGAATGTAGAGGTTGGAATGATCATTTTGTTATGAATTGGTTGCCAAAATTGTGTGAGGAACCATGCTCAAATGTGCTTGTAGGATTGACCTATATGGGTGGCATTTTGGCCTTGCAAATGGCCTATTAATGTCACACGGCCATGGCACACGGGCGTGCCTAGTGACCATGTGAACAAGTCAGTATATGGCCTAGTAGTACACGGCCTTAGCACGGGGGTGCTGGATAACTGTGTTGGTTTTGGTAGGATCGACCACGGTCAGGGTACACGGGCGTGCTTTGTGACCGTGGGGGCCAAGTCAGGATAGTCCACGGCCAAGGCACACGGGCGTGCTTGGTGGCCGTGGGAGAATATTCAGGATAGACCACGGGAATGGCACACGGGTGTGTCTATTAGCCGTGAAAGGCACACGGTCTGCCCACACGGGCGTGTAAGCCCTGTAACTTAGAAAATTTTTAATTTTTCACAAAATTTTGTATGTGTTTCAGTTTAGTCCTGACTCGGTTTATAAGCATGTTTAAGGTCTCATAGATCTTGATAAGAGACAACGTGATTGTAAATGAATGTGATTGAAGATGATTGACTTTGTGTCGTAAATTTAGATGTTAAATGTTTTGATTGATTGGTAATACCTCTTAACCCTATTCCGGCAATGGTTTCGGATTAGGGGTGTTCAACATAACGTTATTATGGAATATGAATTTGTATCGGGGCAACAAGTTAATTTGGACAAATCGCTTATTTATTTTGGTGCAAGCGTGGGGCCTAAGGATAGGAATTTAATAACCAACATTTTGGGTGTTAGGGTGGCAAAAAACCCAGAGAAATATTTGGGCTTGCCAATGATGGTTGGTAAAAAGAAAAAATGGGCTTTTGCAAATTTTGTGGACAGATTCAGAAGAAGAATCGAGGGTTGGAGCCTTCGGTATCTTTCGATGGGGGGAGGTTTTTATAAAAGCGGTGCTACAAGCAATTCTAGTTTACGTCATGCAATGTTTTGCATTGCCGAGAAATTTATGTCATCAGCTAGAAGGTATTTTGAATAAGTTTTGGTCTAATTGTAAAACAGCCAAAATTCACTACAGTATTTGGAGTGCACTTTGTTTGCCCAAAGTTGATGGCAGGCTGGGTTTTCGGGACCTATTCCTGTTCAATAAAGCCCTCTTAGCTAAGCAAGTCTGGCGACTTTTAACCCAGCCTGATTGCCTTTTAGCAAAAGTCCTTAAATCTCGTTATTACCCATTCACAGATAATATGTCGGCAAAAGTTGGTTCTTACCCTTCTTTTACCTAGAGAAGTATCTGCAACGCTAGGGAACTAATCGATGATGGTTTACTTTGGTGAATTGGTTGTCATGAGAGGGTGAATATCTAGAATGATCCTTGGCTTCCTGGTCCTGGTAATAGTAGATTGTTAGTTCATAATATTGATACTCGCTGGTCAACAGTGGATCAATTAATTGATGTGGAATCGGGTGCCTGGAATAAAGAGGTGATTTGTAAGATCGTAGACCGCGAACAAGCTAGTCGCATCTTCAATATTCCACTTGTAGGCTTCAGAGACCAAGATATATTGGTTTGGTGCCACGATGCCTCTGGGGAGTATTCGGTGAAGAGTGGGTATGGAACCTTGCGTACAAGGAAGACTCAATATTCAAAATGTAATTTGAATACAAATGACAATTACAAGACTTTCTACAAATCACTTTGGGATTTACAGCTCCCTTCTAAAATCAAGATTCATATGTGGCATCCTCTTAAAGATTATTTGCCTCATTTTATTAATTTAGCCAAAAGGACACTGCGAGTTGATAATGTCTATCCTTTTTGCAAGGAGGCCCCGGAGGATATGGATCATTTAATGTGGTCCTGTGGTGTTTTGCGACAACTTTGACTGCTCTTGAACCTCTCGTTCGACACAAGCATGAATACCTCGGATGGAAAAACACAATTAGTAAGTATTTTTAATGCAGCTGATGAGAATACCGGGAAATTATTAACTATTTCTTTTTTGGCTTTGTGGCATAAACGAAACAAGCTGGTACATGAAGGTCTCAAATTCCCTATGCATGAACTTTTGGGCTTTGTTCAGAGTTATGCCCATGACTTAAGTATGAGTAAAGTTTCTGGTCCTTTTCCTAAAGCACTAGTGAATGTTTCGTAGCGACCACCTAATCCTAGGACTATGAAGTTGAATTTTGATGAATCTTTTAAGGGTGACACTAATATTTCTATTGCAGCAGTCTTAGCTCGAAATGCAGAAGGCCAAATAATGGGTGCATGTACTTACCCTTATACTGGCGTTGCGGATGCTTTTGTTGCAGAAGCTCGGGCGTATGAAAGAGCTCTTTGTTTTGTGCTTGATATGGGTTTCAGGAAGCTTATACTGGAAAGAGATTCCCTAACGATTATAAAGAAGCTTAATTCAAACAGAAAGGACAGATCTATACTCAGACCAATTTCGTAGAGTATTCGGCTGTTAGAGGGGTATTTTGAGGAAATTGCTTACCATTTTGTTCCAAGAGACGTTAATAGGGCGGCGCATGCTCTGGCGGTGGATGGGCGTCGGAGACACACTCCATGTTTCTGGGTTGAGGAGGCACCAGATTCTGTTTAAAAGCTGGTGGATGAGGATCAGACGAATTGGCTTCATCAGCGATGAGGATGTTGTTTGGGCTTTGAAGATTGGAGAAGGTTCTTTTGAATCTCTATTGTTGGCTCTCAAAGCTGCTATCTTTCCTGTTTCGGGCTACGAAGGGTTTTTCGGATGTTGATCGGATAGTTTTGGCTGGTATTCTTTGCGGGGTTTCTTTAGAGGGTTTGGTTTTGTGGCTGAGTTTTGTCTCCTGGCTTTCTTTTCTGTATGCTTTGCTTGTTTTATTAGGCCATTTTAGTTTGTGGTGACGTTTTCTTTGTTTGACGTTTTGTTTCTGGAGAAAGGATTGTATGAAACAGTGACGCCACGTCATCAAAGGATTGTATGAAACAGTGACGCCATGTCATCTGTATCCCTTTTCCAATAGTTTTATGCCACATTAGTATTCTTATCTTGAATTTCAAGATTTTAATTTGGATTTGATATTTTTCAGGATAAAAATCCTTAAATTCAGGATGAAAATACTGATATGGCATAAAACTATTGGAAAATGGATACTGATGACGTGACGTCACTGTTTCATACAATCATTTCTCTTGTTTCTGTCAGGTTTTATTTAATGGATATCAATTTTTGACGCAAAAATAAAAATAAAAATAAAAATTACATAAATATGAATAGTCACTCCTATTCTAATATTTATATTATAATAGAAATAAATATTTAGACTCCACACTCTCTATAGATTACAATAGTCACGAATATTAAATGCATCCTAGGTGTAGTGCAACGAGAATGATCGGCTAGCCCATCGCTTTGTGTCCTCGATAGATTGGTTTATTGTGAGCAAAAGTTGAGGGACTGGGATGTTTAATTGGGCAGTAATTTTGGGAGCCGGATAACGGCTGTCAAGCGGAGTTTGGGGAGGGCTCGCTTCGAAGGGGACCATGAGCGTTGGTTTGCTTTGTGCTGGGAATTGAACTCTATTCTGTTACAAGAGTCCGTTTATTGGAGATAGCGTTCAAATTTATTCTGGATGCATTACGATGAAGCGAATTCTAGGTATTTTCATCTTCATGCGTCGAAGTGTAAGTGGACAAATCATATCTCCTTGTTGTATGACGATCATGGTAATCCTTGTTCAGAGGAGGCGGGTATGGGAAGTATCGTTCTTTCTTATTTCTCTAATTTGTTCTCTAATTCCCATCATGCCAATTTTGACCAGTTTCATAGCTTTCCAGCTTTGGTCTCTGCCGATAATAATGACTTTCTTTTAGCTCCATTCAGGCTAGAGGAGTTCCGTACTGCCGTCTTTGGTATGCATCTAGATAAGTCGTTGGGGTCAGATGGGATGAATCCTGTTTCCTTTCAGAAGTACTAGTTGGTGGTGGGGAAGGATGTATTTGAGCAATGCTGTGCTTGGCTTGAGCACTGTCAAATACCCACACGCCCTTAATGAGACACACATTGTTCTCATCTCCAAGAAAGACAAGCTTGATCGCATAAGCACTTGCACCACATTGCACTGTGTAATGTAATTTATAAAATTCTAGACAAGGTGTTGCCGAGTGCTCCTAACGAAGCTTATTTCTCCGATGTAATCTGCTTTCGCTACTAGGAGGTTGATCACAAATAATATTATGGTGGCTTTTGAGTTGGTTCACCATATGAACAACACAGGGCGGGGTAGAGTGGGCGAGGTTGCCATGAATATCGATATTAGTAAGGTTTATGATCAGGTCAACTGACATTTTTTAGAGTTCATTATGCCGAGATGGGGTTTGCTTTTGGACGGATTAAATGGATTATGCTATGTGTTTCCACCGTTCGCACCTTAGTTTTGTTGAATGGTCATGACTTGGGTCCGGTTGTTTCGAAATGAGGTCTCTGGTAGGAGAACTCGTTATCTTCTCAATTGGATTACTTATGATGTAGTTTACCCTGTATAATATGAATATATGATATTTAAAAAGTTATACTAATATATTAATTAATTAAATTATTTTCTTTTTCGTATTTATCATATAAGTTTTATGGTCCATGTCTAGAGTTCATGTTTAAAGTTAGTAATCATCCATCACACATTTTCAAAATTCAAAAATGTATTCTAATATTTTAAATTTCACATTAATATGACTAGCCACTCCTATATCTAATATTTATATTATAATATAAATAAATTTAAGACATAAATTATTAATAACAACCTACCTTCAAAATAAAAATAATCTAAAAATTGATTCATTTTCACTCTAATTATCTTTACGGGTATTCAAATTTCTTTATTTAAGAAAATAAATCATATATACTTGAAAGGAAATAATTGTATGAAAGAGTGACGCCACGTCATTTGAATCCCTTTCCCAATAATTTCCAAATGAAAATCTTAAATTTTAAGATGAAATTGCCGATATAGTATTAAATTATTGGGCATGTTTTATACAATCCTTTTTCTATACTCTAACAACACTTTTTACCATGTATAGCCCATATACAATCAATAAAGTTGGTATGAAACAGGGATATTATCCATTTACAATAGTTTTATGCGACATTAGTATTCTTATCTTGAATTTCAAGGTTTTAATTTGGATTTGATTTTTTTCAGGATGAAAATACTAAAATTCAAGATGAAAATGCTGATGTGGCATAAATATATTGGAAAATGGATACAGATAACGTGGCGTCACTGTTTCATACAATTATTTCTCTAAAGTTAAAATATGCTGTTAGTAAATATATTTTGATAAATTTTGAAATATACTTAAAAAAGTTTAACTATTTTTCTATTATATATATAATATTATTATACATAAAAAATATTATCAAGTCTGGTCAAGCTCATAAGTCACATTCCCATAACGACAACCTAAATGTATATGATAAGGAAGGAGACAAGAAAACAGCAAACAGGAGTGCGTCTTCTCCCCAAGCTTCTTCTCTTCTCCATCTTTCTCCATAGCTCTTCATTAGAGAGCTCACTTTCTACATTATTTACTATCAAAATAATCGGCTCTTTGTCTTATCTTAAATGGGGTGAACTGACCCAGCACCACCACAATTTCTATTTTATCTAATCTTTCCATCAATAATTGATGCGGTGAATGTGGATTGACTCTCAATCTCCCAAATCAATCGAAATGGTTGGTTTGTATAACCTCCCAATAAAAAGCTGAAATCATCTGTGTCAATCTACGGTGAATTAAAATCTATACTAGGCATTTTCTACGGGGAGTTAAGATCTGAAGCAGGTCAGTTCTTCCCCCCCCCCCCCCCCCTTAATCTATTATTGGCATCAAATATGTGATGTCGAAGTATCATATATCAACAGTTTTGTCGAGAGCCATTTGTAGATGCCTCAAAAGGCCAGCTATTAAGCTCCATTATATGAGCTATATATTAAAATGCCTATCCATTAGCTTCATTATTTGAGCTTTTTCAAGCTGCTAGCCGAGTGTGTCTTCTTTTTAAAGAAGTGGGGAAAGACTTGGGGGTTTGTGAGCCCCTCGTCATGTGATCTGTAGTTTGGCACCTCTATAAAAGCCGCATATGCGAGGTTTGCACAAATAGTGCATTTTTCCCCTCTCCATGTCTTTTCTTTAAAAAAAAAACATTGTGAACACCCCCTTCATTTGACAGCTCCTCGCCATGCATAATAATAATAACAATATTAAGCCCTTGCACTTTACCATATTTGCTCTTTGCAAGCTGTGTCTATTTAGTATAACCAACTTACTGGCGAGGGGTCTTGGCGAGCTTCGTCTATTAATATGTTTTTGCTCTTTGCGAGCCGTGTGCCATGCTTCTTGCACTTTGGCTCTAGTTTGGCTAAGCACCACGCCAAGTGTTAAATAATAAAGTAGATGTATCTCGAAGATGTGAGTAGGTGTTCACCCAAGGAGAGTTGTTAAACCCTTAGATTTTGAGGTGTGAAACCCTCTGAAGAGTGCGTACATATAGTGCATATACATAGACGTCTTGTATTATTAAAAAAAAGGGGTCTGAACTGTTTGTGGGTTTGAACCCCTCGGGTTTTGGGGATATAAACCCCTCGCATAGTCGGCAATTCAACCTGCATATATATAGAGAGGTAGATAAGAGCAGTCCGAGGGGTTAATTCATGTATATATTACATTTTATATATAAATATGTATAAGCACCCCTCGAAAGTCATGCACATGCATGAATATTAAAAATATGTTACGTAGATATTATTAGTAAAAAATAATATCAAAAAGTAGAAAACAACGAGCTGTGTAAAAGAGGGGTTTAACCCCGAGGAGTTCACAGGGTAAACACCCCTCGAAAATATATATATTTATATATATGCTTAATGACTAGAACTCCTCGGGTAACATACATGGCAAGGTATGATTTGAAAAAAAAATTCCATATCCGGAAAGACAAAGTAGGCAAGTGCCTTTAATAATAATAATGGAGCTACGAGTCAAATTGAAGTCTTTTAACTCTCTACAACAAAATCCCATCTTCTTTCTATATACAAACTGATTATCAAAAGCTGTAAAAACTTAATTTTCTCTGTTCTGTCACTTTCCCAAGAAAATCCCTAAAGAAAGGGAAAAAGAGAGAAATTTTCTAGGTTTCATTTTTTTTTTTTTTTTGGCTGTTACCATCTATGATGGTCATCAGCTCAATTCACCTTCAGGAATGCTTTGCAGTGCAGGCCTCCAGGACCGTTGATTTGCTTCGTATTGATTACCGACATTGATCAACTGTTCCAAAACCTGTTGTACTGATAATTCTTTTGCATCAACCCTACCTAATAACTCCTCCAACTGCTTCTTTGATATCTTCACTTTCACTTCATGAATAGCTGAAGGAGATGCATTCAAACCAATTTCTGGATTATTTACAAGAAGACCCTTTTCTTCGTCACCGTCGTTCGCCTCCGAGGCCAGTGAGCCCCATTCGTCGCCGGCCCACCGTGTTGATGATTGATGTTGTTGATGCCGCAAACAATTTCCCATTAAAATGTGCTTGTTTTTGGTTAATAGACAAATGGAGGGAGTAAGGACTAAGGGCTTGGAATGTTGATAAGCAATGGGTTATATATAAGAATGGGGGAGGAAAGGAGGGTAAAAGCGTCAAGCCAAACTAAAATACTGCCACGTAGGGTGACATGTCTGACGTGGCTGACGAGAGCTTTGTTGATCTGATCATCACCAAACTAGTTCAGGTTGTTTAATGACGTTGGTTTAGTTGGCTTGATTTGACTTGACTTGGCTTTGGCTCGGCTTCTTCGGTGGCTGCTTATTTATTACCATTTTTGTTCATATAAAGGGATTATTTATTTATCCAAATTATCAACGTGTATTTTACCTTTTTTTTAAATGCATATCATTAAACACATGTCTATTAAATATCTTCCATACCTTATACTATTTTTTGAATTCAAACATGATAAATATAAAATATATTTATGAGTTTTCTTCTGAGCAAACTGAAAAACAGTGGTTCTTTTTTTTATTATTATCATGAAGTCATGCAAAATGATTTAAAAAAATTATGTTTATTGGTTGAAATACCTTAATTAAAATCTTAAATTTGAATGAATGGATAGTAAGGAATTTGCATAATAAAATTTGATTGGCAAGCCGTATTTGCATTTTTATGTTGGTTACCGTGGAAAAATAGAAATTTGTTTATTTTTTCTAACGGTCACAGTTGTATTCAATTTATAGTAAATACAAGTTAGACTTGGGCAAGAAATTATGTTGATTCATGCTCAAAATGAAATTCACCGAATTTCGTGCGTCATCTTTGAGTATGGTCTCCTCCATTAATGGGATGGATAAAGCTTAATTCTCACGAAGCAGTGTCTCTTTATTGGCAGTATGCTTCTATTGGAGAAGTTCTAAGGGACTCGAATGCAAACTGGTTATGTGGGTATGCGATGAGTTTCGGCAAGGAATCGGTTTTTAAAGTTGAAACAAGAGCGATGTTGGAAGGTCTTTTCATAGTATGGGGAAAAGCCTTCAGAAATGTCGAAGTTGAATGTGATAATGCACTTTTGGTTGAATTGATTTTAGCAGGGGAAGGAGCCAATAGTAGTTTGGTGGAATTAAGCAGATTACTACATCAGTTGTTGCGTAGGAAATAGAATGTAAGAGTTCGTCATATTTCGAGGGATCAAAATGGTGTTGCAGATCACATGACTAAACATGATGCAATAGGAAACCTCATGCTTCAATTGTTTAAAGTTTCGTCGAATTCGATAAAAGATGTGTTGATTGCTAATTGTAATGGTTCTAATTCAGTTTAATATGGACTGGTTGATGTAATCGCTTTATGTTGTGCTTTTATCTACAAAAAAAAAATCTTAAATTTGAGTTTTGTGGATAAGAAAAATAATACTATTTTTTAAAATTAAATTGAACCGATCAAGATACTAATTTGGAATAAGGGGTTAGATTAATTAATTTGTGAATTGGTATAAATCACTAATTAAACCTTTTTATAAATTTTTTAATAATCTATTCAATTCAACCATCCTATCCTAAAATTCTTGGAAAATAGAATTAGGAATAGAGGCAAATAGGGAGCTTGAAAATAACAGTCACACGCCATTAATAAAAAGTTGAATTAGCTAAGAGCCGAGCCGCATCTTATAGCTAGTGTGAACGCGGATATGGGGTGGAATCTAGCAAACGTGTGAACACAAATTAGACAAGAGGAATATAGCAAGCACCCAACCCAAGCTGCCGTTACATTATATAATTATATTGTTTTCATAATCGTAAGATAATTACAAATATAAACAGAGATTCAAATTTTAAACATATATTTATTAAAAATAATCACATGAATGATTAAGCACGTTCAACCTTCATTAATTATTGATTCAAAAATCAAATCTTATCCAATTTATGAATGTATAAAACTAGAAATGCTTTCGTATATAAAGATTAAGCACCATTCTTTTTTTCTTCTTTGACTTTGTTTATATTTAGAAAATTAGATTAAAGTCCAATACGACATAAACAACTACGTGGATTGGCACATATAGAAAATAAGTCATTAAAAGATGTGATAGTCTGAGACGGGTTTGGTTGGTAGCTATTTCTTAAACGAGTCAAAGCATCCACATATTTGTTCCCTTCGCGAAAGACATGCAACGTAGAGTTAGAACTTATAGAACGAAGGAACATCTTACACTCATCAATCAAAAGAGATAATACTAAATTAGAAATCGTAGGGGCTTTTATAAACTATCTCACCGACGTAGCATCAACTTCAATTTCAAGATTTTCTATGTTAAGGTCCTGAGCTAATACTAGTCCATCTCTCAGCGCCCAAAGTACAACTTCTACACTAGTTACATTAGGGATGTGACAATAAGAACCAATCACCCAGTGGCATTGGTTATCACGAAAAGTGCACTGGCACCTACTTTACCTGGATTACCAATAGATGAACGATCAGAATTTAGTTTGATCCATCATGGTGGAGGAGGTTTCCATACAACTAGAACAATTTCAGGGAGATTGAAATTTTTGTACGGGGAGATTGCGAAAAATTTGCCAGCAACAAGGATTATTCATTACAAGAAACCCTTTGAGGGTCTTGTCTTCGAAAAGACTAAAGCATTGTGACACAACAAATTTCCCATAAAGTGAAGGTAAAGACAATGAAACAAGGAATGGGAAGGTGTTAAACCTACTCCTTTGCGGTAATGGTACCATGGATCCATTCCTCCCAATTACTTGGTTGATGATATCTAACCCGACAATGGTTATAAATAGAAGTCCACAATTACTGGACAATAAGACAATCCCAGAACAGATAGACAATGAATCCTGTTCGTTTGAGCAAAAAGGGCAAAGATCAAGTAAATTCATACCCCGACGGATCATAAAAGATCTCATTGGAAGATCTTTCCATCCACATTTTCAAATGAAGAACTTTAGCTTTGGAGGAAGATGAGCTTTCCATATAGAATTCTAGAAGGTGAAATGTTGTCAAAAGAAGTGCCAAGGGCGGGAACGATTCATGTCGAAATGAAAGAATAGGTATTGGCCAATGTAAAAGACCAAGATTTCGACGAGCCCACAGTAACCAAAGTTCGACCCTATATCAGGAGTTGATATGGGGGTACTCAAGAATGCATCGATCATCTCTTGCGAAAGTGGGTAAGAAATCAAAATGAGGCCCATTGGAATCCCTGCTATTTTGCACTTGTTCAAAAGACCAAGACTTCTCTAACGAAATTTGAATTCCTTGTAGTAGTTGGCAGAAGGGACCTCTCCCCGACCAATTATCACTCCAAAATTTCATTCTTCTACTATCCCTAATAACTCATCTCATCCCTGACTCAAGAAGATAACTAATATTCCTCAAAGAGGACTAAATCCATACTAGAATTAAGATGTCTCGTATAATCTCAGAACTGTTCAGCACACACATAATCCATACTGGAATTAATGATTTGATCATTCTGGATCTGTTATTGTTTAGCTAACAAATTCGAATATTTTCTTTGTATCTCACAATTTCTCTAAAGAATTTATTATTTAACTCTCAATTCTATAATAATTGACCCAGCATAATTCAAGATCATCTGAGTGAAACATTACTATAAACAACGAATTTCTTTCTAGATTTAGACTGAATCAATACTAGAGCTTCTGTCAATAAAATTTTCAACTGATCAAAACTTTGCTAGCACTTAACTGGCCAAAAGAATTCAACATGTCCCTGTAATAACTTCATTATCAATAATATAATTATTGAGAAATTCTTAATAAATCATCTATTATACAAATTTTCAAATAATGAGCATGCTCTGAATCAATTTTATATAGATCAGTATATCATCAAATGCTGCAAGGGCATTATTTAATCCAGAAGACATAACTAGAAACTCGTGGTGTCCATAACGTGTTTTCAACGCGGTTTTAGGCACATTCATGTCTTTATCTCGCAATTGATAATAGTTAGATCAGAGATTTATCTTCAAGAACACTGTAGCACTTTTCAACTGGTCAAATAGACCTTTAATACAATGCAACAAATATTTATTCTTTACCGTGACTTTATTCAACTGTCGATAATCTATACATAATCCCATCGACCTGCCTTTCTTTTTCACAAACAGAACATATGCACCTCAAAGTGATACACTTGGTCGAGTAAAATCTCTGTCGATTAGTCCTTGTAATTGAGCTTTTTATTCGTTTAATTCTATTGGAGTCACTCTGTACAGAGCAATCGAGATAGGAGCAGTCCTTGGCATTAATTCTATAGCAAACTCGACTTCTCGCTCTAACGATAAACTCAACAATTTCTAAGAAAAACATCTATAAACTCATAAACTATCATTACTGGATCAATTTTAATTTCTGATACTTTGAAATCCAGGATATAAGCTAAAAATGTATTACAGCCTTATTGGGTCAATTTTAGTGCGGATATAACTAAAATCAGGTTCGTAACATAATCAATCTTAGCAGATTCAACAGAAATCAATTCACTATTCAGACATCTCAATTCAATTTGTTTCTATCGGTAATTCACTATAGCATCATGAATAGTCAACCAATCCATTCCCAAAATAACGTTAATTTTATCAAAAGACAGTAACATCAAATCGACAAGAAAGTCATAACCTTGAATTTTCATTGGAATTTGCAAATCAAGTTGTCTATTAGTTGGCTCAACCGGTAAACTCTTTTCTGTTACTAACATAATACATATATATATAAATGTATCAGCCCAGGTCAATTATGCATACATAATAATGTCAAAGATTGAAAATGTACCAGTAATATCATCAGGAACTAAAGCCTCCTTGCGTGCATGCATCGTGTAATCTCTAGTAGAAACTCGAGCTTCAGATCGAACTGCTATGTTTGATACTTTCATATTATTTTATCGCAAAAATTCTTGAAGAACTAGGCCCATTTCTTGCATCCATCTTATCATCCATTCCATTTGTGGAATGTTACTCTCGCCATTTTTTTTATATCTTAATTTTACTCTTCGTTTGAGCGAGGCCGAGACTTTCATCTTTTCTTTCTGATGTTTGTTCAAATCCCTTATTTTTTTCGTTAAAGCTCTGTATATTGAGTGCATAGTGTATCCCTTATGATACTTTTGGATGGTTTCATGAACTGTTTAGTAGTTGTCATTAGAACCCCGACTTTTTTGCATAAGACCATCACTAAGTGGGGAAAGAAAACTCCCACTTTCTGGCCGCTAATACATCTTTTCATGTAATGGTAGATCCACGTCCCTATGCATCCATGTTTCTTCTGCAAAGTAGCATATAACAAAACCGCTCGAAAAGTGTTGACGTTAGAGGCATTTTCAATAGTATTCTAACTTAAAAGAACTAACATAGATCAAGCAATATGTTTCAAAGTAAACAAGAACCAATGCAATAGAACAGTAAAATTCTAGTTGGAACCCTTAGCCTTATCGGAAAGCTCGGGATTCCATGTGAAGATTTGCTGCAATTCCTTGTTGATATGGAGTATTTTTCCTATACCAAGTGAAAATACAAGAAAAATAAGCAAAAAAAAATGAAAAAGAAAATAGGGTTTTAAGGATTTAAGGGTTTAAGAAGTTTTAGAAAGATTTTAAAGTTAATGAGTGTTTGAAAATAAGTTAAAAGTGTTTTGGGTTTAAAATTTTCGTATTTTAGGTTAAAAATCAGGTTAAATAAGGTTGAAAACTGATTGATTGCGCGATAGGTTAGGTTGACCCTTGCAGAAAATTGCAGTGATGTCGCGATATATGGGTTCCATATCGTGACACCATTGGCAGGTTACCGATGTTGCGATATCGGGATTCGATGTCGCGACACACTTTGAAATTTTGGATTTCGGGGTAAATTGATCACTCTGTCGCGACACAGAAGTGCTTTGTTGCGACATCGAGCTGAGTTGCTCAAATCCATGAATCTGTTATCGGTGTTGCGACACAAAGATTCCTTGTTGCGACACTGACTCTGTTTTGGCCCATTTTCTTGAATTTCAAAGTGTTCGGTACATACATATCCTATTTTTAAACAATTCAAATAAAACTAAATCATAATATCCTACTTTTAAACTGCCCCCCATACTTTAGAGCATACATTGACCTTACTGTAAAATAATTAAAGCTTAAACAAGAAAACTTCCCTGATAAGGTCGAATCTTTGTTGATGTATTGATGGTCTCGAAACTAACTAATAATTCGACAAAGGCAAACGCACCTATCGAACAGTAGCATAGCTATGGTGAATCCGAAATATCATATCCACAATGACTAAAAGTACTAGTAATAACTATCTTTCTATTATTTAGCCTAATAATTAAGAGGATTTGTTTTTAATTTAAAACTAACTAATTAACTATGAACGTGACAGAGAGTGAAGGAAATAATCGAATAAACCAATGATAAAGACAATACGCAAGGAAGAATCCACCTAAACTTCACTTATTATTCTAACTCTGAATTAAACGATTTATTCACTTGTCTTGATCCGTAGAAATCCCTAATTTATGTTAATATCTCTTTCGAGACTAAGAACAACTGACTCTAGGTTGATTAATTGAAATCTCTTTCTAATTAAAACCCCTATTGTCACATTAACTCGATCTATGGATTCCCTTATTAGATTTGACTCTAATCCGGCAGATTTATGTCGTCCTATTTCTAGGGTTGCAATAAACTCTGCTTAGTTATGCTAGACCTACTCTTAAACAGGGACTTCTACTCCAGTGAATAAGCACATCAAACTTGAATTAATATCCTGAAAATATTAAAGCAAGCTTTAAGAACACATAATTAAGAACAAGAATAAGTATTTATCATGTAATTCAGATAATTAAATAATAAGATTCATCATAGGTTTCATCCTCCCTAGGTATTTAGGGAGTTTAGTTCATACTCATAGAGGAAAACATCTCAAAATAAAGAAAACAACAAGACATGAAAAACCCAATAAAACTTCAAAGGAAATTTGACTGGAGATCTTCAATCTTGGAGTGGATCTGTTTCTGAGATGATTCTGACGGTTTCCTTCGAGTAATTTCTTCGTTCTATTATGCATCTCCTCTTAGGTCCTCTTCTATTGTGTATTTATAGACTTTAGAATGCTCAGAAACCCTAAAAATTGGGTTTTCCGCATAACAAGGAAGCAGGGTGCGAAATTGACACGGGCTGTCACATGGGCGTGTGGCCAGCCCGTGTGGCTCACATGAGCGTGTGCCCAGCCCGTGTGGATATTGAAAACTCTGATTTTGGCCTCCTTTTTCACTCCTTTTGCTCCCAAATGCTCTCCTAAGTATAGAAACATGAATTTAAGGGATTAGGAGCATCAAATTCACTAATCCTCATCATAAATCATCCAAAAATATGCCAAGCATTGAATTAAAATATGTTACATTTATGGTTTATCATGTATTGACATCGGGGTTTGTTTGCTCCAACTAGACAGGCAGTACCTACAAGAAAATACTATGACAAGAAATATATAATATAATATTAAGGAAAAGAAATTAATAAATGAAATGAAATAAACACTACAGTAATATAATAAGCGAAACAAAATTTACAACAAGAAATAAAAGTTCTTTAAAAACTGGGACGATTCGTGTCGCCACCTTAGAAGAACTTTCAGTTGGTTCTTAATACTTTGATTCGACATTTTTTCCTTTGTCGATGTATATGAACCAGCTTCTCTGGTCGATTCCATTGATAGTGCCTTATTTTCGATGGACGTGACATTCACATTGTGAGCCATTTAGTACCATATCCGATCCAACCTCAAATTATTTCCCAAGGTATTATTGCTTTAAGCTTCCTCATCTCCTTGTTGTGTGAGACTTTGGTTGCTCGAGCCTTGCTATCTTTTTGAATGAGATTGAATCAAACTCCTCGACCTTTTCGGTTGGCACATTCTCTACTATAGCCAGAAAGTGTATTGACTTTTCTACACTTTCATTCAATATCGGTTTAAGTTCTATGTTAGTGGTTAGTTCATCTTTTGCTTCTACCTTTACGATTAGTTCTGTTGCTATGTCAATTGGATCAAAGACCGTTTCAATTATGTTCAATTCATCCCCATGATCTTTAGTTAGAAGCTCCAGTTAAATTTCACCATAATTCTCATCATGGTCATCGGTGATACAAAAGTTCTCATGACCCGAGTTGTGAGCATTAGACATGTCCTCTTTCCTTGGAGGCAAAGTTTTTCAGATATTTCTTGCATCATTTTCATCATTTGCGCCATCATGTCTAACATGTTTGATAATACTTTAGAGTTGTATGTCCTAGTGGTTTCACATGAAGGCATCTCATACGAATCACAGGGAGGCTTGTTTGAATGTTCGAGCATATCATGATTCTCTTCAAGTGTCTCATAAAAATTATCAGTGAACTCATATGGATGTTTGACTATATCAATATCTTGTTCATTACTCCACTGGTGCGCTAAGGCTTCGTTTCGGCATTGGTTTAGCTCTATCATGAACATTTTTTAAATTTTTATGATCTCTCATTCTCCATAAACTCTCTCATCATATATTTTGTCATCAAAGACCATCTCATTGTTAAACCACATCTAATTAGTTTCATCCATAATCAAGAGTGTCGTAACCATTTTTTAACAAAACGAAAACGACTAAAAATAGGGAGTCGCCACCGATCTTTTATTAGGTGTGATCGGGTCACCCTTGTTTTAATAAAATATTTTAGTTTACTAAAACAATGGCTTTGGTCTACGAAATTTGAGAAAGAGGGTTCGGGAGTCGATTACGTGCGAGGAAGGGATAGCACCCTCGACACGCCCAAAACTGGTACCAAATTGATTAATTAATGTCCCAACGTCGAAAGTTTGAAAACTTTAAAAGATTTTGAAAGTTTGATCTCTTTTAGAAACGTTTGAATTTTCTCGAATTGAACATCAAGATTTCCTTGTTCCGAATGAATAAAACACCACATCCAGTACATAGGACACGATGATTTTAATCTTCGAATCCAGGATCCTCTCTTGGCTCCCGAGACTTATGCATTAAAATATCGAAAGGATATTCGATGGTTTGGCCAAGCGAGAGAACCGAAACCCAACACGTAGGGCACGATCTCTCGAATTTCCAAACATGGAATATTGCCTTATTTGAAAAATTTGGCCTTTGGATAAATTGGTAAAAATCTCAGGTTATGTTTAAAAGCATTATTCAAAACGTAGATAGGGTCATGTGACGACAATGATGATGTGAAAAATAGGAGTATGTATGAAATAATGTATAAGCGTGAACATACGAATGAAAGTTAAATAAATAATAATATATACGTGTAGGTACAACATAATAAAGTAAAAAAAATTTTGACAACAACAATGATAAAATGGCAATGATATGAAACATATATATATAATATAGTGATAATGATAATAATAATAACAAAAATATACAATAAATAATAATATAGATATAGCAATGCTAGTAACAATAATAACAATGATGATGATAGAGACTATGTACAATATGCCGATAAATATAGTAGTAATAATTATAATCTAATAATAATAATAGAATAGTAAAGATGGTAACATAGCAATAGCAGTAAAGATAAAGAGAAAAAGAGATAGAAATACTAATATAAATATATAATGATAATATGACTATAGTAATAATAAATACGAAAATAATATAAATAATGATAACAAACATGATGATGATAACCGCAAATAAATGAAGGGAATTGCTGGATAATTAAAAAAAGAACCAAATCAAGTTTAAAACCTGAGTTCAGGGCCTGATTTTAAAAAAAAAAACATGGGAAGCACGAGGGACCTAATCGCAATGCGCTTAGACTCTCAGGGACCCGATGGGTGATTAACCCACCTTTTTAATGCGCAAGTTTGAGATCGGACTAAATTGAAATGGCGCACGAATTCAGGGAACAAATTAAAGATTAAAGAAAGTAAAATTGGGTTCACTTAAAACGCGGAACAAAAGGGGAAGGGCTCTTCGCGCAAATATCCCTTTTAAGGGATATGCGCGGCTATCCATATGGTCAAACGGCGCCGTTTTGCCGAATACATAAACCCAAAATAACACCTATTGAAACACTTAGACTAACCCTAACTCTTTCCCTCTCTTCAGCCTC
The DNA here is from genome assembly GCA_005393395.2 of Gossypium australe. NCBI lineage: Eukaryota > Viridiplantae > Streptophyta > Magnoliopsida > Malvales > Malvaceae > Gossypium > Gossypium australe. The sequence continues at coordinate 15,911,776 of CM016614.1, forward strand.
CTCCTAACCCTCTCTCTCAACGTAGCAGACACCCAAAAGGCAACCCTCTTTCCTTTTTCATTTCCGACGCTCGGGCTCCCTCTGGCTACTCATCGCGCTACCGCGCCATCGCAGATCGGTGATCGGCGAACCTCCGATGCTACCTATGACACTCAGGTAAGGTCCCTTTTCTCTTCTCTTTCTTTGGTTATTTCGTTTCAAAAAAACTTTTAGAAATGAGGAATAAAACAGACGGAAATCGACAGTAACGAAAAGAAAGCAAGAAGGGAAACAACGCATTCAACCTTGAAGTTTTCTTTGTTTTTATTTCTCTTGTTCGTAAAAGCCGGTCAGAACCTTTTTCGTTTACAACCGTTTCCTTTTGTTTTCTTTTAGTTTTTTTTTGTATCTAAAGAGGCCCCCCCTCGATAGAAGAATCGAACCCCCCCTCTTTCGTTTTTTGATTTTTGAAGGCTGTTGATTCTCTTTTTTTTTTAAAAACTGAGGTCCGAACCCCCATTACATCAAGCTTTACGGCTTTTATAGCCAAAAACCGAGATTCTCTCCTATTATTCAAACTATTTCTTCCATCCTTCTCTGTTCCCGCTTCGTTTTTGTTGCTTTCGGTGCTGTTGCAGGTGATGGGCGAAGTGATCGGGTCGTGCGAGTGCTCGATCGGGGCGAGCGAGAGTGAGCAGTAGCCGAGGCGACGTGCGAATCGGGAGGGGCGCGCATGCGTGGGGAACTGGAGCGCATGGGGCGCGCGTGGCGCGTGGGAAGTTGGAACGGCATGGGTGCGCGCGTGTGGGAGGGGGCCGAGGGAGCGTGGGCACGCGTGGGCAGCGGGCACTGGAGCGTCTCGCGTGGCGCGTGGGGAGCTGGGACGACATGGGCGTGCGCGTGGGGAGCACGTGTTGCGGCGCTGGAAAATAAGAGGTCCCTAGGGTTTTTGCTTTGGTTTGGTCAGTGGGCTCTTGTAATTGGGCTAGGGATTGGGTTCTAGGTTAACGGGTCAGAGTGTAAGTGTTTTGGGTTTGTACTGTTTGGGTTGGTTCAATGCTTGGGCTGTAATTGGACGTTTGTTTTGTACTGTTTCCATTGGGTTTTTAATTTGATAATTGGGCTAGTGTAAATGGACATTGGACCTTTTAACAATACTTTTGGTTTATTATTATTATTATTATTATTATTGGATTTTCTTTGTTTTTACTACTGGTACTAGTTTCTTAACGGGCCTCGGGCCAAAATTGGTTATCACAAAGAGATCTTTGTTGCCTTAGTCTCTATGAATCAATGACCAACTAGATAGGTGTTCTTCTTCTTTAAAGCATATACTAAAATTGAAAAAGAAAAAGAAAGAAGTTAGTAAACTAAATTATTAAAATTAAAAATATAAATATAAATCGTATAAACTAAATTATTAAAATTAAAAATATAAATCGTATCTATAATTCAGTAATGTTGCCTCCCCAGCAACTGCGCCAACAACTTGACCGCCTCCTGATATACTAATATCCAGAGTGTGGATACTGCAACTAAAGATGTGGAATTGAAATGGTGTCTGTAAGTAGACGAGTCAGGTTGTAATATAGTTATAATGAAGTAGGTGAGTACTCCAACGATCGTACCCAAGGGAGGTAAGTACTAGATTATTTCTAACCTAAACACCAATAGATCTAATTAGTATTTTAAATAAAATAAATTATGAATAAACATAAATAAAGGGTTTTTGGTTTTTATAATTAAAGAACTAAAAATAACATAAATAAAAGAAGTCTTCGAAAAACTAGATTATAAACTGGATCAAATGTAAACATTGGTGATTAGCTCGTTTTGGTAGTCATAATCAACTGTCGTCTCGGGTTTTCTTGTTCAATCAACTAGTCAATACCCCAGTAGGATCTTCCGATACGTCTATTGAAATACTAAATCGGCAAGAACTACATATCTTTTGGCCTCACAGTCAAAACCAGTTTAGGGTTAAGGTGTTTACGTACAAGCCATACCAAATTTGGATTAATTCTCACCTTGATGACTTCCTAGGGTTGTCAGGCCTAAGGTTTAGGTTCTTCTTTTCCTGAACAACTGATATGTTAAGAAATCCCTACAAAACAATTAATTATTCATACCTTCATTTGCTCATCCCCCATAAGAGGATTAATTCCTCATGGAATCAATAAACATCATAAACTTGATATTGGATATATGCATAAAGAATAAAACAAGAGTAGAGTTTAGAGAATCCTGTTTGTTTTTGATATATGAAGTGTTAAAATCCTCAAACGTTTGATTGTGTCTACAAATCAAGCTCTCCGAAGAACACGAATAAAGAACTGAAAAGAAGTCTAAGCCCTAAAAGAAAGAAAAATAAACTAAAAACTAAATTTCACAAAGGAAACTAATAATATGAAAAGTTGTCCTTTAACAAGTGTTTAAGATCCTATTTGTAGAGTTAGGGTTGTTGTCGTCCTCAACCGTAGGTCAGCTGACACTCTTGTATTTAACTTTTAATTGTGTGGACCAATGTCTCGACACAGACACTACTGTGTCGCAACACCGAAGGCAGTATGCTTAGGTTCAGGGCAGCTTCAAGGGTATGTCACGACACCGAAGGCAGTCTCGAGATTCTTTCATTCTGCTCCCTATGTTGTGACATCAAACTTCCCGTGTTGCAACACAGCCACTAGTATTGAGTTTGTATGCCCTCTGATGGTCTCCTACACATTCACTAAGTACATTAGCTCACCTTTAGGCCTTATTTGGCCCCTAAGGTCAATAAAAGGCTCCAAATACACTTTTTATTGTATTTAAACTAAACTATAAAACTTAACTAAAACATAATGAAAATGCTTATATTCAAGCTCCTCAAGTGCGAAAACTAATTTAATCTACTACACTGAATTATGACAGATCAAAAGTGTGTATGGAAAACTTTGAGAAACATCTTGGAAGCCGAAAAAGGATATGTGGTAGATTCCTTGGAAGTTTTAAGGTCCTCAATGGGTTAGATCTTTTATTTGGCTTGCGTTCAAGCAAAGGTTGTTGACTAATTTGGAGAGAGTACGTCGGGGGTTTGGGAACAGTTCAGTGTGTGGAGTTTGTGGGCATAATTCTAAATATGTATTGCATGTTATTAGGGATTGCACTCTAGCAAGAAACATTTGGAATCTTTTAATCCCTACGGATTGACATGATAGGTTTTATTCATATAATCTGCAAGATTGGCTTGTTTAGAAACTGATGGCTTTGTCAGATACGAAGATGGTTCTGCTATTGCAAGAGGAATTGTGAGAAACCGAAATGGGGAATATATCATTGGGTTTAATAAATTCTTAGGGAGTTGCTTAGTGTTTGAGGTTGAATTATAGGGTATCTTGGATGGGTTAGGGATTTTAATTGATCGGGGCTATGGTGTTGCGGCAATCCAAATTGATAATCTTGAGGTGGCTAAAGCCATTTAGGAGAGACCTATAAGAAGATCCAACTCAGCTTTGATTAGAAGGATTCGTTATTTGCTGGTGCAACTTGATCATTTGAGTATTTCGTATATTTCTAGAATGGATAATTAGGAGGCTGATACTTTGGTCAAGCTGGCACATGAGGGAAGACATGGTTTGCGAGTTTTTGAAACATCCCCGTTAGGGGGGCTGGGCTAGCTTATGTAGTCTAGATGTATCTTTTTTTTCTTTATCAAAAAAAAAACCAACGAAGTTGATCAATTTTTCTTAAAATTAAAGAATGGGTGAAGTGAGAAAAAATTAGAGACTCAATATTGAAATATAATTTTTTTAAGAGATTAAAATAAAATTTTACCATTATACTAAATTATAATTTTGTAATTTGTAAAGGTGTTAATTGTGTTAAAAAAATACAATTTATAATTTAATAGTTTCACCATTAATGAGATAAATGTTTACGTATATCATCTTTTATTTTTGGTTAATTTAGAAGAAGAGATACATATGAAACTAAAACTCAGAAGGGCAAATGGTTACCTAGGACAATGGACAATATCAATAATGGCCTCATACTTATCATATTGAAATAAATAATATGGTTTTGGAATGAAAAGGAATTCCAATGTAAACAGGAAAAAATGAGTTTTTAAACAGTTTTGGTCGTATATTTGTCTTTTTTACATAATATCTATAATTATTTAAATATCTTCCCTAACCCATAAATAAGAGGATAATGCGTTTCAGCGTACTTGAACTCACATCCTCTTACCTTGATAGTCAATTGAGCTAAAACTCAATCGACAATATTAAAAAAAAAATAATTAGGAAGATTTCAATATATGTATATAATTAAAATAATAAAACTATTAATCATATTTATCCCAATAAATTTACCAAAAAATAAAAACATTCTTAGATATGTCCTGAAATTATGTAACTTTCCTTTTAAATATTTTAAATTTATCATCCATCTTTTATTTATGTTTAATATTAAAAGTTATGAAATATCAATTTCATAAAAAGAAATTTAAATACTAAATACATTTCTTTTTACTTAGTGTGAATCAATGAGAGGAATGTTGAGATAAATTAAACCAGGAGTCAAATATTAGCTAAAATTAAAAGGGATAGATCTTTTTTTGGTAAAAAGTTGGTGGGTTAAAAAGGTTTCATTGAAGTAATATTTGGTCGTATATTTATTGTGTTATAATTATATTTAAATTTTTTTTCATAGATTACTAATTTGTATTTTATAGAAATTTTGTCATTTTTCATATATTTGTTTCACATTAGTCTCGTGCTTTAATTTAGTATTATGTTCATGTTTGCGAACATATTATGTTGAATGGGGAATCCAGGGGTTGGGACTAAAATGAAAAAAAAAATATTATTTTTTTATAATTTATAAAATTTTAAATTATTAATGGTAAAAATAAATTTTAATTCTTTAAAAATGATAAAATTTTAATTTTATATTTTAAAAATTATTAAAATAAAAAAATTACATTTCTACTATTATAAAAACTATACAATTTAATTCTAACCTCCTCAATAAAATTTTCTTACTTCACCTCTTTATGTTTAAAGTTGTGAAGTCCACTCCTAACCTTCAAGGACATGGAAAGCAGGCAAGTCAACGCCCTAGCCCCCTCCTTTTCATATTCTCTTAAAAAAAATTAATTTTTATATTTTTATATTTAAAAAATAATTTAAACTGTTTTAATAATATAAAAAATTAATTCAGTTCCCTAAATTTATTTTTAATTTCAATTAAATCTTCTAAAATTTTTTAAAAAAAATTATTCTACTTCCCATAATTTTTGAAAATTCTAATTAATCCTCTCAAAATATTTGAAGATTTTAACTAAAATCGTTAAAATTTCTAAAAAATTTATTTAAACTCTACAAAATTTAATTTAATGTCATGTTCGTCACTTTTATCAATGACTATATTAAATATATAATCAATAACTTAAAAATGATTTTAAAATTCATTATAAATAAATATATTATTATATATTTTAATGGACCACATCTGACGTGGATCAAATATTAATCTTCTTTTTTTTTTCTTGAAAATTTGCATGCTTTTTTTTCTTCTGTTGTTTTTCTCTCTATGGGCTTGATATTTGGGTCTAAGGAAAACAAAAAGGAGAAACAAAGATTTGATTTGGTCTTTTTTTTTTTTTAATCGAAACAAGATTTAATTGGGCTATGCAAATACCCAATATGATCTATAGGAAAATTAAAATAATCCCTTATTATTAGACATGGTAGTTTGAAATAGATTCAATTGATTATTCAGACTGATTAGATCGAAAATTGAGTATCGATCTAGAAAAAGAAACTAGATCAGTTGGCTCGAGAATTGGTATGAATTGATTGAACTAGGCGATTAAATTGAAATTTTTTATTTTTAAAATATTTTTTAATAATTTAATTAATCAAACCAAATTAACCTATCAAACTGATTAGACCGACAAACCAATTAAATCGACCAAAAATAATCTAATTTGTTCGACTATGATTCTAAAAATCTTATTATTAGCCTAGCAGGCTAGCACATACTCAAAAGAAAACTACCCCTAAGGCTTAGCCCATCACCAAGCAAACCTTAACCAAGGGCCATGCATGGCTTCATAAGTTAGTTCAAAGGAATCTTGCAAGTTATATGCTACAACAGATTCTTTTACATAAACTAAAACCCATGCAAATATTTTATACTATCCCGACGCCTTCACTTTAAGCTTAAATATGTTGCATTGCTTTTTAGGCATTCATATGTGCTATACTATTGAAGTACCTTTTTAAAAGAGGTTGGTAGCTATTTTAGAGGATGTGATTTTTTTTATTTAAATTTGCATATTTTAATTTAAATGCATTTCACTGATTTTGATGCTACTGTTTTTATAATCAAGGGGGGAGGGGGGTGCCTCCCTAAAGGCCCATAGCTTACATAATTTATGTTCCTTAACAATTGCCTAAAGGCATTTTATGACTTAAATAATACTATCAACAATGCTTACATATTGTACTACACTTGTTTATAGATCAGATAGCTTCTTCAGATATGAAGTTCATTCAAAATTTAAGAGAATTAGGTAAAAATATTAAATCCAAAAAATGAGTTTAGATAATAAAAAAATTAGGCACGTTTAAAATATGGGTCGAGCTTAGGCTTGAGCTTGAACACTCAAGGCCGAGCTCAGCCTAATCCGTTTTTAAGTTTATAATATTTTATATTATGTTATTTTTATATATTATGTAATTTATAACACATTAAAAAAATAAACTTATATTAAATATATAATACTACTATAATGTAAACATTAAAATAATGTTAAGATGACTATATAAAAAATTTAATAAATTAAAATATTAAATTAAAATAATATAAAAATTTTAAAAATAATATGGACAAACCTAAATTAGGTTTGGGTTAATCTTTTAAAAATATGGACAAATTTGAACAAAATCTTAAGTTCATATTTCGGACTGGGTCAAACTTGAACAAATATAAAATATATTAATACCCCGACCCAGCTTGACCTATGAGCACCTCCATTTGACACCAATCCACTAATCTATTTATTTATTTTTCTTTAGGAACAAAGTAGAGAAAGGAAAAAAAAAAAAAAAGGAAATAGTAGAAACGGCGAGATTCTTGTTTTATTTTTTTTATAAAGTATCAAAACTTTATTGTGCTAAATTTATATGGAATTTGTGTTTATATAGCTTCAATTATTTTTAATCTTATTTTAATCTACCGTATTACTTTATCAGTAATTATTAATTTTCAAAAAAATATTATTTAAATATTTTTATTTTATTTTTATTTTTTTCACTTGAATCTACCTTAAGATTAGTTTTATTTAAAAGGTTTGATTTGCATGTTACTCACATGTCTATTTAAAACCTCTCTACATTTTATAAATGAAGCCTTGGCATTAATGATACTTTGAAAGTTTAAGTTTGAGTTTCATCATCTATATTTATGGTATACGAATTTCTTTTATGCTATCTTATTTGATTAGTAATAATTTTTAGTGATCTACCGTATTAATTTAATATTTATACATGATTTTATTAAAAATTATTTCTTTGTTTTAAATTTTTATTTATTTAAAATTATTAATCTTGTTCATACATGGTATCAACAGAGGTCAAGATGGAAGGGATGGTTTTCTTCTTTAGAAAACATAGTGGGAGTCCCCCTCAAATGAAATACCTGAGGTTACTTAAACTACGAATATGTTGGGTCGAATCTTGAATCGAGATATTATATATTTTATTATAATTGTATAATAAGTCTACAAATCAATTTTTTATTCTACTTAATCTTAATCATATTTATAAAATAAAAATCTAATAAATAATTATTATTTAATACAAATTAATTTAAAATCAAATTTCTTATTAATTAAATTAATTATAAAAAAATTTGAAAACCCCACCAACTCTTCTTAATGATTTGTAAATTTGAACTTATCAGCACTCTTTAATTTTTTTTTTATCAAAAAAAAATATATAAAAAAAAAACCTTATCTAACACTTTTTATTATGTTTACAAATAAAAATAAGATTATGTTAATGAATTTTTTAAAATTTTACAGGTTTAAAATATAATATATTAAGACGAATTTTATATTTTTTGTGGTTTTTTTTTCATAATGTTAAATTTAATTTTTAATATTTATATTTTTGTTAATTTAGATTTTTTAAAGATAAATTTAACTTTCAATCTTTTAAAAGATTGAAGGTTGATCATTAACTTTTCAAAAAGAGTCAATTTGCTATTTTATAACGAAAATATTGATTAAAATGTTAAATTTTTAAGAATGACAACCCTGTACTTCATTTTTTTTTACAAACTTTGTATAAATTTATTTTCTAAAATTTATATTTATATATTTTTTTTATTTTGTCAATTTTAAATTTGTTATACCTTATCTCACACCGTATCCAAAGAGAACCACATGCCTCTCTTCAGAACCAACGACACAACGAATAATGCATAGACAACCTCCCAACCAACAGACCTCGAGTTAGTTTGCGAACTTTGGGACTTACCATCTCCGCTAAGACTATATGAGAACCACGTGGAGGTCTGCGGTAATTGATTGGAAGTCGTCTTATCCTAGGACGTAGCATCACTTTCACTACCAAAAGTATCAAACCAAACTTGCCTCCTATTATAAAATGACCATGTAAATAGCTCACTCAAACTATGTACTCACTTCTTCTTTCTTAACCCCTAAACTCTCAAACCATAAAGCTTTCTTCCTAACCTTCACTCCAGTATTTCACCATGTAAACTACTACCTTCCTCCTCTGTTAATCCAATTGGTTAACAAAATTATTTGTTAACGTGTCATAAAAGATAAATAGTGCCATATTAGCATAAAATTCATGTAGACTACCACTCGAGTTGCTAGGTCAACATTATTAAAAAAATGATTTTTTAATTAATATTTCCTTTTAAAAAATGATTTGACTCTTTAATTTTAAAAAGAATAATGAGCAAATTACCAAAAGATATAATGTTAAGTGCTATATTATTCCTTATGTAAAAATAATTCACAAAAAAGAATTAATTATAATTATAATTATTTAAAATATTTTAGCATTAAATACTTCAAATTCAGCATCCTAGAATGGAATCTTATACATATCGAAATGATGGAATGTGAAACGATTTATCTATCAAAAAATAAATAAAAGTTGGGTCTACAATTTTATACATTCTCATTTATTGCTTCCACTAATGGGACACCTAAAGAAGAGTCAATGGAGTTTTAAAGTTTGGAATGTAATTAATTTTGTTCATCATTTAAAATTTATATATATAGATGAAAAATAAAATTATAGTAGTATATTTATAAAAAGTAAATGAGATTTTAGTTGAAATAGTAAAATAGAAATATTAAAATTATAATGTATTAAGTTTAAATCCTAAATGTATGCGTGTTATTTTTTCTTAATATAAAATATGTAAAATAAAAAATATTCTTAAAATAATATAATTTATTTTATAAATTCGTGATATTTTAATTATTATTCAATTAAGTTAATGCTCGATTAACTTATGACATTGATTCCATTAGAAAAATAATATACGGTAGAAATATATACAATATTTTAGAATAATTAATTTGATGTAAAAGGTTGTTGAACTACATTCTCTTTTTATCATTAATGAATTTATTCACGGGTGAAGCTATTAGTCGTATCAAAAATGAATTAGTTGGAACTCAACTTGGATTTTCCTCAATTCCATTCAAAATATTATTATTATTCGAAATTTTTTAATGAATTAAATATTTATATAAATATATTCAAATGGTTGATGATGATTGGAAGCCTAGAATTTTTATTTGTAGCAGTCCCACATTGATGACATTCAGTGGAACAGTGAACTACAAAACATGCAAGCCACATATGCCAATGCGCGACTATCATGGAGGACCCTCTTCATCCTTGGCCTAAAGCTGGTCCATTCATTTTGAAGATTTTATTTATTAAATTTTCTGTTAAGAAATAATTGTGGGATGAATATATTATTTATGTTCGTTTTATTGTTAATAAATTTTCAAGAATGTTTTTTTAAAATTTGAATTTAAATTATTTTTTTAAAAGTAAAATATGTCTTATCATTATACTAATACGAGTTGATTCGTATGCTGTTAAAATACTAATAAATCCCTTTCATATTAATTCTATAGTTTTAAGATTTTGATTGTTATTAGGTAAGAAAATCATCTGAAAACATAGGTACTAAAGTAGGTTCTTTTGGTACAAACTTCAAGCTATGAAAAAGCAGATATGAAAGAGATGTAAACCAACATGACAATAACATGGACAGCTTTGGTTTCTTATTATTTTAGAATTTTAAAAATAAAATTGAATTTTAAAATTATCATCTTTCACGAGTGTGGTTGGGTGATTAATACAAAATTATTAGTTTTATAAAAAACATTTAAGGGTAAAAAAAAACCTTAGTAAAAAAATAAAAAAATCAACCTTATTGAGTCTTCAATTGTAAAAAAAAATAATCAAATCTTTCTATTAACAAAAGTCGTCAGTTAATCGGATTAACTATTAACGACGCTAACAAAAAGATTTAAAAATTAAAATTTTTAAATAATAATAATAAATTAAATATATATATATAAATATATATATAATAGATTGAGACAAATAGTTCAAATTTATTATGGATGAGTGCAAAACAATAAAAATATTAAATATTAAAAAAACTTAAATATTAAAAAATAATAAAAAATCAACATCTAAAATGAATTTAGACAAATAATTATTTAGATTTATATGAATCAATACATACGATATCTAAACTCATTTTAGTGTAAAACTATAAAAAATTATAAATAATAAAAATGTAGAAAAAACCAATGAAATGCTTTTGATCGCTTTCGTGCACAACTGATTTTCAACTAAGCTTAATTTTTTTTTGTTTCCAAGTCAAAATTTCATGACTGGGCAAACTAAGCCAAAGGTGATTTGGATCGAAAAAAGTGGTCCCTCATTTGTTGCCTTTTATTTTGAGTTTAACAAAATTTTGTATTTCTCAAAAAGTGGGATACTTTTTTTTTTAATTTCTTAAGGTATTTATTGGAGCAAGTCTAGTAACTAATTTTCCGTGTTTTGTAGGCCTATTAAGGGGTACGTAACCTCCTCAACCCGACCTAGAAGTTAGACCTGAATTCGGAAGATTACATTAGCCACCAAGATGACTCAGTGAGTTATCGGAGTTTATAAAAGAGTTATTTTAAAACACTTGTTTAGTTTAAAAGAAAACTTAGTAAATTTTCAGGCAAACTCACGAATTATCAAAACCAATTTAAATTAGCTAACGTATGTAACGGTGACTCCTATTTGAACTTAATTAATTACCAATTTGTTTATAAAGTCCGGATGTTGTGTTCGTGTCCTAACTTGATGGGTTATCTGTAAGGATGAAAATTTAGGGGGGGTGAGCTATAATGCTCAGTGTGAGTTCAATAACAAGAAAAACCAGTGTAATATAATTAACTAAGCATATAATAACAGTATTCAATACAGTAACAATCATATGGTAAAACAGTAATTGACAAATCATTTGAGCATGCTTATGCCAATGTAATGTAATTTCAGTTTAACAATAAAGAAAAGGGTCCTAAACCACCACTACACTCCACAGTAAGAGTTCCCAAGAACTCTTATATCCCAGACACTCTAGTTTGTGGATAAACCACTAGTGTTGCAGGTTAATACGCTGCCAGTAGTTGTGAGCACACAACGGGTTTGCAAATTAAAGCTTCCAGCAAAAAGATGTTGTTGAACCACTAGTGTTTACAAGTTATGGTTGTGAATACACAACGGGTTTGCAGATAAAAGCTGCTAGTAGGTATGTGGATAAACCACTAGTGTTTGCAGTTAAACTGCTAGTACTTCCTCCTTTCAAAGCGTCCCACCCCATGCAATGCAGTATGGCATGCTAATAGCAGTACAGTATAGAGACAGTGGACATGCATATAACAGCAGCAGTAGACATGAATGTCATAATTTCAGTTTATCAATAATAATAGGCATGTTGTTCATGCAACCAGTAATACAGTAGTACGAGTAACAGTGATAGTATATCAATAATCCGATGACATGAAACAAGTTTCAATCCATATCATGCATAAACAATAATATTCTAAACAATCAAATTATGGATTCCACATTATTCAAATTATCAGAGACCTAATTGTAAGAGATAAAACTTTAAAAATAGTTTAGGGATCATACAAGGACTAAATTGAATAGTTCACAAATTTTTAGGGAAAAACTATAAAATTTGAAAACAAGGGACACACGATTGTGTGGCTAGGTCTATGAAATGTTATAGACAGTGTGGGGGGGTTACACGGTCGTGTGGTCTGGTCGTGTAATAGACTGTGGTCGTGTGGAAATTGTAAATTCAACTTATAAGGGAGACACGGATGTATGGCAAGCCATGTGGAGAGGTCTTGGCCGTGTGGTTCACGAACTATCCTAGGGTTTTAGGGGGACATGGCCATCTTAGGGGCCGTGTGGTCCACACGCCCGTGTGGCAGACCGTGTGGCCCTATCGTAGGCACGATTTTGCTTCCGATTCACTTGTAAAAGGACACACACCTTTCACCGGTAGTTTGAGTGACAATCCTCTCGTTCAAATCTATTTTGGGGTACCTAAACTGGGTCCTTCAACGACAAAATTGCATGAATTAACATTGGGTTTCAAGATTCGACAATATTAACGAAGGATTTCGACAAGAACCGTGAAAGATTGTTTAATCTCTCACAAGATTATTGTTAAATAGAATTCTATAAACATTCAAGATCAAACATCGGGATTGAGCTGTACTTACTGATCTTTGGCAAAAATTAAGGATGTTATTTGACGACAATTCCAAAACCGGTAGAAAGAACAAACGAGTGAAGGATAATTTGATTCGGGAAAGCAAAGTAATTATCAACAATTAGGATGAAAATATGGTGTAAAGAAAAGGAAAATAAAATAAAAAGAGAATAAATAGAAAAATGGAGAGCAAATTCTATTAGGGTTTAAAAAAGGGCAAATTGAAATTTTAATTAGGAAAAGAAGATAAAAAGATGGTGGAATTCTAAGGAATGAGCAAGTTGTGAATTCTAATTAGGAGAGAATTGGGTGAATCCTAGGCATCACTTGCAATTTCCCCAAAGATGACCGAATTTGAAAAGAAAATGGAAGGGAAGGTGTGATTCAAACCTAGGAACATAAGGGAGGAAGGCTAGCTCTTAACTGTTGGGCTATTGCCCATTTCTTGTCTAATTTTTAATCCCAACAATATATATTTTGTGTTTTACCGAAATCTCAAAATTAAAAGGGAAGGAGGGGACAGGACTAACACTTAACCATTAGGCTATTGCCCATTTCTTGCTTAATTTTGTCGCTTAATTATATAGATATGCAGTGAGACATTTTTGGTGAAATTACTAAATTAAAGGAGGAGTGACTCGAATTAGAACCTCCAAGAAGGACTCTAGCATGCTAACCATTAGGCTTAAGCCTATATCTTGTTTAGTCTTCATCCCCAACAATATTTATTTTAATGTGGTTTATATCCTATAAATCGGGACATGGCCATTCTCGATTTTCACAAACTCGATTTTTGGGGTGTTACAAGGTAGATGCTAACTACGAGTTTTAAAGCTGCTCCATACTTAGGGTAAGAATCGAACCTTCAACCACTGGTTAATGTAAGAAAAACCCTTACCATTTCATCTAACTTTCGTGATTAGAGTAGGGATACTTTAATTATGTAGAATATAATCCATTTAATCCACCCTTTTTATAAATAGTCTTGATTGGATGGTAAATCCCAAATATGTCCCTAATCCAATCCCAAATCAGATTGATTTGGAAAATAAAACATTATTGTGAGAGAATAGTTTTGTTAAATTGAAAGATAAGAAAATATGTTTAAATTAATACGACATTAGAGATATATTACAATAATGGAGTACTTATTTATTAAACAAATAAAATCTCAAATTTTCTAATTTTTTTTTTTAAAATTTTGAGCCAGAAACAAATACTAAAGTAATGGGAATGAGAAGGGATTTCAACTTTTAGTAATTATTAGTATTGTTTTGTACATCTATTAGATTGATTTTAGATGTGAAATTTTAATATATATTATAAATTTTTAATAAATTTTTATTTCTTGAATTTTAAATAATTATATATATATATAAATTTTAATAATTTTATAATTTTAAAATTTTAAAACTTTTTGCACTTGTTTACAATGATGGTCTGGATTTTAAACAACTTGAACAATTATTTATTTAGGTTCATTCTAAATGTATAATTTTTTTAATTTTTTTGTTGACATGTCATCGCCATTAATATTTAAACCAGTCAATTAATGGTTTCTGTTAATGAAAAAGTTAATTAATTACTTTTTGGCCATTGAAAACTTAATAGGGTGAATTTTTTTAAAGAATTTAATTGATTTTTTTAGTAAGAGCTTTCATTACCTTAATCTTAAAAAAAAACTAATAATAAAAGCAATTTTTCAAATCCTTGGAACCAAATAAAACCTTAAGCAAATAAGTAAATAACAAAAATGAAAAAACCCGAGCATCAATGATAAAATTTCAGTTTAATCAGTTCTAAAATTATAAATTAGTATAATAATAAAGTTTAACTTTGACTCACTAAAAAAATTATAATTTAATTTTAAATTTTTTAAAATAAATCTTTGACTTCGCTTTGATTGATGATCTATGAATGTTGAAATATACCAAAGGTTAAAACAAGATTGGTCTCGATATTTTATGGAATTTGAGATTTAATTCCTATACTTTAAAAGTTAAAAATTTAATTCGTTTTTTTCTAATATGAAAAATTTTAATCTAATCATTATCTTCATTGGTAGTTTTCGTTAGAACTTATCAATATAACATATTTATTCTCCACCAATCACATGTTACATCACATCAAGGTATTTAATCGACATGTTAAATTGATAAATTTTGATGAAAAATACTTATATTTTTAATGATTAAACTAAAATTTTTAAATAAAAAACTAAAAAGATTTAATTTTAACATTTTAAATATAGAAACTAAAAGACATCTTCACCAATAGATAAATAATTATCAAAGTGATAATTAGAAAAGAGACAGGATTGTATGAAACAGTGACGCCATGTCATCTGTATCACTTTCCAATAGTTTTATGCCAGATCAGTATTTTCATCCTAAATTTCAGGATTTTTATCCTGAAAAAAATCAAATCCAAATTAAAATCCTGAAATCCAAGATGAAAATACTGATGTGGCATAAAACTATTGGAAAGGGATACAGACGACATGACGTCACTGTTTCATACAATCCTTTCCCATTAGAAAATGGCAGCATTATAAAACCAGCATGACATGTGAAATTTGGCATTAATGGATCAACCCTCAAAATCACATGAAACTTGGTACTTGTATACCAAAGGGGATTAAAGTTTAGATTTCCAGACTCTTTAAGATATAAAGTAAATATGGGCACAAAATCACAACCCCAAAAAATAAAATCAATCATCTTTGGTAATTAACCTTTAAAACACAAATTGGCCCACAAATATGGGATTAGCAGCAGATGATATTTATATCCCACAAAACCCATAATTTCCCATTGTCTATCTGTCTCTCTTTTGGGTACCCATAATCTTTTATTACACCAAAACATATGTAAGACAATAAGACATGAATTTTACTAAAACATATGAGTCTTTTTTTTTTTTTTTTCTAAAGAGTACAATCATAAATAGTATATACATTAGTAGTTATAATATGAAATAAATCATTACAATACATAAATAAATAAATAAATTAAAGATTAAAATATATACAAAAATAAATTTAAATAGAAATTCAGTGCAATAAAATTTAAACTAAACTAAAATCTAGAGTGAAAAAATTCACAAAATCTTGTCTCTACAAAGATAAAAATATGAAAAAGAGTCTATTAATTTCAACGGTTAACTCTAAAAAAAAAAAAAATTAAAACATGTATTTTTTTAGATTTAAAATTCGTTTACTAGTAGATTTGATTATGAAAGAATGTGGGCAAAAATATATGTCTGAAAAATGGGTTCGAACAAAAAAATAAGATCCATTTTTTAAACAAGCTGAGTCTTGGGTAAGCTTTTTTGGCCTCGACCCAGCCCTAATTTGCAAAAAGAAGAAGAAGAAGAAGCTATTGTTTATTATTGTTTGTCATTATTTTGCTGTCATTTCGTTATTATATACTATTTTGTTTTGTTGTTAATTTTGTTACTATTTTAAACGTATCTGTTTGCTAAGTTGCATATATTTTAGTGTTATTTAAGTATAAAATTTTTTAAAATTTATTTTTAATTTATTGAAAAATATTTATTTTAACATTTTTAGTGTATTTAATTATTATTAAATCTTTTTATATAAAAATAATATAAAAAAATTAATACGAATGAACCGAATTTGACTCAAATTTTAACATTTTCATTTAAATCGAATTTTGACGAAAATGTAAGAATATATTCTGGACCCAACCCAAGAATTTTGCCTCTATTCACTGGGTTTGTAAATTCATTTTCCTTTTTCCATTGTCATATTATTGTTTGCTTATAAAAAATTGAGCATTAAGAAACCCTTCCATGGTGTTATATACAGAAGATATATAAGCTTCGAGCAAGGGTTAATTTATTAAAGATTAGATCTGTATTTTATAAGTTAAAATTAAGGGCATAATAAATTGGTTGAAGTTTAAGCTTGGCTCGAACATCAAGTCAGGCCATGTGGGTACAATTCGTCGCCTTGCAAACAATACATACAAAAATATTGGTGGTTAGATTAAAATAAATTTGGGTGGCTTTCCACGTGTAATTTACTGATAAAGCCACGTGGTATTCCCATTGGATACCTTTGGAAACCGGTCTAAAATAATGCAAAAAAGCAAAAAAAAAAAAAAAAAAAAAAAAGGAGAGAGTTAAGATCTGCCCACCACCCAAACGTTATACCAATAAATTAACCAATTGAATCTTTTTTGTGTAAGAAATAGTTGAAAGCTGGTGGACATAGGGTTCCCAATTGACCCAATTTTTCATTCTTTCTTTACCTTGCATCCATTTATATAATCATATATTATTTTAAATACAAATATGATAAATGTATAAATATATCATATTTTTGTGTTTATTAGTAATATTTAAGATTTTTTGGAATGGTGATTCGAATCCAAGTTATTTTTTAAGAAAAGATAAATACTCGATTAATAGGTCACAACTTAGGGTTTAATGTATTTTTTTTTTCAAAATGGTTATTGCATTAATCGGATTTGAACTTAACACGTGTTTTTATATTTGGGTATGAATTTTTTATTATCCAAATTAGTCTTTGGACTTTACAATTATTCTCCTATTGCAGCTTGAACTTAACAATTGTTATCATATTAGGACTTGAATATTTTTTTGTCAAAGTTAATCTTTGAAATTTTTTTAAAAAAGAAGTGGATAGAAAAAAAGGTTTAGACCTTAATGTAAAAATAATTATCTAGTTTAGATATTCAATATGAGAATAATTGTCAAATTTAAAAACTAACTTGAATAAAAAAAAGTCATCAAAGTAGAAATCATTACCAAAAGAGGTAAATCCTCGTTACAACCTGGGGGCTTTGAAAATTTTAATTATCCCAAAACTTTGAAAATTATTATTAAAACTTTTGAAAGTTTTTAAAAATTCTAAATTTACTTGTTATGTAAAATTTATTAAAACCTCAAAATCCATCCCTGATTGATTACCGAGTTGATCAACATAACATGAAAGTTGATACAAATCTGTATAAAGGAAAACAAAATGGGAAGAAAGTTGAATGAAGAAATTTTCCAAATTATTGTATGTACATTAAATTCTCCAATGTCAAGTATTTATTACTCGTTGAATTCTATGTGATATTCGTACATAATTAAGTAACTTATAGCTTTTTGGACCATTTGATTAAGCTACATTATCTTTTGCTTCTATGAGGATCCCTTTTTCTTTCTTTTATATTAAGATATAAATTACAATATACGAAAGGTTATAATAAGAATATCATCATTACACTCATAAAATACTATCTTGAAATTTTTTGATCGAAAATTGATAAATTACTAAATTAAATATTTATATATTTATATATATATATATTTTAAGTCACTTGTTATTGCTTTATAATTTAAGAAAAATAAATAGGGAAAAAAGTTTTAATCTAATAATTGCCAAGATATTTGTCTTATTGTTTAAAACGAGGTCGTTTAATTTCCTATTTACAAAAAAGAATTATAAACCTACAATGTCTCTCTGCAAACCCACGACTCATCAAGTAAAAAGTAATGAAGTGAACCCCCCCGCTCGTGTAAAAGAGGTGTCCTGGTCCGCCTGTGAAACGCTACCGTATCTTACCAAATTGTAGGTTGACCGTATAAGAATACGGTGATACAAGATTTAACCTATTTCTATACATAATCTGGGATACGTCCCTTTCTCCATTTTCAGATACATACAAGCAAAGGTTAAAAAAACATAGAAACATACACACAGACAGGCATACTCTCTCTCTCTCTCTCAATCCTTTCTCATCTCAGCTTTTGCTCTCTATTTTAGTGTTTTTTTTTTCACTTTTAGTTTCACACACTTATGAAAAAGGAAAGATATTTCACAAGCTAATTTGCGGTTTTTTTTTTATTTGGGTTGTTTTGTTTTTCTTTATAAACTAGGAATTTCGTTTTTTTTTTTTTTGGTTTTGGAATGTTGATGGAAGAGGTTTGAGTTTGAGAGTGATGAAGGTGACGGGGAAAGCTAGTTTGCCAGCGACATTTTTGGGGAGGAATCCGACGGACGCGGATCTCAAGCCAACGACGAAACGGAAGGCAAGGAACAGGAGGTGGAAACGGGTCGGCGGTACGCCGGTTGTGGGGAGGCGGAGCAGGCCGGAGACGCCTTTGTTGAAATGGAAGGTGGAGGAGAGAGAGAAAGAAAGAGGGAAAGAGAAAGGTCGTGGAGTTGAGGAAGAGCTCGAGAACGAGGTGGAAGAGGAGGAGAATGGTGGCCTGAGAGGTGGTGGTCGAGGGCATAGGCGGAAAGGTGCTTCGAAAGTGTCCGCGAGGAAGCTTGCAGCTGGATTGTGGCGGTTACAGTTGCCGGAGACGGTGACATCTAGTGTTGCAGAAAGGACGAGCGATCGCTTAGGGTTTAAGGTCAGATTTTTAACGTTTTTCTGGTTCCATGATCTGTGGTTTTTTTTTCTTGTTTATTCCCCTTCTTCTGTTTATAGTTATAATGAGAATAAGGTGATCAAATTGAAAAAACTGTGATTTTGAAGGGATTATTTTGGGTATTTTGCTTGTTAACTATTGTTAATTTTGTGCTTAAATTTGAAGTTTCAACTGTTGATACTGAAAAGAACATTTATCTTTGTAATGCCATCATTGTTTCATTGGTTTATTCTTGAATTTTTGATGTTTATGATGCCTTACATTTTGCTTGCATGTCTAACAAAAAAGTAAACCTTTGAAAACTTGCTAAATGTAATTGATTCATATGATTATGTACCCAAAAGTCTCCTTTTTGATGCATTTATCATATTTATAGTAGTTTTGTCATCATTGTATGCTCTGGTATAGTTTTGTTTTTCTAATCATGCGAGGCTTTTGTGAGCATGGTTTTACAGGTTTTCTATGGATATATCCTCGATAAAGTGTTATACTGTTTGCTCATATTTACGGCCTTGCTTGATTCACACAGCGAATGCATTTGATAATTTGTTTAAATTGCTTCCGAAAGTCATCCTACTTAGTATTTATTGATAGTTTTACTCTTTTCCGTCTCGATCGATGGATCCTATTTATGTGTTATGAAATTTGAATTACGATTTTGGACATTTTGAGTTCATTACTTTGTGCTTTACTGCAGCCTGGTAAAGATTTTATGGGTGTTCCATTCCATTATCATCACAAGGACAAAATTTGTAGTTCAGATGCCAAGGATCCATTACAGAGCCCTGGTTCTGCCTCTGGCACTAAGAACGGTCTCTTGCGTAAGGTATGCTTGCATCCGTGAGCTCCTTAACTGAATCTTGAACTTTTGCTGACCTCATCAACTATCAATATGGAAATGACGAATGGAACTCGTATAGGAAACCAAACCTTTGTCATCTCACACATAATACGGAACATGTGTCATGCTACATGCGGGACCCGCATTTGGTACTTTCTTTTAGATGGGATTTGTTGTGCACCATTTCGCTCATTTTTGGGCATTTTGGATGTTATCAAAGTTGTCTATCTATTAAAACCTTTTACATTCATTGCCTATCCAGAACTCTTGACAAGTCTAGACAAACTAGAAGGGGAAAGAATAAAATTACAGATCACATGCATTTAATGCATGAATCAACGTGGTTTTAGTTCTATCAGTAGAGTGAACAAGTTCATGATTAGGGGGAAAAAAGGCCAATAATCACTCCCAACTCTGGGATAAACTAGAGAAACTGCTCAAAAAAGAAATTTGTAAGAAAAGAATTTACAAAATGAGGACATTGCTGCTGTTTGCTTGCTTAGATCCATATATTTACTCTCAGCATGCTTGTAGCTTGTGATAGTTACACGAAAAAGAAAAGAAAAGAGAAAAGAAAACAACTGCATGCTTTGCATATTGATTTCTTTGTACTTCTGATATTAACCTGCTTTTCTCCTTCTTAAGATCGAGCCTCCAATTCAATTTTCCAACTCTGCGATGGAGGGAGCAACAAAGTGGGATCCTGTCTGCTTAAAAACAACGGATGAGGTAAGGCAAATTTACAACCACATGAAGCGTATTGACCAACAAGTAAGTGCTGTATCAATTGTTTCTGCCCTTGAAGCTGAGCTAGAGCAGGCTCGAGCTCACATTGAGGAGCTTGAGACTGAGCGCCGATCCTCGAAGAAAAAACTTGAGCACTTCTTGAGGAAAGTTAGTGAGGAAAGGGCTGCTTGGCGGAGTAGAGAGCATGAGAAAATACATGCCTTTGTAGATGATGTTAAAGCGGACTTGAATCGAGAAAAGAAAAAACGGCAGAGGCTTGAAATTGTTAATTCCAAATTGGTGAATGAGTTGGCTGCTGCCAAGTTATCAGCCAAGCAATATATGCAGGATTATGAAAAGGAAAGAAAAGCCAGAGAACTAATTGAAGAAGTATGCGATGAACTTGCTAAAGAAATTGGAGAAGACAAGGCTGAAGTGGAGGCAATTAAGAGAGATTCCATGAAGCTTCGGGAGGAAGTTGATGAGGAAAGAAAAATGTTGCAGATGGCTGAGGTCTGGCGTGAAGAACGTGTACAGATGAAGCTCATTGATGCAAAGGTAGCACTTGAAGAGAGGTATTCACAAATGAACAAGCTTATAGCAGATTTGGAGACTTTTCTAAGGTCAAGGACTGGAAATCTGGACACGAAAGACATGCAAGAAGCAGAATCTCTAAGACAGGCTGCTGAATCAGTTAATGTTAAAGAAATTAAGGAATTTACATATGAGCCAGCAAACCCAGATGATATTTTCGCCGTTTTTGAAGATGTTGCTTTCGGTGAAGCAAATGAAAGAGAAATTGAACCCTTTACTGCATATAGTCCTGCTAGCCATGCCTCGAAAGTTCTTATGGTGAGTCCTGAAATGAACATGATGAAGAAAGACAGCATTATGAAACATTCAAATGCACTTTTTGATCAGAATGATGAGATAGAGGAAGATGAGAGTGGGTGGGAAACTGTCAGCCATCTTGAGGATCAGGGCTCAAGTTACTCACCAGAAGGGAGTGCTGCATCTGTCACCAGGAATCACCGGGACAGCAATTTCTCGGGTAGTGGAACTGAATGGGAAGAAAATGCATGTGGAGATACCCCAATCACTGAAATTAGCGAAGTTTGTTCATTACCTGCAAGGCAGTCGAAGAAGGTGTCGTCGATAACAAGGCTTTGGAGGTCATGCCCGAATAATGGAGAAAATTACAAGATAATTTCAGTAGAAGGAGCAAATGGCAGACTTTCAAATGGAAGAAAGTCTAATGGGGGTATTGTATCCCCAGATCTAGGATCCGGTAAAGGTGGGCTCAGTCCTTCAATGGGACAGTGGAG
Organism: Gossypium australe; assembly: GCA_005393395.2. Classification (NCBI taxonomy): domain Eukaryota; kingdom Viridiplantae; phylum Streptophyta; class Magnoliopsida; order Malvales; family Malvaceae; genus Gossypium; species Gossypium australe. The sequence continues at coordinate 15,933,901 of CM016614.1, forward strand.
TTCACCTGACTCTGGTCATCCACACATAACGAAAGGGATGAAAGGGTGCATTGACTGGCCTCGTGGTGCACAAAAGAACAGTTTGAAGGCAAAGCTTTTGGAAGCAAGAATGGAAAGCCAAAAGGTCCAACTACGGCATGTTCTTAAACAGAAGATTTAGAACAGTGAAGTTCCCAATTGAAATAAGGAATATATTGGTCAGAGACATGAGCAACTTCCGCTGCTAGTTCAAAATTGGTTAAAAGTTGAATACAGGCAACTGATTGGTCCCATAGATTTTTCGATCCTCAGGTTTTTCGAGTTCTTGCTGAGTAAGCCGGATGATGTTGTTCATGAAGCAGATTAGTTGGGATCATCTCCTTTCATTTGTAATAGTTGTAACACTGCCTGGAGACATTGTCATTCTCTATGTAATAGAGAAAACCAATGCATGCCATTTGTATTGTATCACTCGGATCCGAGGTTATCAAGGAAAACAAGTTCATGGTAATCTGAAGTGATAACATTTTCATCTGTAAATTTTTCTTTTTCTTTTTAATATATATATATATATATATATATATATAAATATAAATAAATATATAAATATATATATATACAAGTGATGCTTATTTTAAGTTTGGGTAAACTATTAAAATAATCATTTTTGTTTACCTCAAATTATATTTTAAATATTTATGTTTGAAATGTTATAACATTTTAGTTACTTTTTTTAATATTTTATGTTTTAGTCACTTATGTTATCGCGTTATAACATTTTAGTCATTGAACTGTTAATTGCCGTTAACGGTGTAACGGAAAGTTGACGTGACACGCTAAATCATCATTTCAAACAAAAATTTTAGGTTAATTTATACGATCGGTTCTTATATTTTTTTTTGAACAATTTAATTTTTTTAGAGTGAAGCTAGCTTGTGGACTAGTTTTAACAAATAGAAAATATAGAAAAATTACGTTAAAAGAAATAAAAAAAGGGAAGAAAATAGAGGGAGAAATAAAAGAGAAAGGAAAATAAAGAAGAAAAAAAAGGGGAAGTTAAAAGAACATAAAAGAAAAACTTAAATTGCTAAAAAAAAATATGGAGACCGATTGTATAAATTAACCTAAAATTTTCATTTGAAATGATAATTTAACGTGTCACGTTAGCTTATTGTTACATCGTTAACAACAATTAACGGCTCAGTGACTAAAATGTTCCAACATGATAACATAAGTAACTAAAACGTAATATTTCAAACATAAGTGACTAAAATGTAACTTGAGACAAACAGAAGCCACTATTTTGGTAATTTACCCTTTTAAGTTTCTTATGGATGAAATGAAGAACCACAACTATCTAACTGATTGGGTTATTAACTGAAGAGAAAACGAAAGGTTCTTTTTGATGGCTTGAGCCACTTGGGCCTATGGGAATAAAACTTACTGGCTTGAGAATATCTGCGTGGAAGTAGAAGGTTAAGATGATCCCTGCATAAGGATAAAATACATATAACGTCCTTAATCTAATATCATAATCTTGGACCTTCAATCTCACTTTGAAAACTATGAGCATTCCTTAATATAGTATTGTTGATACATGGGAGTTTGGAGATGAGTTAGCTTTGGAGGGTAGGGAGTAGTCTTGTTCTCGGGGTTTCTAAATTTGAAGGTTCGTTTGAAGTTTGAAATTTGACAGGGATTGAGCAAGAATATTAATTTTAAAAAATAGGTTGGGCTCAAGCATTCAAGACTTAAACTCAACTTGATCTAACCTGTTTTTAAGCATTAAAAAAGGTCAAGTTAGTTATATATAAGATTTTAATAAACATAATATGCATAATTATTAAATATCAAATTAAAAATAATATAAATATTTTCTCAAATAAATTTAAAAATTAATATGAGACAGACTTAAAATGAACTTGGATTAGCCTTTTATAATTATGAGTAAGCTTCAGTAAATTTTAAATTCATATTTTGGGTCAAATCAAGTTTAAAGAAACATAAAATATTTTAATACCATGTTTAAGCTCAGTCTAGACCGTCTCATAAACGCCTTTAGCGGAGAGCCAAAAAACTGAATGGGCCCATAACGATGGTGAAAAAAATGAGGTGGTAGGATTTCCAAGAGCGGTCCCAAAAATGGGTTCTATTGTGGGAGAAGAAAATGAGAGAATTAGAGCGGGTCTTCCCTTTCTTTGTTCCTTTAAAAGGATATTACAAGGAGTCTTTTGGTGGGATCTGTACAATGATGCCGTATAAAGTGGCTCTAAGGTTGGAAAGATGTGATGGAGGCAAATGCTATAAATAGTCGGGGCATTATTCCATGAGCCCCACCAAAAGGTTCTATTTACAAACCCTCAAAGGACCAAAGAAAGAACCCTATATTTGGGACCGACCTCATTAACATCTTGGACATGCTACAAGCTTTTCCCCTTTCACCATCCTTCGTAAACTACTTGGCTCCAAAATTGAAACGTGTTCCAACTCAACTAATATGCGCATAGGATTGGAACACACACACACACACACACATCTATATCTATATAATATATTGCGAGACATTTTACAAACTGTAAGACTTAGAGGCAAAGTCGGCAATGAATGCCAATGTCCACATATTTCTCATTTGGGATCAAAACTTTGATTCATGCAATATTATATCTTAGCATTTGTAGCCTTCTTATTAAACTATCTGGTTAGCCTTTCTTTGTACTACAAATTGAAATGCAAGTTACTCAAATAGTTAGTTGATAACTTGCAGTTGAGATAAAACACTATAGAATGTATCTCGCCTCGATCTTCCATGGCTTATCTTCTTCGAGAATGATGGTGTCGTTCCTCGAAAGACAACCCTCAAGTATCTAATAAACATTCCTCCTTAGCTTATTAGGCTGCCATCTTTGCCATTCAAAGAATGCATGGTTGCTAGTGTCTAGAAATACCAGCTACTACCCAAATTGTGTCATTTTCTGCATTCCTGTTTAATTTCGAAAAGGGGGTTCCGAACTTTCCGGTTGAATCGATCATTGATGGCATGGATCAAGGTTAACAGTTTGGGAAATTATATCAAAGTTCTAGGCATAAAAAAAAACAAGAGAAAAATCTCCTATATGGTCTCTTATTTTTATCATTCCGTGAATGTAAAATGTTTTTCATTGCCGTAACAAATATATAGGACTAATCAACAGTAAAACAGTCAATATTTTCATCTCACACAACATCCATCCTACAACAACAGTTCCCGAACCAACTGGAACCAACTCCATTTTGTTATCCGAGAATTCAATAAGATGATTTATCAACCAAATGATACAAGTCCCATGAACTAGGTAGGGTATGAAGGAGCTGAGCTTAAGAAAATGCCACTAACCTCTCAGATTTATATCATCTATATTCTTGAAAGTTTACATGGCCAGTTGCTTGTGCATGCTCAACAGCCTCCTAAAGATTCACACGGAATTATGTGAGAAGCGTTGTATTTGAAAAAGTATCAAGTAAAACCGGACGCAAAAAGAAAAGTGAGATAAAGAAATGAGAAGAAAATGACCTTCTGGCCAATGACGCCAATTTGGCATACTCCACAACGCAAAGTAAAGTTGGCAGTGTCGGTGTATCTCCTCTTACTAAGAAACAAGGACATGAAATTACCCAAAATCAGTTCAGACATGGACATTAAACCTTGAATTATTCGAGCACTACCCAATAAACAGATATAATATAATAAAAAACTCAAAATGCTACCTTTGTTGATCCTTGACCAGATTCAGCGCTAGGCCTTCAATCGGCCCGATGGTTCTATCCTTTTGTACGGCAAATATAGTCTGATCAAACTCCTCAGGAGCATCCTCAAACGGAGACATCTATTGATACAAAACCCCGGAACCGGAAAAAACATAAGCATAGAAATGAGAATAGCAGGAACAAGTAACAAAGTGGAAAACATACAAAAGGAATAAGAACACCATCAGCATCTGTGATGCAATATTAATAGTCATTATTCCGTATAGATACTCTCAAAGTTTTCCCTTTTTAGCAATTTATTATCTTTGGATGATCACAAACATGAAGGTCACATGGATGTAACCAAGTAGTAACAAATATTATCTTTTCAAAACTTTCAAAAATATACTCCAATGCTGTTGTGATATTCCTCTAGTTTAAGAAGATGACAATAAGGACAGCCTCAAAAATAGTAAATTGGTTAAAAACACAACGTACAGCCAAAGCATCATAGTGGAGACCGTCATAGATCAGCATGACTCTTTCCGAATAGTTCCTTTCCTGTCATGAAGGCCATAATAAAAAGGGGGAATTGTAAGTATCGATAACGACAATATTACAACTAGAGACAACAACATCAGCAGTTCTAACCTGACCATACAAATCACAACGGGATGTCTGAATATCATATGCTGCGATTTCACGTCCATAATAATCTGCTAATATTGAAAGCTCAATGGCACCTTCATAATAGCACATAACATAATGAGATAGCAGCCAATTGAGTATATAACCCGAAGACGACTGTCCTCGTAATAGATTCAAAAAAATGAATAACTAGAAGAACGGACATGGAAGGGGAGAAGTTTCAACTTTCAACTAACCTCCCCACTTTTCCGAGTCGAGAATCCATGAACAATACTCTGCATTTGGCTTTCCGAGAAATGCCTCAGAATATTTCGTTGGATCGCTGGCCACTGTTGCTGCTATAACCTTCAAACAATCATCAAGCACACCAGGTTAAGAAAACAAAATAGCATCTAGATATGGTAAGGATATATGGCCTTATATCGACACTTTTAAGTATGCTCATAGATTTCCGCCTTCAAATGAAAAAACATTATTCTATCTATCTACTTGGGCATTCTACAGGCATGCAGCATATGATGATAACGACTGAATATGTAAAGTATATCGTACCTCCCACAGGTACATCAGAAATTATAGTATTAAGACAGTAGCAAAATAAAAGCAAAGCATGGACTTCTTTGTTGGTAATAGCAAGCAACAACAAAAAAGATTTATTAATAGCTAAAAATATCAAAATAAGCTAAATATGGTATATTAGTAACACGTAATCTTGAACATTTCCCTTTAAAGCCACAGTTGTATTGATTTGCATATAAACCTAGAAAGCTTCCTATTTTGTAATCATAACCGTTCTATCCACAGATCAATGTCTTCAAATGCTAGAATTGACAAGTTAACATAAACTGCCTATCCACAGATCAATGTCTTAAAATGCTAGAATTGACAAGTTAACATAAACTGCATACGAAGTTCCGATGTTCGATCACCCATTACATTGCAAGAACTAAATAACATAATCTAAAGAACGACCACGAGATCATGCAGATAAGAACCTGTCTCAATTCCGAAGCTTTGGTCTTGTCATGGTCCATAACATACCTAAACACGAAGAAAAACAATCCGAAATAAACAATAATGACTCCAATCAAACTAATAACAAATCCAAATGGAAAATTAACCATCAAGCAGTTTAAGAGCTAACCCAATAGCATTGAAAAGGCAGCTGTTATCTGAGGGGATGACCCTTCTAACGATGATACCTTCCATTTTTACAAACTATTATGCACCTAAAAAAAACACAAACTCAAAATCAACTTGCATCATTATATGATTAAATAATTGGTAATGGAAACAGCTAGCAACTGGTCCTTTAAATTCCAGATATATATATATATATATATATATATATATATATATATATATACACACACGCACGCACGCAGAGAGGGAAACAAAACATGTGAAGATGAAACAGAGAATAGAAGATTAATCAAGCATATAATTCCATTAAAATTTCTTGAACAATTAGCCAATATCTATGATGATTACAATGAATCTTTTTTTCTTAAAGAAAATAATAAAAAATATATGGCAAGGAAAATTAAAATAAACAGAAAAAACATATTTAAAAAGAAATCAAAACTTTGGACCTTGAACAAAAAACGAATTCAATCAAAGGAAAAGAGCTACTATCAACAAGATCTAAAACCAACCCAGATTCAGAAACCTACCGAAAACCAACGATATGATGCAAATTTTAAGAATTAAATTACCTAAAAAATAATTCAAGCAAAGAAAAAAAAACCCCTCAACAACCAAATTTTATCACAGGAATATATATATATATATATATATGGCTCAGATCTAGAATTAGGGCCAAGAATAACTTTAAAATAAAGGAACTTCAAAAGGTAATGAATGGACCCCACGTGTAATTCATATCATATGAATAAAATTCATAAGAAAGATGAAAATTTTAAACAAGAAAAATCTTACAGCTTTCTTTCTTGGTTTTCCTACTGCCTGAGTTTTTAGTTAATGACAAAAAGAAAGGATTTTTTTTTTTTGCTTTATTTGGTAATTATTGCCATGGGAAACGTGTGAAGTTTAATTAATTAATTATTTATTTTTTTGAAAAAAAAATCCATTTAAACTGACTGGTATAGGTACGTAAATGGTGTTCTTTTCTCTGAAGTTTTGTTTTTATCTTGTTCCCTTGTCCCTTTGGTCCCACTTTTCTGGGAAAATCTAACCTTGGATTCGATAATATCCATCATCTTAAAAATGCTTAATTTATTTATTGGAAATAAAATGATTTTTTTTTATTTTTACTCAAGAAAAATGTTTTCCTTTACAAACAATTTCAGGGTTTTTTTTTTTTTTTTAAATTTCCGTAAATCAAAATATCAGTGCAGTACTGGTGAATGCATTGTACAACGATGAAATTTTTTATGGTTTGATTAGATATTAAAGTATTAATTTTGATTATTATTAACATCGACCATTAGTCATTAATTATTAATAACTCGATTGCCGATTTTGGAAACTGAAGAACAGAATATACACGGTACTCGATTTCCGAAAACGAAGAGCAGTGAGATTGATTTGAATGCTCTGGTAAACAAGAGTCATATGCATGAACACAATGCAATTTGTTGCTAATGAGTTGCAACTCAAAAACATTATTAAAGCTCAAAAATCACATTCAAGTTTACTCAATGTAGCTCTGCTAGGCTGCTTGCTACATAAGACTTGCTGGTTTCGAGATATCGAATGGCATCCACTAACTGCAGCAGTAACCCGACATGACGGCCAAATTCAAAATCGAAAAAGAGACACTCTAAAAAGCTTAGTTTCCTACCTTACGAACTCTCCCTTTTGTCATGCCTTAAGTGCTGCAATGCATTCGAATTCAATCTTGGCATCCAATGGTAATGCTGCTACCCGACACGTTGAACGAGCTGGAGCCGGTGAAGGAAAGTCTGCAAAAGGAACCGTTAAGCGAAAAATGAATTGAAATGTCCTATTTTTAACGATGTTATAAGGTTAGTTATGGAGGAGGAAGATTCGGAAAAGGAAAACGTCCAGCTCGTTTTAGTCGACAATTTTTGACAAGTCATAAGTTTACATAAGCGCAAAGGTCATATTGATGCATGTGACAGCATTCGAAGTCTTTAGAGACAGCTAGAAATTTTCAGTCCGATATGCTGTAAATGGAAATGGCATTGGCATCTATCGTATATCTGGCCTAGAACAAGCCGGTTGACCGAAATGCCAGATATACTAGATACCGAGTTATGTATCTATGATCTTGTTTTCTTTCATATATATATATATATTGATGAATACGAGATTTAAGGTAAACTCGCAAAACCATGTATAAAGCAATACTTCATTTAGCATAGATCTCATTCACTTTCTTGAAGTCTTTCAAGTCGGCCAGCCTGCATGAAGGAAACCAGAAAAGAAAAACAATAAAGATTTTATCCATTTCAGATTATCCACCCTTATCCATGTAACAAGCAAAATGGCGGAGAAAACCGAAGAAGAGTAATACATAATTGTTGTCTTAACCACAGCGGAATAATTAGCACTGCCAGCTTTCAGTATTTCTCCCATATTTTTCAGTACCTGTAGATTTGCATAGCAGTGTCGAATCAATTACGGACATGTACTCGGTTCCATAATTGGAAAGCTAAAATAGCAGATTTACAGACTTATAGTTACCTGCTCCGTTTGATCCTCTATTTGTTCGAGATGAACTACTGGTCTGGAATAAAACCCTACAGACATTATCAGTACCTTGCTTATAAACCAGACATCTAAGACTACAACCTTTAACATGTCAAGAATTTTCAACAAATATGGAATAAGACCGAGAACACCCGAGACAGAGAGAAAATTATTAGCCTTGATGACCTGTGAATACAGTCCCAATGTCGCCGGAGCTTTGTCGGTTACCACGGCGACCTTTTTCACTACAATCATAGACATAGTCCAACTCACGACACGAACCGTAGACAATACATAATAAAGAAAAGCAACAATGCAACTGATAATGAAACAAAGATTGGTCCAAAGTATTTAACATATGATGAATTTGCTTATAACATCATTAGCCCCTAATTCCACAATGTCGTTTATCGTTCGACATTAATGAAATTCAAGGTTATAATCCACAACAGGAAACGATCGATAACAGTTTTCTTTCTCAGATATTAGGTTTACAATCACAATAAAGTCCCTAAAATAGCCATATATGAATATAAATTCCCAGAAATTCCATCATGCATGATTTCACCCATTTCAAAAGCAACCCAATTAATACTTCAAAGATGGTGTCGACCTTCAAATAAGAAGGAAGATTAAAGGTACTAGTTGCCTAGAAATGGAGAAAAAAATTACACAGATTCAAACCGGAAGCCCCAAAGTTTTTCCATATAAATATGCCTTCAACTTCTTTATGGTATTTATAGGGCATAATTTTCGAGTATTCAAAAAGATCGAACTTATGGCCGTGTAACGACTGTCAACTGGCTCCCCGTTATACCCCGATCCATTACCGCATAACAGTCGTCGATTGAGGCCTCCACGTCGACTTCCACCCTCAACCGTAGAAAGAAAAATCACCCCATAACTGACTTCCCTAGAATAAGCTTCGGAGGCAATGATCCCATCTCGACATTATATATGAAATGTGTACGGCTAAGAGTGATATCGCATCACCGACGACTTAAGAATACATCGAACGTAAACCAAATATTTTTAGCGACTGAAATTTTTAAGACCGAGAAATGGTTTGTAATGAAGAAATGGATATAGGATGGAGGAGAAATTATATGACTGAAGGATGATGAAGCCTTGATGTGTTAGAGCCCTTTTATAATCGTAGGGAAGGGTCTGTTTGCAAAAAAAAAACCTTGAAAGTGCACTGCAGGAGTGATGAACATATTCTAAATGTGTTTAAACCGTCCGAATTATTCGAAGCTTCAAGCATTTCTCCCTGGGGAATAATAATTTTTTTAGAGAAAGTTCATCCAGCTGGGCAGGAAAGCCCCCCAGTTGGGTGAGCTTTCTCTGACAAAATTGTTATTCCCCCTAGTGTGATGGTACCTTTTGAAATTATATGACTTCTGAACGTATGATGAAAATTAATTGCATCACTGATATGCAACGAATGTGTACATGTAGTGACCCGATAGTTGAGTAACCGAAAAATATATTTTCGGTCTCCGTTTTCATAAAACTGAATCATAAATATTTACTAAAAATATTTACGAAGCTAGTTCTGTGTCTAATTGGGTTTTATTTAGGTGAATTTGACTTAATTAGAAGTATTTGGGAAAAAGGATTAGATTGAAATAGGAATGAAAGTTTAATTAAAAATTAAAGAAAATAAAAAGGTCTAAAAAGGAAATTATGCCATTTTTAAATGTTGAGGCGGCATAAGCATAAAAATCTTAAGATTTTTATGTGATAAAATATATTATTATTAGATAATTATGTTAATATAATATTATATTATATAATAAAGCAAAGAGATAAAAGAGAAGAAACAGAGAAGCAACGAAACAGAGAGCAGAGGAAAGAAAGAAAGAAAAAAAAAAGAAAAGAAAGAAGAAAAGGGGAAATTAAAAGTTTGAAGCTTGGAAGTTTAATAGGTAAGTTAATTTAGCCATTTTCTTTTAATTTTGATGTTTTATAAGTTTTAGGACAAAGTTTTGATGAATTTAAGTTGAGGTTTTTGAAGTTTTAAAGTTTTTAAACAAAGCATATGATGAACAAAAAGATGAATTACTGGTTTAATTGAAAGAATTTGAAGTTAGAATTGGGTAAAGGATTTAATTGTAAAATAAGCTATAAGAAAACTGTTTTGGGACAGCAGCAGTAGAGTAACTTTGAAAAATCACTAAAAATCGTAGAAGTGGAATTAGAAGCTGAGTGAGATATGAAATTAAAGCTTATTGAGTCTATTTTCATATGAAAGAAATAGGAAAAGCAAAGAAATACTGTATTTTGAGATATTTATATTTTTGTAAGACTGGTTCAAAGTGATTTCGAGATCCCCTATTCTGACTTTGGAAAATCATAAAAAATTGGAAAAAAAAATTAGGGGTTTAAATTTATATGTTTAGAATCTTGAATGAGTCTATTTTCAATAAAAATAAACGAGAACATCATCTGAATCCTGTATAAAGAGATAATCAATTTTTAGTGAAGAAGGGTCAGAACTGCCAGACAGCAGAACAGGCATGACTTTGATGAATAAACTGTACTAACTGGCTAGGCTAAAAATTCTGGAAATTTTATGGTATGAATATATGTGAGTCTAGTTTCAGTAAAAATTAATGGTTCTTCATTTGGAGTTCTGTAGCTCTGTAAATAAATAATTTTGTGACTATGACACAAAAGGACAGCTTTGAATAAGTTTATGAGTAAAGGATTAAATTGAAATGTGAGCAAAAGTAAGAAAGGATAAATTTATTATAAAATACATGTTTATTTTATTAAATAGTACAGGAAATTTATTTGATTATTTTTAACATATAAATGTTATATGTTTATATGAAATTGAAGAAAAAGAAAAGGAAGGAGAGGACCGAATTGAAGGAAAAGGAAAAGAGAAGGTTAAGGAGTGAAGGAAGAAGAATTTATATCACCTCAACCTTTTGTTGTAAGTACTACAAGAATTTTAAATTAGTGTTATTTATTTTTTTGAAATATTTATATGAATTATTTAAATATATGAGATTTAGCTTTAATACCCAAGTAGACGAAATTTAGAACTACTGGGATATTAGTGGCATGCCATTAAGGAACTTTAGCGCGCTCTCTGATTATTAGCACATTTGTGCTCTCTGATATTAGCACGTTGGTGCTCTCTGATATTAACACGTTGGTGCTCTTTGATTATTAGCACATTGGTGCTCTCTGTTCACTTGTGCATCATAATGCACCTCTGTATTTGTTCCGTATATCCGGTGTATTCTATAAAGTCTACTTTGGGCTAAGAATGTGAAATGAGAACAAAAGTGAATCACTGATGTGTTAAGGTGAGTTTTATACCTTACAAAAGATAAGTTAAATTTATTTAAAGCAATGCATAGTTGAAATGACTTATATATGAGTAGATATGCAATAATTGATTGAGTTTAAAATATTCTGTTATGATTGCTTATTTAATTATTCTTGTAGTGCTTACTAAGCCTTCACCGGCTTAACGCGTTTATTTTAACGCGTAGGTACAATTAGACTAGAAGAGAAGTCCAACTAGAAGATCTCTCATTTCATCACATCCTCAAGGACTTCAAAAGTAGGTACTATATTTTGTATTAAAATGGCATGTACATATGCAGTTCAAAGGTATTCCCATGTGATAGGGACTAAAATGTAGACTCTTGAAATTCTATCTATTTTGAGTTACTTGAAGTATTTTGGTATATATGGAATGAATTAGTAAACAATAAATATGTTTGTAAAAATGGTTGGTAAGTTAAAATATTACATACAAATGTTTTTAATTAAATAGTATCTAGCCATAACCGTTTTGGCACCAAATGTAATAGTCTTATACCGGGTCTGAATGATTAAACCGGGTATAGGGGTATTACAGTACATTCGTAAACGAGATACTTAGCACATATTCTTTCTCTCTTTACATAATTCTATTATAAAAGGGGTGTAATTTTCATAACATAGACACATATTTGGTTAATATAAAACATAAGAACTTTGCATCACAGGTGAGGGTTGTAAATATCCTTGGGACAACTATCTACTTAAATTTTTTTGTTTGTTCATCCAATCTCGAAACGTATTAAAATGAGTCGATGAGTGGAATCCATTATATATTACGACAGTCAAATCTGTAATACAGAGTTCAGAGTGGTGTTTGCAGGGGCAAAGTACGTGAAATTTGTTTTCAATAGTACCATTCAAATGTGTGAGCTACAGACCAGTATCAGGAAGAAAGTCGGGGGATCGACCCAGGGAAGAATTATGAGGTTGCAATGCAAATATCTTGCATCCATTAACCTCTATAAGTATGAGCTATTTAATGTGATCAGCCAGGCGCATCTCGAGACAGTTATATCAAGCACATCGAAAGCGGAAATACGGGCTTGTAGACTTGCTCGTCGTCGTCATCATCGTCTAAGTATGTAGCTAGCATGGCCCCCTGGGCGATCGTATCTTCGAGATCGACACCGTCATCATTTTCCTCCATGGTCGATTGCTGCGTCGTCCTCGCCTATCATCGTGTATCCGGCACTCCCTCGTCCACCGGTTGCAACGATGAGCCACCTCTGTAAAATAGTGATGTATACGGTGTTTAGGTCACTATAGGGGTGAAACCATAAAATGCCCCAAATTTCAGGTACATCGAAAAGATACTGGGCATCGACATCGCCATTGACTGTTGCATTGGCATTTGCATCAGTGGCGGTGGGTTTGTCGGTGTCTATTTCGACACGGTGTTCGGCATCGACATCTGCACAGGGGTGTAATATGCGGGGGGAAATCGGATGAGCAAAATATGTACTTGTGGGAACAGAAGAACCAACCACATGTGACGGTGATAGGTAGTGCGGTGGTGCTTGTGAATAAGACATATGGTTATTTAATTGAATGAGAATACCTGGAGCGAAGTGATCCGAATATTGCACAACTAGAGGCGGCTCATCTCCTGCCGGAGCGGATGACGAACCTGTTGTGTGACCGCGTCCCCTCCAAGTTTGTTGTGGCAATCAACGTGACCTCTTCGCCCAAATTTGCTAACTCCTCTCCACTGGTGATAGCAGATATGGCTTGCCTACAGCTCTGAACCATGCCAAGTAATCATCAACTGTCGTCGTGTCCGTTGAGAAAATTGTTTACAAATGGGTATGGATTGCATTCTACGGTCCTACGCCTCGATGTGCTTCCTGTGCCGCACTGCCCAGTCGATGTTGTCCTTTCCCCGCATGTCTATCTTCTACACCTCATTTAGGTCTTGTGATGGTAGCAGAATTTGTTGCCTCCACCCGAATTACTGCAACACCCGGCCTGTTTCGTGTATTTCCACCGTCTCGTACACTACCAACGACACCTTCGCGTCCCACATCTATCGATTGCCCAACACTTTCGGCGGGATGCAAGATATGACATCGATGTCGGCGTACGACATTCATTCAAACTAAAAAGTAAAATTGTAAATATTGTTATTTATGAATTTTTTTTTACGAATCAATACGTAATTAATATAGGTTTGAAAGAATAGGTATCTAACCTCGGCTTCTGAGTGTTGATCTAACAACAGTTTAATATCTTCTGGATCCTCAGGTAGTTCCATGCAGCTCGACCCATGGTTCCACCTGTACAAGTGATATGTTAGTCGAAACGTATAATAATAAAAATTATTGTACAACTACGTATTTGCTAACAAGTGATGTTTACCTTGTCACCAAGGGGAACATATATGGGTCGGTCACCTTGGGACGTAGCAACAGTAGTCGCCACCAGGCTTATGACTGAAGTAGGAGTAGACAACCCACCGATCGACGTCGCACTCGGTAGCGTGGCCTGACACATCTCCCGGTATAACATGGACAATACGGCAGATCCCCAACTTAGTTTCACGGATTCATTGAAGTCCACTAAATGTAATAGCCACCTTACGTGTACCAAAATTTGAGATTTTTCGGGGTATTAAAATGCCCCCGATTAACCTCATGATGTATGCTCGGGCGTATTGTTGTATGACCTCCTCCGTTCGGTTTTCAAGATCTTCATGGAGCTTGTTGAAATTATCCTTCAATCAGTTCATCGATATCCGGCTACCTTCAAACTTTTTCGGGATCTTCCTTAACAGTGATTGGCAGAGGCTCTTTTTGCCCGGAACCATTGCTAATCCCGTGATGACTAGCTCATCCACTGTCAAACCGAGTTGTAGACGCTACACCTTCGAGTGTGATTGTACACTTGCTGCGTGGAAGGTGGAAAGTGTGTGTTTAGGGCCTCCATCTTTCGACCAACATGCTGATTAGTTGCAAATCGACTTTGTAGCCCCAAGACATGCGAGATGCATGTAAGAATCTAAACGCTTGCAAGTGGCCACAAATTTCAAGAATAGCAGGCTTTCCCATATTATCGATAAAGCCCTCTAGAATACGATCATCAGCCTATTTACACAATAAAAAAAATTAAATTTAACATTACTAAAATTAATAAAATTTAAATTTCGATCTTACCATTGCTAATTGGGTGGTGGAAATATGCTTGTCGTCAAAGCGGATTAGGGAGATGACCATTCGTAAGAAATCGATTTAAATGAATAAGAATGAGATAATTTAAAAAAATAATATTTTTAAATAAAAATATCGAAATATTAAAAAGTTAACAGCTGAATGAGATAATTGAGAGAGTTGAGAGAAGGATGTGAATGAAAAAAGAAATTTGAGGGGTTTTTATAGTGTAAAGAAAAATGTTATCGTTGGGTGTATTTAATTTTTTTTACCATTGGCGATAATGTTCAAAAAGCCGTTGGAATCTGACCGCAACAGCTGGACGCACTTTCCAGTTAAATCGACCTATACCCTAATTAATTTTAAAATCGGGTCTAATTAAAAATAAAGATCAACCTCTAGGCCTTATTTTGCAGTTGTGTTGTGTATGCAGGTGAACTGAACTGAAAAAACAGTAGGAAAAACGGTGTAAAGTAGATTATCCCTTTTGTTGGTGAAGCCCAAACTGATGATTTTCCACCCAATGATTGTTAAAGTTTGGGCTTGGTGTGGATTTTGTAGATCATTTTTTGATTAAAATTCTGGGGATAATGGATTTAGTTTCTTTTTACTTTTATTTTATCATCACATTTTGGACATCAGTTTTATTTCGTCTAAAAGTGATGTGGGTCAACAATTTTTTATCAAAAATTCATGGTTAAATTCTCAAAGATTAATTATTATACTTGTTGATTTACGTGAATTTCAATTTTTTTTTACATCTGATTTCAACATTTTAAATGCAATACAAGCTTATTTTGATTGTAAATTTGGATAGACGGTACATTTACTTCAATAAAATTAAAAGTAGTAATACGATAAAATTAGTTATTATAATTGTGAGATAAAAGATTTTATTGCACCATAATCACCTCCCATCTAAAGGGGACTCAACAAATAATTTTCAAATCATATTTTAATCTATTCTTAATGTTGTTGATTGATTTTTGAAAAATTAGATAAGGAAAGAACGATAATCTTTATTTCAAACCTTATCCCTAGAGATAAAATTGGCTATTTTATTTAGATAAACAAAAATTTATGGGATAAATCTTCAAGATATTTTAAAAAATAAATTCAATTTTAAGTTAATAAATCTTATCTAAAGGCCAAATGAATTAATGATCATTTAAAAGAAACTTACAAAAAGGTAGTTGATTGGCATTACTTAGATGTGGTTTTAGAGTGTGTAAGTTAAAACACTTTGATTGGCATTACTTAGATGTGATTTTAGAGTGTCTAAGTTAAACACTTTGCTTTATTTTATTATTTTTTTGTTTTTTATTTGACACTCTTGTAAGAATTATTTGGACAGTTTTATGATTGGTTTAATGACAAATTTGGTCATTAACGTTTGCATGTTTTGTCAAAATAGTCTTAATTGTACTTTTAAGCCTTTTTTGACACCTTTGTTCTTTTTTTTTTTAATTTGTTTTTTCTAACAGATTTAATGAGAGTACCCTTAAAGAAATTAACGGGGATGATGTAGAATTTCATATATGGAATATTTTTAATGAGATGTAAATTATTACTTAGATAACCCAATAAGATAATTACATGTGGAAACAATAAAATAAATAATACATTAAATTAAAAAAATAACTCTTAATTTAAAGAAAAAAAACATAATTTTCTAAAAAAAAGTTAACTCAATAAATAAACGTATGAAAGATTGAAACCTTTTGAAAGAAAAGAAAATTTAAAACCTTAAATTTATTCATTAAATATGTTAGAAAAAGCAAATTGGAAAAAAGAATAAAGGTTGATGGCTAAAAAAAGTTCAAAAACACAATTAGGGCCATTTTGACAAAACATGCAAATGTTAGTGGCCAAATTTATCATTAAGCCTTTATGATTTGTACGTGAGGTTATTTGAGGTGAGTGATTGTAACAATTGAGTTCGTTATTGCATTGTAATTATCCATTGCGTAAGGGTAGATCGAGTTTAAGCCAATAAGTGATTTGAATAATTGTTGAATAAAATCATTCACTGAGCGAGGTTCTGTAGAGTAGGACTGGTGAATTTGAACTGCGTCAATAAATATCATGTGTTTATTTCTCTATAACAAATCGATTTGTTCATAAAAATAAATAATATAAAAATAATTATGTTAAACTTTTAAATGTTGTCGGTAATTTAATTGTACTCGATGCTATTTTTTCTTTTTGAAATTTTATGTTGAATTTTGAATTTTTTAAAATATTTTTATAAAATTGTTATTTATGGACATAATATGTAAGATAAATAGTATCATATCAATATGAGTTATTCGTGGACTGCCACGCAAGTTGCCATGTCAACACCACTAAAAGTTAATGTTTTAATCAACATTTTTCATTAAAAAAATTATTCAAAATAAAAAAGAATAAGGGTCAAATTGACAAAAGATTGTATGGTTGGTAAACAGGGATCGATTTTTTAGCAAGGTACAGAATGTATCGTCAAATATTCAATATGATTCCACAAGATCTAGTTTCGTTCAAGTAACGGATTCTCACCAATTGAAAGGATCTTCTGATCAATCCAGAGATCGTTTCGATTCCATTAGTAATGAGGATTCAGAATATCACACATTAATCAATCAAAGAGAGATTCAACAACTAAAAGAAAGATCGATTCTTTGGGATCCTTCCTTTCTTCAAACAGAACGAACGGAGATAGAATCAGACTGATTCCCTAAGTGCCTTTCTGGATATTCCCCAATGTCCCGGCTATTCATGGAACGTGGGAAGCAGATGAATAATCATCTGCTTCCGGAAGAAATCGAAGAATTTCTTGGGAATCCTAGAAGATCCATTCGTTCTTTTTTCTCTAATAGATGGTCAGAACTTCATCTGGGTTCGAACCCTATTGAGAGGTCCACTAGAGATCAAATTGAAGAAATAATAAGATGATTCTTTTGTCCCTTCCAGGCGATTGAAAAATAAAGAAATAATTAATATATTCAAGATAATTACGTATTTACAAAATACCGTCTCAATTAATAACTAAAATTTAGCATTATAAATTCTATTTTATTGTGATAGCACATATAATATAATAAAATGAATTTTGAAAAATAACCTCTCTAGATGAAATTTGAATAAAAAATTTGAGTTACTCGTTTTGAAATTTTAAAAAAAATTAAAATTATTGTTTACCCAAACATATAAATTTAATTTTAAAAATTTTAATACTTTGTTAAAAATGTTTCTCTTGTAAGGTTTGTCTAATATTTTTCTGTTTTGAAATGAATAGTTGTACAACATTTTACAAGTGAAATCAATCAATGCTCAAATCAAAGGTTTCAAATTCAATGATCTATAAATACAACTGTTCCTTTTTTCTTTCTTTGCATCATCTCCCACATCCAGTTTCATTTCCAAAAAGAAAAATAAAAATTCACCATATTTTCTTCTTGGTGGTAAATCAAAATTTTGATGATTTACAATTGGTGAGAAGCATCATTAAGAACATGTTCTCTACACATGGGACAAGTCCCTTGTCGGCTTAGCCATTCATCTATGCAGTTCAAGTGGAAACTATGGCCACATCTTGGCAGATTTCTGCCCATTTCTCCTTCCTTTAAACCCTATAAAAAAAGCACATACACAAACATCTCATTTCACTCCTTTACTGTTTTCTGATTATTTTTTTCATTATAATTTGTTCTTACCTGTAAGCAAATTGAACAACAAGGTTCCTCCATTGATTTGATGATGATGTCATCACTGGAACGAAACTGATGTAGTGGAAGCCTTTGAATGCAATGTCTGGACAAGCCTTTTGCTCCATTTACATCATAAATGTCTGAGATTTCTCTATATGTTGGTTCAACTGAGTTACTACTTACTTGCCATTGGTAAGCTTTCAGCACTGCTGGACTCACCCATTCAATGAACACCTTCCCATTTACTAAGCTAACTAATAAAGCTACCTATAAAAAAATAATATTTAATGCATTGTTAAAAACGAATATGGTAGTGGTCTGGAAATTATTTCTCATCCCAACTTGAATTAGCAAAATCCTACCATATAGGTATATACCTTTGATAATGACTCTCCATCCACCAATGATTCCAGTAACTGAACGGCTGTGATTGCACCTGCAACTGCACCAATTCCAGCTCCTCTCAAAAACCCAGTTTCTGTTGTTTGTCCTTTCATTGCTCCAACTACTGTTCCCACCATAGATCCTCCTTTAAAAACCAAACAAACAAACGTTGAGTCTCAAAGAAAACATGTATATATATCTATATATGTATATGTATAATTTGTATATATACCTAATGCAAAAGTGCAAGTGGAAGCAGCAAAGAAAGTTCTTTTGAACACACTAATGAAGAAGCCAATTGGAAGATGTTTCATTGCAGCAAAAACCCAGTCTCCACACCTAAATGGCACCTCAGTTATGCATGAAAACCACTCCATTAACATTGGCAAAAAAAAAAAAAAAGAGAAAAAGACAGTGAAGGGGGCTGTTTGGTTGAATGTTTTAGAAAATGAAAAAGAGATGATTTTGAAGAAGTTTAGAAAAGCATTTATAGAGTCAAGAAAGCAGGCGGCATTAATGAGGGGCCAAGTAAAGTAAGGCCCCTAATGCATGCACGAAACATCCAATGGGGGAGGGGGCTACGTATTTTAGATTCTCACCATGTCAATGTAACATCTAAAATGACATTTAAGGAGTTTAGGGTTGGAATTTTGGACATTTTACTGTGTGTTTGAGAATAGTGATTCTGAATTGCCCTTACGAGACAATGTTAAGTTAGAAAGGAAATTAAAATTGTCAAATAAGGATATGGATAATATATATATTTACGTGAAGTTAGAAAGGAAATTAAAATTGTCAAATAAGGATATGGATAATATATATATATTTACATGATCTTCACGAGAAACTGTCATCAATTAGGTTTCTTATAGGAAACCTTTTACAGCATACAAGAAAAAGAAGCATGGACACCTAGATGGTATATTATCTTTTTCTAGATTAATAATTCAATTTAATCTTTAGCCCCTCAATTTAAATGAAAAAATTACATTTTAGTCCCCTTTAAAAATTAATAATTCAATTTAAACCATTAATTTCTTTTTAATTTTATCTTGATTTCCCTAATAAAGAAATTAGAAGCTTAAGAGATACTAATAACATTAGGTGAGAAGACCTAAAATCACATTAAATTTGTGGTGTTTAAAGTGCTTAGTTAAATTCACCAAAAAAAAAAAAAAGTGTTTAGTTAAATCAATTTGCCACCATTTTGATTTGATCATTTGACCCTTTAGTATCTATTAAAGTTGTTTGTTTTCTTTCTCAAGTAGGACAATTATTTTATTCGTGGAAAACGTTTGAAAACACTGTTAACTCACAACCAAAAAATTAAGTGAGACTGAAATTAATAATAATAATAATAAAGAAGGGGGTTCAAGTTCAAAAAAATTCCCTCAAAAAATGAGAAAAAAAATGGGGAAAAGATGATATATATCTACAATCTATATAATGAATGCTAATTTGAGTCATTCAATACCAAGTAGTCCAATGGGTTGAGTCCAATTGGTCATTAGGGGAAGAACCTGACAACTTGTCTGCAAACCCTAAGCAATTGGAAATGGAGATATTGGTTGTCCAAAGCTATCCAAACAGTTGATTTTCATGTAATAAAAAGGGGTTGCTTTGGCTTGTCAGTTGCCAAAATAAAAAACCAATGGGCAACCAATTTCAGGCTAAAGTAGATTAGAGCTCAAAACCTTTGAGAAACCATGTGCAAAATATAGTTAAATCCTGTGGGCCGAAAAAAAAATAGGCGAAAACACTTTTTCACTATCTCTCAATTTCGAAGAATAATTTAAATTCATGTAATCATAATTAATTATTATATTAATTCTATATATTTTTATTAATTATTTTTAGTTGTTCACTTTTAAATTTGATCGAGATTAAATTATTTTAATGTAATAAAAAACAATCAATTTATTTAATATTAAAATTAAGAGTGATCAAAGAGATCCTTTTACTAAAAAAAAATCAGATAATTTTCGATAAACAAATACGATAAAGAAGTATGAAGGAATATAGAGATGATTATAATACGAAAAATAATACGAGCACAATACAATGTATGGATTAGAAAATGGAAAGACATTGAGGTAAGGGATGGATGGAGGCAAGTGGTCCTTTAAATGGGCATTAATTGATTTTATCTACTGAGCATGGGGTCTCCTTCCCCTTCATTGATTAATGGATTCAGTGACACCCTGATATAGTTTTTTCCCTTAGGAGATTCCCTTTAAATGGTATATATATATTCACTTCCAGTATGTATTATTGACACTGTCAGTTGCAGTTTCTTTGGGTTTATAAATAAATATCAGTAAATAAAACCACAGTTAATGATGTTTTTTTAACCTTGTTTCAAGATGAAAATATCTAAGGAATTTTAATCATGTTGCAAGATATTCATCAAACTTTAATGTTACAACAGCTCTTTGCCTGCAATGGCTACTGTTTTTTATAATGTTTACTTTTATTTATAAATATTTTTAATCTTTTAAGTTTAAAAAAAAGTTTAAGCATGCTTAGACTTGTGTTCTTTTAATTGATGAATTATAAAGGATTAAAAATGAATTTTGTAAAAAAAAAAAAAAGACTTAGGATTTGTTTGAAAGATTTTATAAATATTGAGGGCTAAATTTATTGATTTTTTTTTAGAATTAGAACTAAAATAACAAATTTTGTAAACATTGAAGGTTAAAGTTGTTGAACTTTTTATATTTAAGACCAAATTGATAGAATGTGTAAATATTATAGTGTTAATTTTGTTAATAGACCAATAAAAAAGCCCACATCAGCTTAATCACAGAAACCAAATGGAGGTTAACTATGTAGGGAATAGATGATATAACCCATACTCCAACACCTATAATCTGGGGTAGCGTGACCATCCTAATCTTAGATAAGGAGGGAACCAAGGAGGTCCTTCCAATGAAGGAGCCCAAAATCTTAATCCTCTTAGACCCAATGCACCTTATCAACCTCTATTACCATTTAGGGCATCCCAAGATCCGGAAAGAAAACCAGCTTTTAATAGTGACCCTCTAATGTCGATTAGGGTAAGTAAGGTAAAGGAAGGCTTGCATGTGTTGCAAGCCGATGTGCGTCAAATTCGTGGTCAATTAGACCAAATCATGCAATTATTGCAAAACCATGCACCTTCTAGCATCTTTAGTTATCGAGTCATACCCGAAGAAGGAAGGAAAAGAACATGTTAAGGCAATTACCCTTAGATTTGGGGTTGTGGTTAAGAAACCTATCCGACCAATTAGTAAGGAGAAGGATATGAAAGAAGAATGAGAGTACCCGCACTCTTAATGTTGGAGATGGGGTGGGAGAGAAGGAAGGACCAAAGAGCGAGCCCACATGAACTGAACCAAAGGATAGAACCGTTCTAATACAACAATCAAATTCAAACCCCATACCCTTTCCGAGTAGACTAGAAGAGAAGAAGAAGTGAGACAATGAAGAGTTTCTAGACTTAAGGCTTTGAATGTCAACCTCCCATTGATTGAGGTCTTAGAAAGAGTGTTGAAATATGTCAAGCTCCTTAGAAAAGTAATGTTTAGGAGAAAAACTATTGAGAGCGAATAGTGATTTGCTCTTAATGTCGATTGTAGTGTTGTTGTGTCTGGAAGAGTCCCACCAAAACTTAATGACTCGGGTAGTTTCACCAATCCCATAGAGATTGGAAGTGTTAATTTTGGCAAGGCACTTTACGATCTTAGAAAAAGTATAAACTTACTGTCTTTGTCCATCTACCATAGGTTAGGTTTAGGTGACCTTAAGGAAACTTCGGTAACTCTCCAACCAGCCGATAGGTCCCTAGTTCACCCAAAGGGAGTTTTGGATGATGTTTTAGTAAGAGTTTGAGAATTCATTTTATTGATTAACTTCATAGTTCTTCACTTTGACGAGGATTTAGAGATACCAATTCTATTAGGGAAACCGTTCCTAGCTACCTCTAAAGTCACCATAGATGTGGGCAAATGAGAGATGACGATGGAAGTATGTGGAGAGGTAGAGAACTTCAAGTGTGTAGAACCCGAACCTAAGTTGAAGGAAGTGTCACCTAATAGTGAGCTAGAGTGCCAAGCCGTTCAGGTAGTGTCCGATCATGCGACTAACAATGTGAAATATTTGAAGTTGTGTATGTTTGCAAGTTCAAGTTCGAGGATGCGAGGCATCCGAGTGAGGAAATGAGGCACCGTGAAAAGACGATTAGTGAATCAATCCGTACGACTGAAGAAAACGAGACGTTTATTGGTGCTCGGAACCTTGTGCAAGCATCACTATTGTAACATCCCGAAATAGGGCCTAAACAGAATAGTGGTTGCGAAACCACGAATACAAGATAGAAAAGTTTGTTTTGATTAATTTTTATGATTTACCGATTGATTGGATGCATGTGTTAGAGTATCGATAGAAAATTTTATGAATTTCATGTCTAATTTTCTTATTAGGGCTTAATTGTAAAAGTTGATAAATGAGAGTTCTAGATGCTAAAGGATTAAATTGAAGTGAATATCTAAAGTAAGAGTCCTTAAATGGTAATTAAACCATTATATTTTCATGGAAAAAAATAGACATGCATGGGTAGAAATAACTAAAATTTTAATGAAGGGTATTTTAGTAAAATGTCAAATAAAAGAAATTAAATGGGAAAAATATGGAAAAAGGTTGTCATCTTCTTCCTTAGCCCGAATCTTCAAGGGGGGACTCCATAGCTAGGGTTTCCAAGCTTCCAAGCTCCATAATCGAGAAGAACTTGGAATCGATCTTGAACGAGGGAAAGGAAAAGTTAAGGACTAAATTGCAAATTTCGCCATATTTTGCACCGAGGTAAGTAGTATGTAAATAATTCATTATTTTTATTGACATTTTATATTTCAGCATGTTTAATGTATTGTATCTGATTTTTGAATCATAATTGACTATTGAAAGAATGAAATAAAGTGTTAAAAAGTGAGTTATTTCCCGTTTGAACCTTCGGAATCGAAAGATGTAATTAACATGTAGCTAGGTCACATGAGTGGTACTAAGTGTAGGCCACTATGTGCACAAGAGAGCTACAAGAGATTTCGTATACGTAGCTAGGTCACATGTGTAGTACCGAGAGTACGCCATGTGTACAAGAAAACTATATGTAGCTAGGTCACATGTGTGGTATATGGTGTGAACCACTATGTGTACAAGAGAGCTACGAGAAGGCTATGTCATATGAGTGGTGCTAAGTGAAGGCCACCATATGTACAAGAGAGCCAGAATTATGAGTACAATCGAGCTAGGTCACATGAGTGGTACTGGGTGAAGGCCACTATGTGTACAAGAGAGCTTCGATTTCAAATGTGGGCTGTGTGCAAAACCACCGCATATTCATTATTATTCCGAAGCGTTCAACGGGAAAACTGACTAAATGAAATTATGTGAGACGTTTTAGTGATAAGTATATGTATATGTATGTGTAATGTATGAGCAATATGCTCAATATGTGATTGGAAATTTGAATGATTGTTATAGGTAAGTAATGAATACAACTAAAGTGAGAGAAAGCAAAAATTTACAATAAAACTGCTTTGGACAGCAACAGTGACGTGAATTTAAAAAATACCAAAAATGGTAAAAATTGAATTATAAGTTTTATGGGATATTTATTTAAATATTGTTGGGTCTATTTTCATATAAAAGAAACAGAGAAAGTAAAGGAATTGTATATTTTGAGATATTTAAACTTTTGTGAGACTGGTTCAGAATGGTTACTTGATCCTCTGTTCTGTCTTGGAAAAATCATTACAAATTCTACAAAACTAATTATGGGGTATAAGTTATATTATTGAAATCCTTAATGAGTCTATTTTCAAATGAAATAAATTTTGTCATCATATGAATCCTGTATAATGATAAAATTGGTTCATAGTGAAAAGTGGTCAGAGTAGTCGAATAGTGAAATAGGGGAATATTTAATGAATAAACTGTACTAATTGGCAAGACCAAAAATTCTGAAAATTTTATGGTGAGAAGATAAATGAGCCTAGTTTCAGAGAAATTTACAGATCTTAATTTGGAGTTTCGTAGCTTCAGATAAAAATAATTTAGTGACTGTGACTCAAATAGACAGCTTGCTCCAAACTTGAATAAATGATGAAATTGATTTTAGATTTGATTGTGTTGTTTTGTAAACTTAATAAATCCATTATTAATTATTTATATACTTACTTACTAAGCTATATGTTTACTCTCTTTTCTTTTCCTTGTTCTATAGTGTTATCAAGCTAGCTCAGGATTCGGTGATCGTCGGAGATCTATCCACACTATCAGCCTTCTTTTGGTATTTTGAAAACAATATTTTGGGAATTATGGCATGTATAGAAGGCTTAATTGTTTTGTTATTTGTAATAACGAATGATTATTTTGCTTATGAGTATTGACGACTATGTATGGAAAAAGTTCTAAATTTATACGGATTTTACATTTTAAATTATGTACAGTAGTTTGAATCATGTCCGGTAATGCCTCGTACCCTATTCCTGTGACGGACCTGGGTAAGGGGTGTTACATTTAGTGGTATCAGAGCTATGGTTTAGTCGGTTCTCGGGCTAACATAACGTGTGTAAAAGTCTAGCTATACATGCCATAAATATATTGTGATAGTGTGATGACTCCTGACAATTTAAAATGTTTTTTTATATAGTAAATGGATCCCGACCGAGCCACTGCTGACGATGCTGAAAGTAACACGCCGGCTCCCGCGCAAGGGACCGCGCCAGTAGAAAATAGATCTGAAACACGTGGACAGGGAGAGGGGGCTCCGAAAGCCTTCCTCCAAATGATGAGTAACTGGTATACTGAGTTTATTCAAGCAAATCCAAATGCTCAACCTCCTCCACCCCCTCCCATACCTTAGACGGTTCCCGTAGCTCCCCAAGGCATGGATTTGGTACGAATGAACAAGCCTCTGGTCGACAAAATTAGGAAGCAAGGAGCAGAAGAGTTTAGAGCAAACATTGATGATGATCCTGAGAAAGCGGAGTTCTGGCTCAAAAATTCTATCTGTGTGTTTGATGAGCTCTCGTGTACGCCGGAAGAGTGTTTAAAATATGCTGTATCACTTCTGAGAGATTTCGCCTATCATTGGTGGAAGACTTTAGTAGCAGTTATGCCAAAAGAAAAGATTACTTAGGATTTCTTCCAGGAAGAATTTAGAAAGAAATATATAAGTCAGTGGTTTATTGATCAGAAACGGAAGGAGCTTCTTGAATTGAAGCAGGGCAAAATGTCTGTGGCAGAGTACGAGCGTGAATTTGTTAGACTTAGTAAGTATGCCCAGGAGTGTGTGTCCACCCAGGCTATTATGTGCAAGAGATTCGAAGATGGGCTTAATGAGGACATTAAAATGTTTGTGGGAATTCTGGAGCTGAAAGAATTTGTGGTATTGGTCGACCGAGCCCTTAAAGCTGAGGAATTAAACAAAGAAAGAAGGAAAGCTGCTATCGAGGCCTAAGATACAAGAAAGAGACTGATGAGCAAGTCGTTCCAAACCCAATCAAAAAGGCCCAGAGAGATGAATTCTCGAAGGACAGCTTCAGCTGAGTATTCACATCGAGACCATGGGAAAATCGTATTTGGGCTCAAAACTCAAGCTACTTCAGTGGCAAGTGTGGGCAATATGAAGTCTAGTAAACCCGAGTGTCAACATTGTGGAAGGCAACGTTTTGGTGAGTGTTGGGGAACTGGTCGAGCTTGCTTCAGGTGTGGTTCTTGCGAGCATTTTATTAAAGATTGTCCGGAGGGAGCTAAGGAAGAGAAATTTCATAGTGCTAGACAGACTAACACTGCTAATAAAGGTA
This sequence comes from Gossypium australe, assembly GCA_005393395.2. Classification (NCBI taxonomy): domain Eukaryota; kingdom Viridiplantae; phylum Streptophyta; class Magnoliopsida; order Malvales; family Malvaceae; genus Gossypium; species Gossypium australe. The sequence continues at coordinate 15,960,331 of CM016614.1, forward strand.
GACCTTCGAGAAATACAGGAAGTGGAGCTAGCAGTAAAAGTGTAATGAAAGACCCAGCCACGAGATCAGAAGCTAGAACACCTTCCAGGACATATGCCATCCGAGCTCGTGAAGAGGCATCCTCCCCCGATGTAATTACGGGTACATCTTCTCTACATGATATTAATGTTGTTGCTTTGATTGATTCGGATTCTACCCATTCCTATGTTTGCTTGAAATTGATGCCTAGTATAAGTATGCCTATAGAATCTACAGAATTTGTGATTAAAGTATCGAATCCATTAGGCAAGCATGTGTTAGTAGATAAAGTATGTAGAAATTGCCCTTTAATGATTAGAGGTCATTGTTTCCTGGCCGACCTCATGCTATTGCCATTTGATGAGTTTGATGTGATTATTGGTATGGATTGGCTGACTGCACATGATGTGATAGTGAATTATAGGAAGAAATTCATCGAGCTAAAATGTGAAACTGGTGAAATTCTTCGAGTTAACTCAGATGAGTCAGATAGTTCATTTGCTATGATTTCTATTATGTCTGCTAAGAAATGTTTGAGAAAAGGGTATGAAACTTATCTTGCTTTTATGTTAGACACTAAAGATTCAGAGCTAAAAATTGAGTCAGTGCCAGTAGTATGCGAGTATCCAGATGTGTTTCCGGAAGAATTACCAGGTTTGCCTCCTATTAGAGAAGTGGAGTTTGGTATTGAGTTGATTCCAGGTACCACACCCATCTTTATTGCTCCATATAGAATGGCCCCGTTGGAATTGAAAGAATTGAAAGCTCAGCTGCAGGAATTAACTGATAAATGCTTTGCAAGACCTAGTTATTCACCCTGGTGTGCACCAGTCCTATTTGTGAAAAAGAAAGACGGTTCGATGAGATTGTGCATAGACTATCGGCAACTTAACAAGGTAACAATAAAGAACAGGTATCCACTGCCTAGAATTGATGATTTATTTGATCAACTGAAGGGAGCCACTATGTTCTCTAAGATAGATTTGAGATCCGGATACTACCAATTACGAGTTAAGAGTCAGATGTTCCGAAGATTGCTTTCCGGACTAGGTACGGTCATTATGAGTTCCTTGTGATGCCATTTGGCTTGACCAATGCTCCTGCCATTTTCATGGACTTAATGAACCGAATATTCAGACCTTACTTGGATAAGTTTGTAGTCGTGTTTATTGATGATATCTTAATTTATTCTCATGATGAGACTGAGCATGCAGAGCATTTGAGAACTGTCTTACAGACTTTGAGAGATAACCAGTTGTTCGCCAAATTTAGTAAAAGTGAGTTCTGGCTTCGAGAAGTTGGATTCCTTGGACACATCGTCTCAGGTGAAGGCATTAGAGTTAACCTGAGCAAGATCTCAGCCATTGTTGAGTGGAAGCCTCCGAGGAATGTATCTGAGGTTAAAAGTTTTCTGGGATTAGCTGGTTATTATAGACATTTTGTAGAGGGATTTTCCATAATAGCTACCCTATTGACGAGATTGCTACAAAAAGATGTCAAATTTGAATGGACTGAGAAATGTCAGCAGAGTTTTGACAAGTTAAAGGCATTGTTGACTGAAGCTCCTGTCTTAGTACAACCAGAACCAGGTAAAGAGTTTGTGGTCTACAGTGATGCATCCTTGAATGGATTGGGTTGTGTACTTATGCAGGAAGGTAAAGTAATTGTTTATGCTTCTAGACAGCTAAAACCGCATGAGAAAAATTATCCGACGCATGATTTAGAGCTAGCTGCCATTGTATTTGCTCTGAAAATTTGGAGACATCACTTGTATGGCGAGAAGTGTCGAATATTCACTGATCATAAAAGTTTGAAATACTTGATGACTCAGAAAGAATTGAACCTGAGGCAAAGAAGATGGTTAGAGTTGATTAATGATTATGAGCTAGTGATCGATTATCACCCGGGTAAAGCTAATATTGTTGCTGATGCTTTGAGTAGAAAATTTTTATTTGCATTGAGAGCTTTAAATACTAGCTTAGCTTTATCAGATGACGGTTTCATTATAGCTGAGTTGAGAGCTAAACCGACGTTTCTTGAAGAAGCCCGTTATGCTCAGAAAGATGACAGTGAGTTGGAAGCTAAAAGAGCTCAGTGCAAGTCAAGTGCAGAGTTTGATTTTCAGATTAGTTCTAATGGTTGTTTGTTGTTCAGAGACAGAGTATGTGTACCGAAGAATGACGAGCTTATTCAGAAGATCTTACAGGAAGCACATAATAGTTCTTTGTCTATACACCCAGGTAGTACAAAGATGTATAATGATTTGAAGAAAATGTATTGGTGGGTAGAAATGAAAAGAGATATTTCAGAGTTTGTTTCTAGATGCTTGATTTGTCAGTAAGTAAAGGCTGAACATCAGGTGCCTTCAGGTTTATTGCAGCCTGTGCTAATCCCTGAGTGGAAATGGGACTGAGTTACTATGGATTTTGTAATAGGATTGCCGTTAACACCGAGAAAGAAAGATGCAGTATAGGTTGTAATTGATAAGCTAACGAAGTTGGCTCATTTTATCTCAGTTCGTATGGATTATTCGCTTGATCAGTTGGCCGAATTATATATCTCAGAGATAGTCAGACTACATGGGATACCATTATCGATCATTTCAGATAGAGATCCGAGATTTACTTCACGATTTTGGAAAAAGTTACAGGAAGCTTTGGGCACAAAGTTGAGTTTCAGTACAGCTTTTCATCCCCAGACCGATGGTCAGTCAGAGAGAGTAATTCAGGTGCTTGAAGATATGCTTTGATGCTGTGTATTAGAATTTCAAGGCAGTTGGGAAAAGTATTTACCATTAGTGGAGTTTGCCTACAATAATAGTTATCAGTCGAGTTTGAAAATGGCACCTTATGAGGCTTTGTATGGACGCAAATGTCGTACACCTTTATATTGGACAGAGCTTAAGGAAAATCACATTCATGGGGTCGATTTAGTTAAAGAAACAGAAGAGAAAGTAAAAGTCATCAGAGATTGCTTGAAAGCAGCTTCTGATAGACAAAAGTCATATGCAGATTTGAAGAGAAAAGAGATTGAGTATCAAGTTGGTGACAAAGTGTTTTTAAAAGTATCCCCGTGAAAGAAGGTTGTCAGATTTAGCAAGAAAGGCAAACTAAGTCCACGATTTATTGGACCATTTGAGGTTATTGAGAGAGTTGGGCCATTAGCATATCAGTTAGCCTTGCCAACTGAGTTAGAGAAGATTCATAATGTGTTCCATGTATCCATGTTACGTCGCTACCGTTCTGATCTGTCACATGTGATTTCTCAAACGGAGGTTGAGATTCAGCCAGATATGACTTACGAAGAGGAACCAGTTAAGATTTTAGCCCGAGAGGTCAAACAACTAAGGAACAAAAACATCGCACTTGTGAAAGTATTATGGAATAGACATGGGGTAGACGAGGCTACATGGGAGCCCGAAGAGGCTATGCGAAAACAGTACCCAAACCTCTTCACAGGTAAGATTTTCGGGGACGAAAATCCCTAAAGGAGGGAGAAATGTAACGTCCCGAAATAGGGCCTAAACGGAATAGTGGTTGCGAAATCACGAATCTAAGATAGAAAAGTTTATTTTGATTAATTTTTATGATTTACCGATTGATTGGATGCATGTGTTAGACTATCGATAGAAAATTTTATGAATTTCATGTCTAATTTGCTTATTAAGGCTTAATTGTAAAAGTTGATAAATGAGAGTTCTAGATGCTAAAGGATTAAATTGAAGTGAATATCTAAAGTAAAAGTCCTTAAATGGTAATTAGACCATTATATTTTCATGGACAAAAATGGACATGCATGGGTAGAAATAACTAAAATTTTAATGAAGCGTATTTTAGTAAAATGTCAAATAAAAGAAATTAAATGGGAAAAAGATCGAATCTTCAAGGGGGGACTCCATAGCTAGGGTTTCCAAGCTTCCAAGCTCCATAATCGAGAAGAACTTGGAATCGATCTTGAACGAGGGAAAGGAAAAGTTAAGGACTAAATTGCAAATTTCGCCAAATTTTGCACCGAGGTAAGTAGTATGTAAATAATTCATTATTTTTATTGACATTTTATATTTCAGCATGTTTAATGTATTGTATTTGATTTTTGAATCATAATTGACTATTGAACCTTCGAAATCGAAAGATGTAATTGACATATAGCTAGGTCACATGAGTGGTACTAAGTGTAAGCCACTATGTGCACAAGAGAGCTGCAAGAGATTTCGTATACGTAGCTAGGTCACATGTGTAGTACTGAGAGTACGCCATGTGTACAAGAAAGCTATATGTAGCTAGGTCACATGTGTGGTATATGGTGTGAACCACTATGTGTACAAGAGAGCTACGAGAAGGCTATGTCATATGAGTGGTGCTAAGTGAAGGCCACCATATGTACAAGAGAGCCAGAATTATGAGTACAATCGAGCTAGGTCACATGAGTGGTACTGGGTGAAGGCCACTATGTGTACAAGAGAGCTTCGATTTTAAAGGTGGGCTGTGTACGAAACCACCGCATATTCGTTATTATTCCGAAGCGTTCAACGGGAAAACTGACTAAATTAAATTATGTGAGATGTTGTAGTGATAAGTATATGTATATGTATGTGTAATGTATGAGCAATATGCTCAATATGTGATTGGAAATTTGAATGATTGTTATAGGTAAGTAATGAATACAACTAAAGTGAGAGAAAGCAAAAATTTACAGTAAAACTGTTTTGGACAGCAACAGTGACGTGAATTTGAAAAATCACCAAAAATGTTAGAAATTGAATTATAAGTTTTATAAGATATTTATTTAAATATTATTGGGTCTATTTTCATATAAAATAAACAGAGAAAGTAAAGGAATTGTATATTTTGAGATATTTAAACTTTTGTGAGACTGATTCAGAATGGTTACTTGATCCTCTGTTCTGTCTTGCAAAAATCATTACAAATTCTAAACAAATAATTATGGGGTATAAGTTATATTATTGAAATCCTTAATGAGTCTATTTTCAAATGAAATAAATTTTATCATCATATGAATTCTGTATAATGACAAAATTGGTTTGTAGTGAAAAGTGGTCAGAGCAGTCAAATAGCAAAACATGAGAATATTTAATGAATAAACTGTACTAATTGGCAAGACCAAAAATTTTGAAAATTTTATGGTGAGAATATAAATGAGTCTAGTTTCAGGAAAAATTTACGGATATTAATTTGGAGTTTTGTAGCTTCAGATAAAAATAATTTAGTGACTATGACTCGAATAGACAGCTTGCTCCAAACTTGAATAAATGATGAAATTGATTTTAGATTTGATTGTGTTGTTTTGTAAACTTAATAAATCCATTATTAATTATTTATATACTTACTTACTAAGCTATATGCTTACTCTCTTTTCTTTTCCTTGTTCTATAGTGTCATCAAGCTAGCTCGGGATTCGGTGATCGTCGGAGATCCATCCACACTATCAGCCTTCTTTTGGAATTTTGAAAACATTTTGGGAATTATGGCATGTATAGAAGGCTTAATTGTTTTGTTATTTGCAATAATGAATGATTATTTTGCTTATGGGTATTGACGACTATGTACGGAAAAAGTTCTAAATTTATACAGATTTTACATTGTAAATTTTGTACAGTAGTTTGAATCATGTCCGATAATGCCTCGTACCCTGTTCCGGTGACGGACCTGGGTGAGAGGTGTTACAACTATGGGGGTGTTACATATCACCCTGAGAGAAATTTTTAACTTGCCGCATGTAGCAATTGAACAAAAACTTTGTAAATATTTGGATTATTAAGCATGGACTCCACATATTTTCTACATTTAGATTAGAATTTTAATTTATATTAGTTTAAGTTTGAACTTGGTAGGTCGAATTTTTGAGAGTTGAGAGAAAATTTGATAATTTTATAAGTACTTTGGGGTTTGTTCAATGAAGTCGCGATATCCAAGGGGGATATCGCAATTTCTTGAATAATTTCAATTGAAGGCTAAAAATATTTTGGGTATCGCGATATCGGACCCCCAGTATCACAAAACCCCTGGAATTTCAAAAGTTAAAATTTTTGGTTTTACACATTAGTATCACGATAACCAACCCTCAGTATCACAATACCTCAGACAAAATGAGAATTTACAAGGTCCAAAAACAGGGAATATTGCGATATCCACCCCTGGGTATCGCAATAGTTAAAGGTGAGCAAAATTCGATTCGACTTGAAAAATTTGAAAAAAAATTTAAATTTCGAATCAGTTAATCGAGTTAATTGAATCAAATCAAATTTTTTTTTCGAATTCCGAGTTCGAGCTGAGTTGAATTTTCGAATTTGAATAAATAAAATACAAACTATATAATTTTAATTTTTAAATTTATATTCCACAGGCCCAAAATCCTTTTACAATACTCATTTCCTCCCAAAGCCTAAACCCACCTTATTTCCCCCTTAAAGCCCATCTGCCATTTTCCCAATTTCCCAAAGCCTGGCTAGCCTCACCATTTTTTTTCCCAATTTCCCCAAAAGTCAAGACTCTATCGTCCATTCATCTTCTTTAATTCAAACCTGAAACTCTCAATTCCTAAATGCAAAATTTATCCTTCTTCTTCAAAAAACCCCTAAATTAAACCTTCCATTCTTCTTTCTCTTCTTCATCAGTTCATTTAAACCCCTCAAATCAAAATCCTTATAATGACAAATCTAGGAAGAAAAAGTTACTAAGAAGACCATCAAAGAAGTTTGTGGCAAAAAAATTACTTCTTCTTGAGGGTGTAACCTACCAATATCGTGTGCACTCCGCCTTGGGTACCAAAGTTACAGTGGGCAGTTGCATACATCTTAACAAAACTGAGAAAACGTGGTGATTCATCGAGACGGTAACACCCCCTAACCCTTATCCGTCGCCGGAACAAGATTACAGGGCATTACCGGACTTTTCAGAACAATATGAACATTACACAATCATTTAATTGTACGTATCTTAATTTATTCATAATGCCCCTCTTTTGAGCCCTAGAGGCCCAAAATATGTATTAGAAACAAATCGGGACCAAATCGGGTACTCTAAAAATTTTTCGTGAAATTTCCAAAATTCCTCCTAGGTGTAAGGCACACACGCCCGTATGGTAAGGCCGTGTGACATGCCCATGTCTCAGGTCGTGTGACTGCACACGCCCGTGTCCCTAACCCGTGTAACGCTCTGACTTGCAACTCAATTTAATGTATGGATCAAACGACCAAGTCACATACCCTTGTGCTAGGCCGTGTACCTCACACGGTTGAGACACACGCCCGAGTCTTTGCCCGTATGCCTAATCCTGAGCATTCTGTTTCAAAATTTTAAGATGCAGGGGACACACGACCAATTCACACACCCATGTTTTAGCCGTGTGTCTCACACGGTCTGGTCACATGCCCGTGTGCCAGGCCGTGTGGACTCAAAGTGAGCCTTATACATCAAGTTTACCAGCCTTGCAATCTTGAACCTTAAGCAACTCAAATACCAATTGTTCAACCAATCCAAAATATATTCAAATACACCTAAAACATGTCAAAAACATTGACCTAATGACCTATCTAATGTATATTCATAAGTATTTCACATATAATATCCAAACCAATTCAATTAACTTCATTCAATCCAAATCTAATTTCATACCAAAACATATTATTATATAATCTAACATAGCACATAATCTTATATATATAAGTAACCAATAACAATTTAAAACATATTTTACAAACACTTCTCAAAATGACAAACACAAACATCCTAGGTACATGCCATTACCAAAAAGAAATATACTTCACCACTATTAAGCTCGGGATCGGCATTGGATGCTGAATTGATGATCAACTTAAGTACCTACCCTGCGCACAAAAACAAACCGTACGCTGAGTATATACTCAGTGGTATTTCTATAATCCGAGTACTTTTTAAACAAGAATTTATAATATTTATATATCTAATTGCACATAGTAAAGATCATTCAAATAAATAATTAATTTTCATAAACACATCATTTCTAACACTTTCAATTCTCATCTCTTGCTATTTCAATCTCATAATTGCTATTCAAATAGCTTTTCTCAATAGGATACACAATTCATTTTCAATTTCACTATCCATTCCATGAATCCATGATTTAAGCTTTTCATTTGAATAATTCAATTCCAATTTCATATTCAAAATCATTCAAAATCACTCATATTTCCAATTCATTTATTTACCCCTATTAACACGACTCGGACTCGGACGGATACACGGATCCAACCAAAACACACCAGTTTGGCACCCAGTGCCTCATCGAATAATTCGAAGTAATAAGTTGACACCCAGTGTCTCATCGGCCATGACAAAGTAAGTTGGTACCCAGTACCTCATCAAATTTAACCAAAGTAATAATTTGACACCCAGTGTCTCATCGACTCAAGGTCGAAGTAACATTTCCAATCCTATGGCATGCCAACTATATCCGACTCAGCCCGATACAGTTAATAGGGTTTTAATTCACTTTTCAAATACAATCAATATTTATATCAAATCACAAATTCACGCAACCTCAATTTAATATCAAGATAATAACAAGTAACACTCACCTTAAATATTTACCATAAACATTAAATTAAAACGCAACAAATAATAATTACTAGATTCGGATTATAGAAATACAAACTGTAATTTCCCGAGTCACTCCTCATCAACTTACTCTTTTCCTTTCTTAGCCGAGGTCTCCGGCACAACGTTAGCTACGAAAATTAAACAATTTAAAATCATCAATACACATAATTTCACCTTGAATATTTCAATTTTATACACAACTTTTGCCTAAATTCCAATTTAATCCTAATCAAATCTAACCTTATTTTCTTCACAATTTTATTCTTTATTTTCATTCAATTACCACTTAAAATTAAATTTAAATCTCTAATTTTATCATAAATCCCTAAATTTCAAAATTTTCTCAATTTAGTCCCTATTACTCAAAACTTATAATTTGTTTTACAATTCAATCCCTTTTTCACTTCTAACTTAAAATTCTATCAATTTAACTTCTAACACTTCAATTTATTCAATATGAATAACATCTAAAAATCCACTAACTTTTAAAATTTCAACATAAATCAAGTAGTATTTTGTTCTAGGATTCTAAAAACATCAAAATTACAAGAAAAAAATTAAATTGACTTACCAATTTGAGTTTGAACCTTAAACCCTAATTTCTCCTTCTTTTTTCTTTCCTATTTCGTTTCACTCTTCTGTTTCTTTTCTATCTTTTGTCTCTTTTTATTTCATTTATTTTATGTTTTATTTTAATAATATAATAATATAATATAATAATATTTTCTTCAATGTATGTATGTATTTATTACACATGTATATTATCATTACCATACAATTGTCCCAATTTGGTTTATTTATTTATTTAGTCCCTTAACTTTTCTCTATTCTATAATTAAACTTTTATTCTATATGCAATCTAGTCCTTTCATCTAATTAACTCTAATTCAAGCTAAATCACCTAGCCAAAACCTAATTAACCACACAACTAACTTCGTAAATTAAAAATATTTACGAATTCGTTTTATGAAAACAGAGACCCGAAAATACACTTTCTGATAACCCTAAATTTTGGGTCATTACAGAGACAGAGCAACAATAGTTCAGCTACCTGCCCTTTGTTTCATCCCTACAACTAGTTTTGTTTTGATGATTATAATAAGAATTCATAGATTTACTGAAGTTAAAAAATCCCATTTTGGATACTTTCATTTTCGATATGAGTATTTTAAAAAGAAATAATTTAATTTTTTTTTAATTTTGAAAGTATTGAGTTCAATAGAATGTCACAAGTAACTAGCAAGTGTAATGTAGTAAAGAAGTCAAGCTATATGTATTTTAGTTCTAAAACCAGTAAACAACTTATTCTCCATTGCTAGTAAAATTGGAAAGGATACTACATTGATACTAGGATAGAGGACATTATATATGATAAACCGTAAAAGTAACATATTTTAATCCCACATTTAGCATACTTTTGGATGATTTATCCCTTGATTTATGTAAAAAGGTGCTCTTAATCCTTTTTTTTCATGTTTTATACTCAGGAAAGCACCGGAGGTTGGAAAGAACGAGAAACGGGCTTAAAACGGACCAAATTGGGCCAAAGTGGAAATCAACACGGCCTGGACTTAAGCCACACGGCCGTGCCTCATTAAATAGTGTCGAACACGGCCTGATCATGATTTACACGGGCGTGTCACCTCATTAAAAGTCCAAACACGGCCTGGCTACGACTTACACTGGAGTGTGCCATGGCCGTGTCCCTGTCGTGGAGAAGAGCAATTTCACTCGGAAAAGGATACTTAGGGGCAAAGAAACCTATTTCAAAAGCCTAGATAAACCCCCTAAGTGTAACCTGTAAGGGGGCGGTTAGTTAGGCCAAGGAGCCAAGCCAGAAAGGTCAGATTTGTGGGAAGCACTCGAAGATAGCCAGTTGATCCATCTCAAGAAGCCGGAATTATATACAAGTCGAAGGATCTCTCCTTCAATTCCTTCAGGGGGTTTTAGGGATTTCTTATGTTTTGTTTTATCTTTTCTTCTGAGATGTTTTCTTTTATTGTTATGAAATAAACCCTTCAAATACCTGAAGGGGATGAAACCTAAGACGGATCTTGTTATTGTTTTCTGAAATATATGATAAATATTTGACTTGTTCTTAATTATGTGTTCTTAATTCTTGTGTTGATATTTTCAGGATATTAATTCAAGTATGATGTGCTTAGGTGGAGCAAAAGTCCCTGCCTAAGAGTAGATCTAGCATAATTAAGCGGAGCCGATCGCGCGCCTAGAGATAGGGTGACGAGATTTTGCCGGATTAGGGTGAAACCTAATATGGGAGTCCATAGATCGAGTTAATGCGATTCTAGGGGTTTTAATTAGAAAGAGATTTCAATTAATCAACTTAGGGTTGGAAGTTATTCGCCTCGAGAGAGGGTTTAATATAAATTAGGGAATCCTACGGATCAAGTCAAGTGAATAAATCGTCTGGTTCAGTGTTAGATAACAAGTGAAGTTTAGGTGGATTCTTCCTAAGGGTATCATCTTAATTAACTGAGTTTTCCCAACAGTATTTCCCCAATTCATTCTTTTTGTCTTTGCGTCTTTAGCTTAGTAACTTAGTTAAATTTAGATTAAACAACAACTTCAATTATTTTAGGCTAGATAATAAAAAGAAAGTTAGTATTAGTACTTTTAGTTCCTTTGGGTTCGACAATTCGGTCTTGCTTAAGCTATACTACTGTTCGATAAGTGCACTTGCATCAATCGTTGTCATAGTTAGTTTTCAGGTTCGATCATTATAAATTTAAAACTCTGAAATCAACGATCAAGTTTTTGGTGTCGTTACCGGGGAACTAAAATATTAAGAAAGCTCTATTTACTTTAGCCATTATTTTTATTTTCCACAATTTACTTTTATTTTTAGTTTAAATATTAACTTTGCTAATTTTCTTTCTTTCTTTTCTTAGCAGGTACCTCTAGTTTATGATTAGAAGGAACCCGAGAGGACCTTTAGTATACGATAGTGATATTGAAGCTACAGCTCGCAGGAATCGCAGAGAAATTAGGCGAACCTTAAATTACATAGAAGAAGAGCGAGAAGGCGAATCCAATCCTACTGAAGGGATGGACGAGAATAATCCACCACCACAAGATGTGGCAGAAAATATTGCTCCACGTATTATGTATGATTATGCTAAACCTCATTTAACAGGAGCAGAATCGAGTATTGTTAGGCCTGCTATAGCTGCTAATAATTTTGAATTAAAGCCTAACACTATACAAATGATTCAACAATTTGTTCAATTTGATGGTTTACAGGATTTAGACCCAAATACTCGTATAGCTAATTTTTTAGAGTTATGTAATACCTTCAAAATAAATGGTGTTTATGATGATGCCATACGTCTTCGATTATTTCCCTTTTCATTAAGGTATAAAGCCAAACAGTGGTTAAACTCGTTACCACGAGGGTCAATCACTATGGGATCAAATGACCGAAAATTTTTTATTAAAATATTTCCCATGGGCCAGAACGGTCAAATTACGGAATGATATCTCTTCTTTTGTGCAGATGGATTTAGAGACATTATACGACGCATGGGAGAGATACAAGGATCTCTTGAGAAGGTGTCCGCACCATGGTTTACCCTTGTGGCTCCAAGTCTAAACTTTCTAATAACGGTGTGAACCCCTCAATGAGGCAAGTAATTGATTCAGCCGTCGGTGGAACCCTGAACAACAGAACTCCTAAAGCAGCCTATGAGTTTATTGAAGAGATGTCACTGAATAACTATCAGTGGCAGGTTACAATGACAAAACCAACAAAATCAGCCGGAGTTTTAACCTCGACGTAGTAACCATGCTATCAACACAGGTAGAGATGATGAATAAAAAGCTTGATAGTTTGTGTTCTTCGCAAATACATCCAGTAATACAATGCAACGCAAGTGGAGCTATGGCGAATCTTGAGTACCCACCCTACCAACCGGGCACAGAAAGTGAACAGATGAACTATATAGGTAATAATTTCAGATCTAATAATAACCTTTATAATAACACTTATAATCTAGGTTGGAGGAACCACCCAAATTTTTCTTGGGGAGGTCAAGGAAATCAAGAAAATCAAAAACAACAATCACCTCAAAATTTCCAAAATCAGCCCTATCCACAGGAAAAGAGGCCGAACCTCGAAGAAATGCTGACAAAATTCATGGCAGCCACAGATAACCGTCTCCAAGACACTGAGACCACCCTTAAGAATCAACAGGCATCAATCAAAGGGATCGAGAGCCAAGTTGGAGAACTTACTAAGACAGTTGGGCAACTTGCGAAGCTGATTTCCGAACGATTGCAAGGGCGTCTACCAAGCAACACTGAGATCAATCCAAAGGAGCAAATCCAAGCCATAACAACTCAGGATAGTATAGGCTTAGATGAACCTAATTTAATACAAGAAAACGAGGTAGAAGAAGGTAAAGTTGAGGTAACACAAGAAAAGTCAAAACCGGTAATCAAAAAGTACCAACCTCACATTCCTTATCCCAAAGCGATGAAGAGAAACGATACAGAGGAATAGTTCGTAAGTTTCTTAAACTTTTATAGAAATTACATATCAACTTACCTCTTCTTGAAGCTCTTTCACAGATGCCAGATTAAAGGAAATTTTTAAAACAACTATTGACAAACAAGCGTAAGTTAGACGATGAGCCACATGTGGAATTAAACACAGTATGCTCAGCAATACTACAGAATAGACTACCGCGAAAGCTGAAAGATCCAGGGAGTTTTACAATTCCATGTTTGATTGGTAGTTTAACTGTTGATAATGCTTTAGTTGATTTAGGGGCAAGTATAAATGTCATGCCTTATAAAATGTTTAAGCAGCTAGGTCTAGGGAAACCCAAATAAACTAGGATGAGTATTCAATTAGCTGATAAAACTGTTAGAATTCCTAGGGGCATTATCGAAGATGTTCTTGTAAAAATTGATAAATTCGTTTTCCCAGTAGATTTTGTTGTCTTAGACATGGATGAGGATAATTCGATTCCTCTAATTTTAGGAAGACCATTCTTAGCAACTGCCAGAACTAAAATCGATGTTGATGCAGGCGAACTTATACTCTGTGTAGGTGACGAGACAGTCACTCTTCAAGCCCTCGATTCAGCTAGAACATGGAATAGCCAATGTCAGAAAGTCAATTCTATTGATAACCATTCGGTTAACCCTTCTTTTCAGGAAACACCACAGCATGATCCCAATCCTGAACCCTGTGCCAACAAAGAAATAACTCATGAGGAACAATGGATTCAAATCAATGAACTAGAAGAGGGGAAGACACACATTAAAAAAGAACTAAGGATACCCAAAATAGAACCAAAGCCACCCTATAAGGCACACAAGTTCAAAATTGGAGATCAGGTACTATTAGACAAAGCAGACCCACGAATAGCTCCACCTGATCCTAACACAAACAAAGAAATCCCTTTCAAGGTAATAGATGTTTTTCCATACAGAACAGTCGAGGTAAGTAACCCTATATTCGGCACTTTAAAAATAAATGTTACTCTTCTTAAACCTTATCATGATAATGGAACTGCCAGCACAATGAAGGACTTTCAACTCCTCAAACCACCATGAATATACAAATGAGAGGAGAGTCTAGCTTAAGACTATAAACGAGCGCTTCTCGGGAGGCAACTCGAGTACTAACCCCATTAACTTTTACATTTTTATTTATTCTGTTTTATTCTTTCTTTTATCTTCCTTTTTAGCACCTAACTATAAACTAACTAAGTGCAGATTTCCAGGCCACACGGCCTTGCATACGGCCGTGGCCATGGCAAACGGGGGTGGCAAACGGAGTACGGGCGTAGGTGAAACGAACGAAGCCCACCACGGCCATGCGATATGGCCGTGTGAGACACCACGCCCACAAGACACGGGCGTGTGAATGTACCTGACTTGAAATTCTATTTAAACCACCCACCTCCCCCCTCTTTTCACCCATTCAACCCGTTTAGTTTCTCTTTTCTTTCTCAACCCTCTCCCTACTCTTCATTCCTAATCTCTTGACACAACCACCGAGCTACACTACTCCAATGTCGAAGAAACAACGGAATCCCAGCACAGTCTCCCTCATGGAGACCGATTTACATAAGTTCATGCCGGTCGCTTCATCCACTCGACAAGCCAAGGGTCTTTGAGACCATTTATCTTTTGTTTTACTTTTATCTTCTCATTTATTTTCCTTCCCTTTGACTATCTTATGCTTAATTTAGTTTATTTTAATCTAGTTTCTTAGTGTCAGGTTTAAAAGGCTGCTTGGGAATCACGCCACTTCCGCCACCGCCAGCACCTCCGCAGCCTTAGAGGTCACACCCACCTCGCGAACCATCCAACAATAAGGACTATTTGGTCCATTAATCTTTAATTTTAATTTTATTTACACTTCTATTTTCTTTCTTTTTATCTTTTTTATCTTTAATTATATATTTAGTTTATTTTAAATGTGTCTTAAAAATTCCTGGCTAATTCTCTACGAGCTCCCCAATTTCTTCATCTAGCGCAGAGCTCGGTAGCAGCCACCACCCCTATCGACTTCCAACTCCAGGAAACCATCCAAATTCAGGAAGTCTCACCTCTCTCACTTTCTTAAAATGCATATTTATCTTTGTACATTGAGGGCAATGTACAACTTAAGTGTGGGAGGGGTGAATAGTTATTTCAAGAAAGTGCCTAACTTTCTTCATTATTCTCAAATCCCTGAATATTATCTTGTCTTGAAGTAAGTTTTTCATATTATGATTAGAATGAAAATTCCTTTGATTTATGATTTTTATTGATATGTTCTACAGTAAGTCACTGATAATTGTGCATTGATGATTAAATTTGAAGGATACTAGAGAATCAAGCATGAAAAGTCATTTTTTTCAAATTTAAAATTTTTAGGTTGTCTACCTAAATTTGAATATTACTTTGAAATTTGAAATTTACGAGGTTGATATCAAAATACCCATAATCTTTGTGAGATTTTGAGCCTTATAGAGCATTTATTCTTTTTCATGCTCACTTTTTAATTATGAGTGTGTCAACATTGAACTGTTATTCTAGAACTTGCCTCGATTATACATGTTGAGACCACACCTTTGATTTGATATACAGAGATGATAAAGGCACTTAGGATTTAATTCACTTACTCCACAAAAAGCCTACCTTCATAATTAACCCCTAGTGAACCCTTTTGATCCTAACAACCCTTTTTATTGACTCACCAGCTAATATTACCCAAAAACCCTTTGTATTTGTTATCACCATTCCTTTTGACTACCCTTATATCAAGATTTGATTTGATTAGCTACCTAATTATATTATTTCAGGAGTTGAATTTATCCTTTATTATGTTATTTGTTCCTAAAAAAAATTCGAAGTATATTCAGTATTAATATTATGAAAAGTGAGCTTATACAGTTAAAAAGTCTATTTATCAAAAGAAAAGCTCATATTATTAGAGTTATTACTTTTCAGTTGATGTAATTATTTATTATCGTCTCATTATTTCTAGATAGGTAACTTGTCAATTCAATCTCAATTCTAACCTTCTATTTCGGCCTTTATCCACACCTTTAACCGCAACCCAGTTACAACCCTGTAAAGACCTTTTGATCTGTTTATCATCTCATTCTACAGTGGTGGAGATTTGATTTTCAGGCAAGCCTATGGGATTAACTTTTCAGGTTTGACATATGAGTGTTTTTTTTCCTGAACCTTAAACACTTCGAGTGATTTGAGTGAATCTTTTGTGAGGATGTCAATCCTTGTCAGTTTTGAATTAAAGGTAATTATTTAGATAATGGGAGACATCTACGTTTTCGTGATACAAATGTATGACTTATATTGTTTGAATCTTTAGGACTCTTTGAGTTGAATTATCCATTATTGAATTATCTTTGAATTATGATGAAACACTATTGATGAATATTATGAATCGAGGAAGTTCGTTTTAATTGTAAGTTGAGAATTTTGCTTGAGGACAAGCAAAAGCTTAAGTGTAGGGGTATGTGATAAATCGTAAAAGTAACATATTTTAATCCCACATTTAGCATACTTTTGGATGATTTATCTCTTGATTTATGTAAAAAGGTGCTCTTAATCCTTTCTTTTCGTGTTTTATACTTAGGAAAGCACTGGATGATGGAAAGAACGAGAAACGGGCTTAAAATGGACCAAATTGGGCCAAAGTGAAAATCAACACGGCCTGGACTTAAGCCACACGGTCTTGCCTCATTAAACAGTGTTGAACACGGCCTAATCACGATTTACACGGGCGTGTCACCTCATTAAAATTCTGAACACAGCCTGGCCACAACTCACACGGGCGTGTGCCATGACAGTGTCCCTGTCGTTGAGAAGAGCAATTTCACTCGAAAAAGGATACTTAGGGGCAAAGAAACCTATTTCAAAAGCCTATATAAACCCCTTAAGTGTAACCTGTAAGGGGGCGGTTAGCTAGGCCAAGGAGCCGAGCCAGAAAGGTCAGATTTGTAGGAAGCACTCGAAGATAGCCAGTTGATCCATCTCAAGAAGCCGGAATTATACTCAAGACGGAGGATCTCTCCTTCAATTCCTTCAGGGGGTTTAGGGATTTCTTATGTTTTGTTTTATCTTTTCTACTGAGATGCTTTCTTTTACTGTTATGAACTAAACCATTCAGATACCTGAAGGGGATGAAACCTAAGACGGATATTGTTATTGTTTTCTGAACTATATGATAAATATTTGACTTGTTCTTAATTATGTGTTCTTAATTCTTGTGTTGATATTTCCGGGATATTAATTCAAGTATGATGTGCTTAGGTGGAGCAAAAGTCTCTGCCTAAGAGTAGATCTAGCATAATTAAGCGGAGTCGATCGCGCGCCTAGAGATAGGGTGACGAGATTTTTCCGGATTAGGGTGAAACCTAATATGGGAGTCCATAGATCGAGTTAATGCGATTCTAGGGGTTTTAATTAGAAAGAGATTTCAATTAATCAACCTAGGGTTAGACGTTATTCGCCTCGAGAGAGGGTTTAATATAAATTAGGGAATCCTACGGATCAAGTCAAGTGAATAAATCGTCTGGTTCAGTGTTAGATAACAAGTGAAGTTTAGGTGGATTCTTCCTAAGAGTATCATCTTAATTAACTAAGTTTTCCCAACAGTATTTCCCCAATTCATTCTTTTTGTCTTTGCGCCTTTAGCTTAGTAAGTTAGTTAAATTTAGATTAAACAACAACTTCAATTATTTTAGGCTAGATAATAAAAAGAAAGTTAGTATTAGTACTTTTAGTTCATTTGGGTTCGACAATCCGATCTTGCCTAAGCTATACTACTGTTCGATAGGTGCACTTGCCTCAATCGTTGTCATAGTTAGTTTTCAGGTTCGATCATTATAAATTTAAAACTCTGAAATCAACGATCAATATATCTTCACATTTTGTACAGTACTTGGACGAGGAATATTTGATTGGTCAACTGGATGATAATGTTATCCACAACAGTAGTAAGCTTTCTGTAAACAAGATATGACTAAGTCAATTGAGAGCAAAATAATGTATGAAATAAGCAACAACAATTTTATCGTAGCAAGACATTGTCCGGCTAGTTAATATGTAACGGACGTGTATTAGACCGTACAACATCTCAGCTACCAATTCAACCAATTAATCTTGTAATTATTATCTTTAATAATTTTATATGAAACTCGATTTAGAACTTTAAATCATATACTAAAATAGATAGTTAATTTAGCCTTGTCTAATTAATTCTGTTTTTTTTTTTTGTAAGGGTTTAATTTGTTCTTTTTGACTTTGTCATTAGTTAATTTGTTCTTTTTAACTTGTAGATGGGTGATCCAAAGTGAGATGGTTCAACTCAAAGTTCACAAAATTCTTCTCCAAGTAGAGATGATCAAACAACAACCAAGGGAAATGTTCGAAGAAAGATTACTCTAAGGGCAGCTTGTTGGAGCCATTTCACCAAATATGTAACTGAAGAGGGGGAGAAGAGAGCAAGGTGCAATTCTTGTGATGCTATTTACACCATGGAATCAACTTCAGTTTCTAACATGAATTTGAACAATCATTTGAAAACATGTGTAAAAAGACCTTGAGGTAATACTTTTGACCCGAAGCAATCGAAATTAACATTTGTGAAAACTAGCCAAGAAACAACAGATTTATCAACTTGGGTGTTTGATAAAGATACTATTAGAAAGGTATTGGTTCATATGATAATTGTGGATGAACTACCTTTTAAAATTGTAGAGGGAAAGGGTTTCAAATTCTTTCTTTCTATAGCATACCTACGATTTAGTATTCCATCTCGTTGGACAATTGGAAGGGATTGTCTAAATTTATTTAACTCCATGAAGAATTATTTTGAAAAAGATATAAATAGAGTTTGTTTGACAACAAACACTTATATTTCATTGCAGAAGATATCTTACATAGTTTTAACGGCACATTGGGTAGATGATGAGTGGAGGTTACGAAAAAGGATTATAAATTTTTGTCCAATATCTGTTCATAAAGGTGAAAGCATAGATCAAGCCCTTGAAAAATGTCTTCGAGATTGGGGGATTGAGAGGGTCTTCACTTTTAAGGTTGATAATGCATTCGCCAATAGTGTTGTCATTGAATATATGAGAAAGAAATTGAATCATTGAAATGCTTCTATTACAAATGGGAAATTTATGCATATGAGATGTGTTGTACACATTATTAATCTCTTTCTGCAATACAGTACTTAGGATGCTTCTGTGTTTGTAGATCGAGTTAGAGGTGTTGTGAGGTATATAAGAGCATTACCATCAAGTTTGAAAAAAATTCAACCAACGAGCAAAAAAAGAAATGATAGATAGTAAGGCTTAATTGTGTTTAGATGTGGCTACTAGATGGAACTCAACTTATATGATGTTAAAGGTGAAAGAAAAATATGAGCGTGTATTTGAATCATATGTACATGATGATCATAACTTTTTCCTTGATCTCACTGTTGGAGATGGAGTTTCTACATTTGATGATTGAGAAATTGTTCGAATAGTTATAAAAGTGCTAGAGCCTTTTTATCATCTTACACTGAAGGTGTCTGGATCTTTGCATGTTACCTCTCATTCACTTTTTGAAGTATTAACAAATGTGCATTGTCTTTTTGATGGGTGGCAAGATTGTGAAGATTTAGATATAATTTCCATGGCTTCCAAAATGAGGGATAATTATAATAAGTATTGGGGTGAAGGAAACAAGATTGTGGTGGTTATCTTTGATTTACGATGTAAAATGAGCTTTTTAGACTTTAGGGTCAACTTGCTTTTTCTTAATGTTGCTAATGACATTATGAAAATGATTGATAAATAATTGCATTGCTTGTTCAATGAGTATTCTTCTAATGTTGAGAGAATTCAATTGTTTGAAGGTAGATCTAGTTTTTTGACAAATTTTTTCAATTCAATGGAAATAAATCAGCCAGAAATGCAAACGAACTTAGCCAAGGAAAAATACCTTAAGAAGAAAAAACAAGTTGGACTAGAAAGTAAATCTGAGTTTGATAGGTATTTGGGTGAGGAGGAAGAAGTAAACAATTCAAGTTCATTTGATTTATTATTATGTTGGAAAATGAACAGTCCTAGAATCCTTATTCTTGCACAAATGGCTCGAGATATTCTTGTTATTCTTATCTCAATAGTTGCCTCCAAAAGTGCATTTAGCTCAAGATATTCTAAAGCATTATGTAATGAAAATAAGATATTAACACAAACCGAAGTTTCAATCACTTTACTCATTTTCTTTGTCTTTCTCCTTCAAAATGCTCTCTTTGTTTTTAGCTACAATAGGAACAATTAAATACGAAACAATGTCATTTATGTAACAACCCAATTTTTAGTGGTGTCGGAAATAGTGGTTCGATACCATTAAATTCGACGAGTGAGTTGAAAATTTTATTATTTATTATTTATGAGTTAAATGTGATTTTAGGAAAATTTTTGAATTAATGATTTGTGTTTTAGAATAAATTATTAGGTTAAGTGATTTTGAAAACGAGATATTGAGACCTCGATTTCTTAAATTGAGCCGTAAAGATTTTTATAAATATTTACGGAGTGTCATTGAGTTAGTATTAAAGTTTCGTTAGAAAATTTTAACGTTTTAATAGTTAATTAATTATGAAGGACTAAATTAAAAAAGGTGCAAAACTTGTTAATTAAATAAATAATGATTAAATAGCTCAAGTGATAAATAAGGAAGGACTAAAAGGGAAAATTAGCCCAAAGAGGATGGATGAGGCGGCATTAGCAAGAAAAAAAAAATCAAGAAATTAGATGAAGATGAAATAAGGGTAAAATTGAAAATTTTGTAAAATTAAATAAATAAAATAACAATTAAAAGAAATCTAGACAAATCATCATGAATTTTTAGCCAAAAAGGCCATAGAAGAGTCCCTCTAAGCTGGTTTTTCATATTTTTGCTACAAATCAAGAGCCTGTAGATCAATAAGAAAAAGAGAAATGAGCAGAATAGTCCTTAACTACTACAAACTTACAATTCAGCCCAGGTAAGTTCGTATGGTTAAACTTTCATGATTGTTTACTAATTTATGAATGATATAATGTATTTATTCATATTTTTATTATTGAAATTAAAATTTATTATTAAAATATGAAATTGAAATGAATGTTTAAAACAAGTAGAATGCAGGATAGAGTACAACTATTTTATAGTAAAGGATGAATTGACGGATAAGACCATGGTTGGACCATGGCAATGTTTATATGTAAGACCATAGTTGGGCTATGGCATTAGTGTAAAGGATGAATTAATGGACGAGACCATAACTGGGTAATGGCACTACGAATGTAAGGCCATGGCAGGGCCATGGCAATGCATGTGTAAGACCATAGTTGGACTATAGCACAAAGAAAACGATATACTCATATCCGTGAGTCATTCTTTGATTTAGTAAGAATTGGTCAAAGACCTATGTGAATGAATTTAAAGATATATTGATTATTAATGATATTGATATAAAGAAAGTGTGTTCATTAACTTATGTTGTATTTGATGGGGAGAATGGATGCTTATTTACAATTTAGTTTATTATATTAAGTTCTGTAAGATCAATGTTTAATCTATTGAACTTACTAAGCTTCATTAAGCTTACTTGTGTTGTTTTATATTCTTGTAGATTAACGTGTAATCGGGAGATCGGATCAATACATCAAGCCACACTATCCAGATTAATTCGGTAGTTTTTGAAATGTAAATTTTGGTTTATATGGCATGTATAGGGTTGGTTTGGCAATGAAATAGTTTGAATTGTGGTTGTGAATCTTAAATGTTTGTATGTATGTAATTAGTAGTAGAATTTGACAAATCAATGAAATGAGTTAAATGGGTAAGTATAAGTAATTGATGTATATGTAATGTTATATTATGTTTAGAACATGTATTGGTTGGTTTTGATTGCTTGGTTGGGATATATTAGTGTATTTAAAAGTTGTGTGTAGGTTAATATTAAAAAAGGTGAGAAAAGTGTCCTTAAAATGGCATATTTTCGTCCATATGGGCAGAGACACGGACGTGTCTCTCAGCCGTGTGTGACACACGACCATGCACATGGGCGTGTAGTCTGGCCATGTGTCCCCTGCACCTTAAAATTTTGAAACAGAATGCTCAGGTTTTAGCACACGACCTAGCACACGAGGGTGTAGTTGGCCATGTGACCCAAGTCAGAGAGTTACACGGGTAAGGACACAGGCTGGGACATGGCCATTAAATGCCCATACGACCTAAGACATGGGCGTGTCTCTTGGCTGTATGAGCCACACGGCCGGCCACACAGGCGTGTGTCCCTTGCTCCTAAGAAAAATTTTAAAATTTTAAAAAAAAAATTCCTGAGTGTTTGGTTTAGTCCTGATTCACTTCTAAAGTGTATTTTGGACCTCGAGGACCTATCTAAGGGACAATATGAGAGTTATATGATTGATTCTTGATTTGTATAATAAAGGTAATGAAATATTCGTAATTAGTCTGCAAAGTCCGGTAATATTCCGTAACCCTGTTCCGGCGACGAATAGGTTTAGAGGTGTTACAATTTATTCATTCTAATACTAAAACTAATAATAACAAACTTAAATATGCATGGTTAATCGAGTTGACAACTTAAGTTTCCTAGTCCGAAATTTGCATATCTTTCTACTCGATTATCCGTTTTTAATTCCGTCTTCTTCAGAATACTCGCTACTTCACAAGCTATCATTTAGCACAAATATTACACAAACTAGCCTAGGTTCTCTACTTTCCCTCCACCATGGCCAAATGTACCAAGTAGACTTTCCATCCATTTTTATTTCTTTTTTACACTAACAAGCTAGATTCATCTTCTAATCATTTCCTATCCAAAAATATACCTACTTCGCTAAAGTTTTCTAAGCTTCCATCAATGCCCTTTAATGGCAACTTTCAATATACTTGATAAAATAAAATAAAAACTATTGGTACATATATGTAAAACAAGCTTTAAAGATTCAAAATCTATGAAAATTTTGAAGAAAAAACAATATCATATGCTTGAATTTGAAGGAAAATAATGAAACAAATTGTTTTTTCTTCCCCCTTTTAGTTTTCGTAAAAAGAAAGAAAGATGAGAAATATGTTCTCTCTCTTCTTCTCTTTTTATGTATTATAATATTAATTATTAAAATATTATTACTTATTAAAATATTGTTTTTTAATAAAAATATAATTTAAAAGCCATCATGAAACCATTGATTTTTTTAAGTAATGGTAAAATTGTCATCAAATCTTTTCTACCAAAATAAAATGGAATACTTGCACTTTAGTTCTTATACTTTTTCAACTTATCCAATTTAGTCCTTAAATTTGACACCGAATTTTTAACTTAACCACATGCTCCTACTAATAATTCTCTATGTTTTCATGTCTCACAGTTTCCTCTAAAAACGATCATAATTTTTTATACTACTATTTATTTATAGATCACTTATTCAAGGACTTCTACCATAAATATTCTTCTTCTTCTTCTTCTTTTTAAAATGGGGATGTTCAATAATAACAAGTTTAACCCTCAATGTTTATATTTGTTGTTAATTTGGTCTTGATTCTGAAAAAATTCAACAAATGTAACCTCAACATTTACACATTTACAAAATATTGTGGGCTAAATTTGTTAAATCGTGACCAAATTGATAGATTGTGTAAATTATGAGAGTTAAATTTGCTATTATACTATTCAATTTTATGTAAAATTGACCAAAAAAAAAAACATTAATGTTGTGATTAATTGTCCTTAGTTGCTCACTTTTGAGATTAACATGGATTAAATTGCTCCAATCGTTTTGAAAGAAACCAATTTACTCAATATCGAAATTGAGAGAGATTGGAGAGGTCTTTTTACCTTCTTTTATTTATGTAAAAAGAAATACATAGTATCCAATTATGATTAGAAAATTGATAAATTATTTTTCGAAGTAGGTGTATCAAGGTGGTTCTGGCTACATTTTATATACGTATTGTTGATATAAGGAGGAATTTGAGGCAGTTTAAAGCAGTTCATCTGAAGGATGAAGAGATATAGGTAAGTTAGGATGATCAAAATATGGTTATGGAGAAATGATTGGAGATGAGACTCTTGTAGAAGAGAGTTGGGAACTTTTTTAAAAAAAAGAGAAAGTATTTTGGCCTCTTTTCTTAGTGCCCATAAACTTTTAGGGGAGATCTTTATGATAGTTCTCAAGGTTTCAGTTGTTGCCCATGTATTGGTTTCAAACCCAACAAGTTAACTAGTCTATGGGTGTCTTATCGTTGTAGGTTGTCCTTGACAGGGTTTAGGTATGGGTTGACATGTTTGGGGATTAAATATCTGTGACATAAATGGTAGATGTCTCGTTTATGTCAAGTAAATCATCTTGATGATTCGTGTTCGCAAAGTCTTAAGCTCACAGGCGTCTCAGTTCGTAACGTGATCTTCTTTAGTAAAAAATGTTGACTCATGAGATGGGGTCGCGAAATATGGGTGTAACATGTTAGGGTATCCATATTTGTTGAGTTTGTTGGTATTTGTTATAGTAGTTATAATAATTGACTTAATTGATAGTTATACTTTCAATTTACTAGGTTAATTACTAAGACTATTACAAATAGCATGAATAGAATAACAACTGACATAACATTAGAGATCTGAAAGATCGGCAAATAGACTCACATTTTTTACATAATATAAATAAACATAACATTTAAAAAATGCATAGACACATGTGCATTATTTTGTTGGGAACTCTTATGTGATTTATTTTTTTTTAATTTTGAAAGGGTAAAGCATTATACTATGCTATTAAATCTACTTGAATAAAACCGCAATCATCCTATACGAGAATTTTTCTCTAAATAAAACCCATAATCCTAATTACATTAATAACTTTTTATATTTTATTTTCTTGTTTTATCTTTGTGTATGTATCACAAGGTTAGAATTTCCATACCCTAGACAATTCCTTGGATTCAAATCTATCTAAGTTAGTCTTAGGTTTAAAAACTGAGAACTCTTGCAGAAATTGTGGAAGCAAACTCTGAAAAGGAAGAAACTATGAACAAACAGAGAAAGCCACAGAAGGAAAGTGCACGCCAACTATTTAAGCAGTTGTTCTCAAATATTTCTTTAACTTAGAAAGAAATGTAGTGATTACAAATGAAGGGAGAGGCCTCTATTTATAGTTGAGCTCCCCCAGATCCAACGGCACAGATCAAATTACATTAATAGCTGAGAATAATTCCCATCTACAATAAGAGAGTCCTACAAGATTTAAATCCTATGCATGTTTATCTTTTAGTATTTACAAGAATTATTCTGATAAAATATAATCTATTGGAGTGTTTCAATTCAACCAGGATTCAAATATATGAGCCTTGAATCTATTCTATGTGATGGACCAATCCCAACGAGCCAAATGATTCCAAGGGAATATGAAGAGTTTGAAATATGCGCACCAACTACGAACTTATTTGCGTGGTCGTAACATATGCATGTGTAATAAAAGGTATGCCTTTTAACACACTTCATTTTACTTAAAGATTTCTCAACATATAATCTATATAAAAAATGCTAAGGGCCTAAGGGCATGAAAGTTTATATAAATATACCATATCTAGAACTTCATTATAAGACAATTGAATAGTAAAACAACAACAAAATAAATAATATTATTGAATTGAGAGATTATTTGCATATATTATTAAAATTATATATATATATATATATATATATATATGATAAAGTTGTATTTTTCATAATTAAGGTTGAATAACAATGTAGAACTAGAAAAAAGGAACAAAACAATGAGCTAAATGTTGTAAATTTTCAATTTAAAAAAAGAATTTTAAATTTTAGATTTTAGCTATCAAACTCCAAGGTTGGAATTACTCAATCTAAGTTCAATTTTTGTATTTGATATTCATTTAAAAAATACAAAATGTTTTTTTAGTATAAATTCAAGTTCTTAAAATGGACTACTAATACAATTATTTCAACTCAGTTTAATTTTTTTTAAAAAAAATACTTAAACCCATTTTATTATCAATGGTTTATTTAGGTCTAGTTTAGGAATATTTCTCAAAAATATTTTTTGTCTCAAAAGCACTTTTAAGGACAAAAATATTTCTAAACAAGCTGCTTTTTAAAAGAAAAAATTATTCTCTCAAGTCAAAAATTAGCTCAAAAGTATTTTTTTTTTCTTAAAAATATTCCTAAACTAGACTTTAGTAGTAATTTAAAAATATTATTTTTACGAATTGGTACTTAAATAAAGTTAACAATTTAAATTTTCATTATGCATGTTATTTAGAAATATCCACAAAACCATGGAACCATAATTTAATGGGCCTAAATCCCCATACGATAAATTGAAATGATACTCTCTTGGGTTTAGCCCATGAACTTCACTTTAAAACAAATACCAATTTGGACAATTCTCCAAACATTACAAAACACAAATTAAATAATTTAAAATCTATGAATAAAAGGAAACACATGTCCATTATATTTCTTTCATTTTAATTGCAAGATGATTGTTAATTTTTAAATCTAATCCAAATTTTAGTTTTACCCCCTCTTCTATATTTATATTTCAGATTTGTTAATCTTTATATTTTAATTTTTTGATATAATTTGATTTCTCAATTTTTATATATCATGTAAATATTTTATTCTGATTAAAATAGTTATGTGAAATTTTAAGAATTATTAACTCTTTTAAATTCAAATTTATTATAATTTTATTTTTTATTACATGACTACTGAGTGTTTTTTTTTTAATTTCTAAAATTTCACATCCACACATTTTAATAAAAGAACTTTATGATGTTAATAATTAGATTTAAATTTTTAAATTTAAATTACATACACTTAAAATATATAATATTATTTAAATTTTTACTCTATAATTTAATATAAAAAATAATTATATTTGTAGGGAAAGAAAAAACAAATGGATTAAAAAGCACAAACTTGTAAAGTAGAGAATTTTCCTCCTCAGGTTTTGCTTCTCTAAAGCAACACCAACATGCCTATCTTACGCAACCCTTTCACATCTTTCTTAGGTTAGATTTTCGATGGGTTCGGTTTTGATTTTTTTAAACATTGATTATTATTATAATAATAATAAAGTTTGTAGTTAGAGGTGTTCATAAGAAGCGTAAACCCAAACCTAACCCGGCCTGCTCATATTTAATTTTTTAAGATTAATTTTTATTTAAAAATATAATACACTAAAAAAAAGTTAAAATAATAGTTTTTTAACACATTAAAAGTATTTATATTAAAAAACACTACCATAAATATAATAAATATTTTACTTTATTAGATATAATTTTTAAAATTTTACATTTTAGGTTGGTTATTTAGTTGGGTAGGTTGTTTTTAGATTTTGAGTAATGGATTTAATTGTTATTGAGTTAGTGATTTAATATAAACATAAAAATATAAATATTATTCAACATAATATATTCAAATCGGGCTGGGCTCATATAAAAAGATATTATTCTAAATTTGATCTATATATTGAGTCGAATTTTCAGACTTAAATATTGAACTGAACTATAAGCGGTTGTAGTTATAATAGTGTTTGAAATCCATATCAAATTTATAGATAAAAAATTAATTTGATTTAAACCAAAATAGGAAGCTTAAATTTTAGTCATTCTTTTTTCTACGTAAGAAACATTCTATACAAGAAAACCGTGTGTCCTGCAATTCTTTCCATTCCGTAATTTATTTTTGGAAATAGAATTGGGTTTTAGTAAAACCGTGTTAATTCCAGCGTCTAATTTTGAGTCATTATTGCCAAAATTAAATTAATAAAAGTTGCAACCAATTTCCACGTTTTCTTC
Organism: Gossypium australe; assembly: GCA_005393395.2. Lineage (NCBI taxonomy): Eukaryota > Viridiplantae > Streptophyta > Magnoliopsida > Malvales > Malvaceae > Gossypium > Gossypium australe. The sequence goes on from CM016614.1 coordinate 15,988,326, forward strand.
CTCTGTCAATTTTTCTACCACTTGCTGGACCCCACCATGATTCTTCATATTGGGACCCACTTTGTGAAAATTCCTATGATGATCGTGTGGCTCAGGATTTCTCACATCTTTTCATGATCGGCTCTCTCATTTTTGGGTTTATCTCCCCGTTGTTTATGCCATGTTTTTCAGTGACAAACAAAACTTATTATTATTTTTTCTTTCTCTAATAATTAATAAAATGTAAAAATAATTTTAATATCTTATTTCTTAAGTAATAAATATATGAATCTTAAATAAAGGAATTTCAAAAGCTTGATCCTGTGGTTTATAAATAGATTTATTGCGAATAATTTAATTTTTTTCAGATAAAAAAATATTAAAATTTAATATACTAACTCACAAGTGGATATTCTTAATCTCAGATCCTATATATGAATAACGTTAACAACCTATCTTTATTGAAAAAGAACATTATTAAAATGTTTTATAAATATACTTTTAATCAATATTGCTTAAAAATTTTGCCATAAACTAATATCTTAGCATTCAAGCAAGCATAATGCATGTAGGTTTTTTTTTTTTTTTTGGTATTAAAAAGGAAATTAAAGTAAAATGTGTTTTTGTAAATCATATATTACAAGAACTGATAAAATAAACTTAAAAGAATATGGCAGCGTAAATAATAAAGAAGATGTAGATCTTATTCCCCCCAAAACATGGTATGATGGTAGGAAAAAAATATTCTAAGACTTGAGACAGCTAATGCATCTTCATTTTTATTTAATATTTTGATTGACAGGTTTTCAGATGCATTGGCTGCTCTTTGGCTTTGCTGTCCTCTCTTGCCAAGAAGATTCTCTGTCTTTGGTCTCATCAAAATTTCATCTTTCCAACATAACTCAGTTGACCAACTCAAGCAACCCAAGCCAAGCCTCCCCCACTTTCTTTGTCTCATAGCAATTAGCCTCTTCAAAGCCTGAAACTTCTATATATTTATTTTAATCCCTTATAAATCCTTCTCTTTTACAAGCCTAAAGTTTGATTCTCTTTTCATCAAATCTCTCAGTAGATTCCTGAGTCACTATCTTGGTACTCTTTTTTCCCTTTCAGTTTCTGAATCTGGGTTGTTTTTGTTTCTAGTAAATCATTGAATTCTGATCCAGTTTCTTAATTTTCTTTCAGTTTCTGAATCTGGGTCATTTTTGTTTTTTCAGTGTTGGTGATTTTGGGTGTTACAAGTGAAACCAGATGGGTTCTTGCCTGACGAAAAGCAAAGACTTGAAGCCAACGCATAATGGGTATGGATCAGGACCGACAACTACTGCTGCTGTGCACCAACAAAGGTACCAGGAGCCTGTTAGGCCTGCACCAGTTCAACCCCAATTCCACCACATCCCTGAAAAACCAGGTACTCAAACACCTTGGAAGCCAGTGGCTCCATCACCAAGCCCCAAGCCTGTTGCCCCAAGGGTTGACACCATTCTTGGTAAACCATTTGAAGATATAAGGATGCACTACACAATTGGTAAAGAATTAGGGAAAGGTCAGTTTGGTGTGACTTATCTTTGTATTGAAAATTCATCTGGAAAGCAATATGCCTGCAAGACCATATCCAAAAAGAAATTAGTCACGAGGAATGATAAGGAGGATATGAGAAGGGAGATACAAATTATGCAGCATTTGAGTGGACAGCCTAATATTGTGGAGTTTAAAGGTGCATATGAGGATAAGCTATCTGTTCACCTTGTAATGGAATTATGTGCTGGTGGTGAATTGTTTGATAGGATTATTGCCAAGGGACATTATAGTGAAAGGGCAGCTGCTTCCATTTGTAGGGCAATTGTGAATGTTGTCCATGCTTGCCATTTTATGGGAGTGATGCATAGGGACCTTAAACCTGAGAATTTCTTGTTGTCTAGCAAGGGTGAGAATGCTCTTTTGAAGGCCACCGATTTCGGCTTGTCAGTGTTCATTGAAGATGGTAAATTCTTGCCACTCCTAATTTTCAGTAAATATATGCATATTCCAATTGTTTTAGCATGTTCTATTTGAGGATCTATATGATGTCCGTGTAAATTGGTTAATTGACCTTATCCTTAACCCCTAAATGATATTATGATTTATGAGTAGTGAAAGGAGAATAAGTCAATTAAGTTCAATTGAATTCTGAAATATTATTGGTTAGGCCTTCATTTACTTCCTGATTAAGATGGAAGGTAGAGTAATCTTCCCAACTGTTTTGACCATGTCCTTCACTTCATCGTCTTCATGTGGATTTGAAATTGGTTTAATTGTAAAAGATTTGTGAGTGTGACTATGGCATTTTGAAGTTTCAACTTCTGCTCTCTGAGATGGTCATTTGTTACTAAATAAGACCGTGAATGGCAGTCTGTTTTACCTTGCCGATTAAGTTGTGTTTAGAAGCTGAATAGGTCAGTGGTCTAATGTCCATGCTATGTTTAGCAGTGAATAAGTTTCCTTTAAACCGAACCAGAAGATTAAGTTTCATTTAAGCAAGAGGCATAGCTGCTGTTTGTAGTTTTTTTCTACATATGGATACATTGATTCACATATCCATCCGCGTGATATGTACTAGCATAACAATAATTGAATTTTCATGTGCAACATAACCATTGGCATTCCTTTTTTCTGATTGTTCTTGGTACCTTTTGCAGGAAAGGTGTACAAGGATATAGTCGGGAGCGCGTACTATGTTGCTCCTGAAGTTTTACTGCGTAAATATGGGAAAGAAATCGATATTTGGAGTGCAGGGGTTATATTATATATCTTACTCAGTGGTGTGCCTCCATTTTGGGCAGGTAAAAGTTCAAAGCTTGATCAAGGAAAATACTTCACTGAATTGCCTTCAGAGCTGCTATTTCATGTTAGTAAATAATTTAAACGAACGATTTTCCTCACAGAAACGGAGAAGGGAATATTTGATGCTATTTTAGAAGGAGAAATTGACTTCGAAAGTCAACCATGGCCTTCTATTTCAGAGAGTGCCAAGGACCTAGTGCGCCGGATGTTAACACAGGATCCGAAAAAGCGGATTACTTCTACTCAAGTCCTAGGTACTTATGATGCTCAATCACATTCTATAAATGTGTGTGTTATTCTACTGCCTACGGATTATTGTAGTTCATGTCTAGCCGAACAAGATTGATATTATGTGGTTTATGCAGAGCATCCATGGATAAGAGAGGGTGGAAGTGCATCAGACAAGCCTATAGATAGTGCAGTCCTTTCTAGAATGAAGCAATTCAGAAGAATGAACAAACTAAAGCAACTTGCCTTAAAGGTAAGTTTTGGTTTTATTTATATGCTATAATTGTTTTCCGGAATTTGTAGTTTGTTACCGATATACGATAGCAGCCAGGTAGTCATTTTGCAATCTCCAATTATACCATTGGTAATGTGAACTTTAATTGCCGTCAAGTAACAAGCCTGGTGGATTATAATATAGGTCATTGCGGAAAATCTTTCTAGCGAAGAAATCCAGGGTCTGAAGCAAATGTTTGCAAACATCGACACTGACAACAGTGGCACGATCACCTATGAAGAACTTAAGACCGGATTAGCTCGACTTGGATCAAAGCTCACAGAGGCAGAGGTGCAGCAACTAATGGAAGCTGTAAGCTAATAATTTGATCTATAGTATATCTATCTTTTTCGATTCATATCATAGCTTCCAACTCTCGGTTTTTACTTGTTGCAGGCTGACGTGGATGGAAATGGTAGTATTGATTACATTGAATTCATCACTGCTACAATGCATAGACATAGGCTTGAAAGAGATGAACATCTTTACAAAGCTTTTCAACATTTTGATAAGGACAACAGTGGGTGAGTATTTTTGTATAATTGCAGCATCATTTTAGGACAGTAGCTCGTAATTCCGAGATTTGTGCGAAGTGTATAAGAATTGGCTGCTGTGAATTAGTGACATTTGGGGCAACACTCCGTCAATGACACGAACTAACCATTAAATCATATTATATGATCGGATTGAATAACTTGTTTGAAACATTTTGCAGGTATATCACAAGAGATGAGCTAGAAGCAGCCATGAAAGAATACGGAATGGGTGATGATGACACAATCAAGGAAATAATATCCGAAGTTGACACCGACAACGTAAGCCCCCGTGTTCTACCTTTTGAAGCACATTCTCTTTTCTTGCATATGATGCATCGGTTCTCACTTATGCCTTTGTTTACAGGACGGTAAGATCAACTACGAGGAGTTCCGCGACATGATGAGAAGCGGAACCCAACACACACAACTCTTTTAGATTTTATACACGAGACTGGACTTGCAGAAATCAGCTAAAAGGTTCCCCCCCAAATGTAGTGCAAAATGACTTTCTATGAGATGGTGTAGGCAGTCAATTACATGACTTTCTCTGGTTTGGTTTTTCATTTTGAGTGTAATATATTCACATATGGTTTTTTATCGACGGATTTTGAGAAGAGGGATTGTTTAAGATATAGAATATCTCTTCAATTATGGTTTCTCAGAGCTAGGAAAACTCAAACCCATGAATGCACAGCGTAGTATGTCTATTTCCATTTGTTTAAAGTAAATATTGAACCTACCTCCATGAACGGCCTTTTCCTTAGAAACTCCATAAAACTTTAGCTTGAAAGGGTTTATGGAAAGTTTTCATATGATTCATTACTAGTTGTTATTTATACTTCTCTTACAAGGTTTAGATACCATCTTTGGTGCCAACAATCCCTTTGGTGGGCAATCTATAAATTCGACACGGGTTCTTCCGGTCGAACCTACCGGTTACCTGATCCCACTCGGACAACATGGTCAAGCAGATAAATCTAAACATAAAGTTGAACATGATGCCCTTATTTTTTTTGCCTTAAAATCACAGGTCCATAGATCAGTTGAACCAATAACCAAGTTTCATAGACCTTTGCAAAGAATTCAAATGGCAAAGTTCTGAAAGAAATCCCATATTCCATTACAGTCTACAACCACCAAGGGTGTATAAATTAGAGAGACAGCAGCACTAGAGTTTTATTTAAGCTAATAAAGGGACAGTGCTGATTTTTTTTTTTCATAAATAGCAACTTGGGTTATCCTTAAAAACCATGAATCTTGATTTGGTCTTTCTTGACGATGCCGGCATTAACGAGGAACTGCGACACGTTCTTGCGTTGATCGCCTTGGAGTTGAATGATCTTGCCGAGCTCTTTGTCTTTAACAACGTTGCCGTTGCAACAAAAGTCCTTCTTGAGACTCTTGAGGATTTTCTCGTAGCTCAGGTCATGCCTCAGGCCTTGAACCGTTGTCAAGCTTTTCTTCCCGTTCCTTTGTTGAATCCGTATATGAACATACTCCTTGGTTCCAGTGCCACCAAATTCCCCAGCCTCGGCGAATGGATCGAAAGTTGTAGGGATCTGAACGTCCAAATCAACCATGTACTTGGCTTGTTTGGTTCTTTGAACACGAATCACTGCAATAGAACAAACAGAACTTGAATTGTTAGAAGATCATCCCATGAAAGCACCAAACAAGAACATGAAGCTAAGATAGGAAAAGGGTTTTTGATAGGAAACCGAACCTAGTCTTGTCTTAAAGCTTTGGAAGTTCTGTTCTGATTTGATACGATGATGAGGATGAAGACATGAGAAGGGAAGCGGGGTGTTTATATAGGAAAAGGAGGTTTAACTGTGGTTAACGTTAAGGTTGTCTTTTGGATGAGTTGTGATCAGAATTTTGACACGTGGATGGTCGAGATTGTTTTAGTAGGAATAATTATGAGATGGAGTTTGATTGAAAACAGAAAAAAAGGGAGAAGAATCTGGAAATCGAAGAAAAAGCCATGGTTCCCAACTCCATCCAAATCCATTGGAATATATATTATTAGTAAATTAAAAATTATCTGAATTAATCATAAATATATAAAAAATTAGATAGTCCATCAAATATTATTATATTATTCTGTTCTGCTTCGATTTGGCTATCGGAACTGATGCTTGGCAAGTTGGCCTCTTTCTGCCACCAAATTGATTTTGCTTTTGCTAGAAGGAACTTGGTAAATAATGTATACACATATTCTTGTTGAACTTTGTTTTCGTTTCAACATTTTATTGTTTGAAACTTTAGATAAGATATTAGTTTTCGTTTTCTTTTTCTGTCAACAAGGTTGACCATATATATAACTTGCTTCTTAAGTCAAGCAAGTAAAGGTCAGCATCCGCGTCCCACCCTGATTCAAAAGGGTGGCCGTCGACTGCTAACTCCCACCAGCTGTTACCCGGGCGCACACACGTTCATGAACCGGAGTTAATATTAAAATTACTTTTATTTTTTATAAAAAAATAAAAATGAGTTATTGAGTTGTACAACTAAATTACCTAAAAATGTCCTTTTTATGCATATTTACGAAAATGAGCCGATTATACCATTATTTATTGGAAAGGGCCTTTTTTGCAAAACGCGCTTACGTGGCCGTATTTTAGGGGGAAAAAAAAATCAGAAAATTGCTCCCTTGAGGAAGCGTTTTCCGCCATGTCAGCAAAACGAGCTTACGTGGAAGCGTTTTGCTGACGTGGCAAAAACGCTTCCTCAAAGGAGCGATTTTCTTCGTGTTTTTAGATGTTAGAGATATTTGCATGTTTAGTCACTAAGATTTTTAGGGTTTTTAGGATTAAGGTTTTGGTAAAATAAGTTAGGGTTTAGTATTTAGGATTTTGTTAAAACAAGTTAGGGTTTTAGAGTTTTTTAAAAATAAATCAAGATTTAGTGTTATTTTATAAATTATTTAAATTAGGGTTAATGGTTTTAAAATAAATTAAGTTAGGGTTTTAAATAAATTAAATTATGGTTTAAAATAAATTAAATTAGGGTTTGGGGTTTAATAAATTAGGGTTTATGATTTTTAAATAGATTAAGTAAACTAGGTTTCTAGGGTTTAAAATAAATTAAGTTAGCGTTTAAAATAAATTAAATTAGGGTTATGGGTTTATTAAATTAGGGCTTATGTTTTTTTAAATATATTAAGTAAATTAGGGTTCTAGTGTTTTAAATAAATTAAATTAGGGTTTAAAATAAATTAAATTAGGGTTTTGGGTCTATCAAATTAGGGTTTAAGAATATATTAAGTAAATTAGGGTTTTACGGTTTTAAATAAATTTAGGGTTTAGGGTTAAAATTAAATAAATTAAGGTTTTTTAAATAACATTGTGTTTATTTTTTTTAACAAAATTGACTATTTTTACATTGAAAAAATAATTTTCAGAAGACGTTTCTGAACAAATAGTGTCAAAAACGCTTCAAGCAGGATGCACTGTCAGCAAAAATATAGAAAAAAGTTACCACGTGGACGCTCTTTTACTACAGTAGTTCCTGAAAAAATAATTTTGAGAAAATGTTTCTGAACAAATAGTGTCAAAAACGCTTCTGATGACGTCACGAACTAACTAAAATACGACAAAGGCAAGTGCACCTATCGAATGGTAGTACAGCTATGGTGAGTCGGGAATATGGTATCCACGAGGACTAAAAGTAGTAGTTACTATCTTTTTATTATCTAGCCTATAATTAAATGGATTGTTTTTAATCTAAAACTAAACTAATTAACTGTGAACGCGACAGAGAGTGAAGAAAGTAATCGAATAAACCAATGACAAAGACAATACCCAAGGAAGAGTCCACCTAGACTTTACTTATTATTATGACTCTGAATTAAACGATTTATTGACTTGTCTTGATCCGTAGAAATCCCTAATTTATGTTAATATCTCTTTCGAGACTAAGAACAACTGACTCTAGGTTGATTAATTGAAATCTCTTTCTAATTAAAACCCCTATTGTCATATTAACTCAATCTATGGATTCCCTTATTAGATTTGACTCTAATCCGGTAGATTTATGTTGTCCTATTTCTAGGATTGCAATCAACTCCGCTCAATTATGCTAGATCTACTCTTAAATAGAGACTTTTGCTTTACTGAATAAGCACATTAAACTTGAATTAATATCCTAAAAATATTAAAGTAAGAATTAAGAACATATAATCAAGAACAAGAACAAGTATTTATCATGTAATTCAGAAAATTAAATTGTAAGACCCATAATTTGCCTGGCCCAATAGCACATTAAACCCAATTGCAAACTAGCCCAACAAGCCCAATTTTCCCTTAACCTAGCCCAATCTATATCAGCCCAAAACTTTCAAAAAAAATTTCAGAACCCTAGCCTAGGCGCCGTTTCAGTCACCTGCCTTCAGCCACCTGCTCCACCACCTGCCCTCTGCCATCACCACTCCGCGAGTTGACCTGCAAGAAAAGATGAGAAGACAGTAAGAATAATAAAAAATAAACATTTGTAAATGGCTATGAAAGCCAATCAGCAACTCATTGTAAAGAAAAGAAAAAAAGAGACAAGTTAATAAAAATACAAAAAAGATTGTATAAACAAAAAAAAAAAAAACAGAACAGAGGTTTAAGCAAGGTTGATCTTTTCTCTTTCGATTCTTTTACTTTTTGTTATTTAACATTACTTTATTGTTCTTTTAAAGTTCTTTTTAACAAATTGTAATAAAGGAAGTCATAAAAATAGAACAAGAATAAACCGGGGGGTTACCTGAGAGAAGAGGCCTCCCTTTTCCGGCGACCAAAAAGGATGGAACCGAAAGGTTCTCCTCGCTTTCTTGAATTTTGGGGGGCTCTTCGGACATTTTCGAGTGGGTGTTAAGGTTGGGAAGGCTAAAGGCTCGAAAATCCCCTTCTTTTGGGACATCGACCACCGTCCACGGCGACTATCGTCGTTGAGGACACAAGAGCCCGATGACCGGACTGGAGAGAAAAGGGGAGAGGTTTGAGAGGCTCTCGGTTTGTTTTGAAAAAAATGACAGGAGATTGGCCTTTTTCTGATTTTTTTACTTTTATATAATGGGTAATACGACGCCGTTTTGGACTTGAATTTCCATAGCCAAAACGATGTCGTCCTGTTTCAACCCGAAAACCCGACCCATATCAGCCTAGGATCCGCGTGTTTTTGGACTAAGGGTCTATTTGCGCCCTTAGTCCTTTTGATTTTCCTAGCTACTGTAATTGAGTCCCTTTTGTTATTCTTTTTTTTTAAAAAAAATCTGCCCCGTCAATTTTGTTTCATTTTTGGTTTAATCTAGGGCCACGCAGGTTAAAACGCAGCGTACAAGGACCGGGGATATTTTCCCATGCGGTCCCTGTTAATTTCCGTGCGTTACACTCTAGTCCCTACTTGTTCTTTTATTTGCAATTATATCTTTTAATTTCCTTTAAATATCAATTGAGCCCTTTTTTTTATTTTAATATTTATTTATTTCATTCATCCCTTTACTTAATCTGTTTGTTCATTTATTTTTCATTACTTTATTTATTTGTTATTTATATTGTTCATTGAGTTATTTTATTTTGTTTTATTTCTCATATATTGTGGTTTATTATGTTATCTTCGTTTCTCATTTATGCTTCTATTATTTTACCATCCCGTTTTATTATTTTATGATCACTTATTCATTTATTATTCAATCCCATTATTTGTTTGTTATCTTTGATATTTATACGTATATATCTTTTTTTTTGTATTTTTCTTCTTGAATTTCTAATATGTTTATATTTTCAATTTAGTATGTTCCTATTATCATTATTATTTATTTTGTTGGTAAATTTGTCCGCATCATTAATATTTTTAGTAATGTTGATATGACATGCATGTTGGTTATTTATGTTTTATTAATTCATTAAATTCATGTTGTATAATTGTTCTTTAAACGCAACATTTTCACGTTCAACAATACTCGAATATGAGATTTTTGTTTTGAAATAACCAATTACCTTGTGTTCTAAGATTCGAAAGAGATCGTACCCTAACTTACTGGGCTTCGATTTTTCCCGTCGAATCTAAAGAACTTATGTTTTAATAAAAAATCAAAGCATAAAAAATAAATAAAAATTTATTTTTCGGAGTTCGAAAACGTTGCGTCCTAACTTACTGGATGTGACATTTCGTCATCTCGAGATAAGGATTTCTAATAATAAAGGCAATATTCTGAATTTGGTATTTTGAGAAATTGTGCCCTAACTTACTGGGTTTCAATTTTTCATTTGATCCGAACAACACAATATCCTTCTTAAATGCAAATGCATGAGTTTTAAAAATTAAGAGATAAGCTCAGCTTCGAGAATTTGAAATGTCGTACCCTAACTCACTGGGCGTGATATTTCTTCGAAACGAGAAGGTCTCATCATTTAATGCAAGTCTCATTTAACAAAAAGGGTCGTATTTTCGAATCTTTTCAAATCTTCGACATTAAGACATTAATCAATCAATCCAGTACCAATTTTTGGGCGTGACGAGGGTGCTAACCCTTCTTCGCACGTAACCGACTCCCGAACCTATTTTCTCAAATTTCGTAGACCAAAAAACACTATTTTAGTAAACCAAAACTTTTTATTAAAACAAAAGTGATCCGATCACACCTAATAAAGATCGGTGGCGACTCCCTTTTTTTATTTTCGTTTTCAAAACCCAAGTCGATCCCGTTTTTAAAAAAAATGGTTTCGACAGCTTAGCGACTCCACTGGGGACTTGAATAAGAGAGTCAAGCCACGAGTTGATTAATTTTTGTCTTTTTGTCGAAAATTGAAAATTTGGTTTTAATATACGATCCTTCCATTACATTTCATCTGTTTTTACGGTCTTCATCAGTTTTATTTCCTTATTTGTTTCGAGCTTTGTGTATATCTTCGCATGTTGCATTGCATAGATTGCTCGATCTTATCCCTTTTAAGTGGGAGTGAGAAGCTACGCCTTCGTGAGGTTTTCACCTCCGCATGGGCTAGTGGATTACTTCCGAGATACATCCGTACCTATGTGCTTCGTGAAGTTTTCACTTTCGCATAGCCATAGGGAAATGTATTCCTCTGAACCGAACTCGGTTCGTATGAGCTTATAATGGGTGAGGATCAGGAATCTGTTGGTTCGGGTACTTTTACTTTAGAACCGAACCTCATATAGAGAGACCTAAGAGCCTACCCTAGGTAGAACTGTACCAAACCCTAGTGGTCACTCAGATAGGTGTTCTGTTTTTGTTGATTATTTTTTCTGTACTGACGTATTTTGTTTTGTTCTGTTTTGATTGCATTGCACCGCATCATCTTAGAAAGGAGGTGTTGATTCATATTCGATTCCTAAATAGAAGAGTTTTTCATAAGGAAATGTGTTACTTGATAAAGTGATAAAGTGGATTATAGCCCACAACGAGAGAGGGCTGATAGCCCACAGAAGAATACAAGACTTTACCCGAGGATTCAAGCCGACAAAGATTATTCGAGAGTCATCATTTTCTAAAAGAAGCTTATGAACATCGCGGAGGATAAGTGAGTGAAGAGGTATGGCCTGGACCAAGCAACAAGGAGCTGGAAGAGTCATCTGTTGGGAAAGTTCAGGGGACACGACCATAACATCCGGATACGAAGAAGAGGATTGGTGTTTTCACCTGGACTATGAGGACAAAGCCGTATATGCAATCCGTTTTGTGTAAAGAAGTGTATTTTCTAGAAAAGTTCTTCTAATGGAATTGAATTCATAATCAACGCCTCTCTTTCTTTATGCATTCATTCCATGCATTTGCATTGCATTTCATGCATTTGCATTACATCATGTCACATGCATTAACATTTGTAGAAAGACCCTAATTAGGTGAAATTATTTCAGTTAACCTAGAAGACATGGAACAAAAATTGGAGAGATTAGAGCAAAGGCAAATATTGATGCAAGAACAGTTGGCCAAAATTCAACAGGATCTGCGAGATCAAATGAATATGATGAGCCAGTTAACCCAATTACTAGTCGGAGGGCTTGAAAAAAGAAGAGGCCCAATAGTAAACAGTGTGGATGATGACGAAGACATCGTTTATTCCCCGATAAGTGTCCCGACTCAACCAGACACGTGTTCGTATGGGGTACCCATCATTATTAGACCCCAATGTCAGACTGATACCTCGACCCTGTTGAACTTCCTGATGGGTTCAGGTTTTAACCCTGAGGATGATCGAGCCAAACCGGTGGTACTGACAAAAACAAAAAGAAAAGGAAAATGGGCTTCAAAGGCCCCGAAGAGGAAGGATAAGGATGTGAATAATACGAGTGGGTATAACAAGGGCCATTCGAAGCAGTTTATAGTAAACCAGCCAAAAAGGCAGTTACCAGTTATCTGGTCTCCCCAAAAGAAGAACTCAATCCAAGATTGAACTCAGAAAAACCCCGTTCGTACCTATCCCAATCTCGTATAGGGAGATGTACCAAATGTTGTTTGACGCACATGTTGTAGCCCCTTTTTACCTGAAACTAATGCAACCCCCATACCCCAAATGACATGACTCAAATGCTCAATGTGAGTACCATGCCGGAATTACAGAACATTCAATAGAAAATTGCCTTGTTTTCAAGAAGCTGGTTGAATGATTCATCAAAATAGGAGTTATAAAATTCGATGATCCCTCTGGTGCAGAAAATCCATTACCCAACTATGTTGTTAAAGGGATAAATATTGTGAGTACCATGATGAATGGGTGCATGAGATTAAGAGTACATCAAGTTCAAGGTTCTAGTGCAAAACCTGATACTGGGGAATTTGAACATTAATGACGTATCTGAAGAGTAACCGAGGAATCAAAGTTTCCAAGCCCTTGCATGTTTGGGAGTGTTTTAAACAATAGGATTGTGGAAGAGATTCATGTATTTTTAAAGTTTACTTAGAGTAATGTTCGAAACACGCTTGTTGCTTTAAGCCTAGGGACAATAAGAGTCCTTTTGTGAAATAGGCTTGCGTCCAGAATTTTTATTTCAATAAAATGCATTTTTCTAAGTAAATATTTTCATTCTTTACATTTCATACTGTACATTTTTTCATTCTTTATTCATGACCATATCATACAAATAATCATCCTTAGAATCATTTATTCTTTGGATTTTCTGCCTTCGTACCTAGGTACCCAGATATCAATGACATGAGTGACGCTGTTACTGACTCCTTTTTTAGTGAAATATGTGTCAGAGGGATCTAAGGACTTTGAAGATGACAGAAATTGCAACTTATTTCCTAATTTGTTAAGAATGGTATATCCTACCTTACGAAGTCTCAGCGGACACTACGAGCTAACGAAGGAGATAAAGATGGAAGTTTAGCTCACCATAAGAATAAGGCAATGCATCATTGAGTTATCTCCAAGAATTCAAAGATGTTTTCGCATGATCACATTAAGATACGCCTGGGCTACTGAGGCGCCAATATGCCGTCAAAGCTAAGGAAATCCTAGAAGTCCATAAGGATATTTAAAGATCACATGCTAATAATCCCACAATAGCCAGGCTAATCATGAAGATTAGGTACTGCTGGTCCACCAGAAAAGGGAGGTTGCATCAGTGCTAGATGGATGAGTACATGACTTATTTGCCTCCTCTATTTCTTCACAGATTCCTTATATGTGGGGCATGGACGTTATCAAGCCAATTTCCTCAAAAGCTTTTAGCCAACATCGATTCATATTCATGGTCGTTGGTTACTTCACTAAGAGGGTGAAGGTCGCTTCCTATGCCAATCTTACAAAATCAACAGTCATCAAATCCCACTCTCAATGCCACAAAAAAAAAGAAAAAAATAAAGAAATGAGAAGCTAAAATTTAAATGCCAACAAAGAATACCAGAAAGGATCATGTTCAACAATGCATAATTGCACAATGTCAAAGATTTACAGTCTGACACCATATCAATGCAGCAAAAGCAACCAAAAACCATTCAAATTCTTTGAAAAAATGACTAAGATTTGTAAAGGTTGGCATAGGGAAGTTACCATTTACCCTCTATGCTTCTTGAAAGTTGGCCAGGACCTTCACCGAGGCAGCATCTTTCTCATTGGGTTATGAAAAGGAAACAATTGTTAGAAATTAAGATTCCTTTTCTCTAAGCTTTGATTGAATTGGATGAAGCAGAATGTCTCCAGTAAGCTTGATTGATAGTATTCAGCATGGTCGAATGTACCAAAAATGAATGATACGGGCTTATAATAAAAAGGTTCGCTTAAGAGAATTTCATGATGGGAACCTAGCATCAAGAAGGATTATTCTCATACAAAAGGACTTCAGAGGAAAGCAAATGCCAAATTTAAAAAAAAAAAGAAAAAAAAACCTTATGTGGTGAAGAAGACTTGTTCTGGAATATCATTAACTTTGACCAAGATGGATGACAAGGACATGTTCATGCCGGTGAGTTCAGATTTCATCTAAAAGGAGAGGCCAAGGTGAAAACCCGCAAAGGGCGCCTTGAGAAACGAAAAAAATAAAAAAATAAAAAAAGAAATAAAAATTTTCATCAGAAAAAGAAGAAAGAAAAAGGAGAGGCCAAGGCGAAAACCCGCAAAGGGCGCTTTGAGACTAAAGGGGATTTGAGTTGAAAACCCAAAAGGGTGTCTCAAATTTTGTTCGAAAGTGGGGCATACAGTAGTCTTGCTACGCTTGAATTAACAATGAAGAAGAATGTTACGACTTAGGGCATCGACAAAGTACTCCGGATCCCCTAAACACATATTGAGCTCAAAATGGTCCTCAAGAAGTTTGAACAGAGAAGCTCAGGCTGCGATATCTGAGGCACCTAGTTTCCATTTTACCCATTTTAAATTTGTTATTTGTGATTATCTTATTCTTTTCAAAATACACTACCAACAAATTTCCTTCTTGATTGCATTTGCTAGCTTTGATTAACTTGTTTGTTTCGAGCTATGCTTCCATTTCCTTTTTGTCCATTGTTACAATCTTTTTTAGGAATTTTGCATTGAAATAATAATTAGTGGACTAATAATACTTTCATAAAAGGAGTTTTGCATATTACTTTGGAAGCTTCTAAATAATACAAGAGCTTGAAACAGGACTATTGTTTAAAATACACCAAGTTTAGGGGATGGAAATATTGGGAGAAGACGAGTCTAAACTGAAATTATTTCTCTGGATTTTTGTCAAAAATGGTGATTGAACAAGATGACAAGATATTACGCCAATGATACAATCTTGACGAAAAATGGGCAATGTTAACCCGAGTGATAAAGGGGAATCATTCTCGAGAAAAATAGTATTTGGCATCCATGCAAATATCATACACATTTGGTTAAGGTCACTCAGGGAGTGATCAATTGATAGGAACAAGTTACAGATTCTATATCTTTGATTTGCAGCCGATTGGATTGAAGATGAAATAAATTTTATACCCTTGAGTTGCAATAGGATGGATTGGAGAAGACTCAGATCCTATACCCCTAAGTCACAATGAGATGAACCCTAAAGCTACAGTGTGGCAAATCTGTTAAATAAAATATAATTGTTTTTTCGGGTTTTCTGTTGAGAATACCAGTCGAACAAGATGGCAGTATATACGTTAGTGATAAAGGCCTAATAAACAATGAGCGATAACACCTTAAAAAAGGGATTGTTCTCATGAAATTCTGCATTCATGCAAAACACATCCAATTAAGAGTATTTGATTCATTCTGATCATTGCATCCTAATCATTGTACAAGGGATCATTCTCATGACATTCTGCATTCATGCAAATGTCGTCTATAATACATTAGTTAGGAGCATTAGATTCATTCCAATCATAGCATCCTAACTATTTGACATAAGCATAAGCCCAAGAAATTGATTTTACAGCCCATGTGCCCCAGAAGACGATATAGCAAGATCGATGGAGGCTACAAATGGAAAACCTTATCTCCCTAAAGTTGCAGTGGAGTAGGTTGAAGATAGTCTTATCTCCCTAATTTTACAGTGGAGCAGACCAAAGATAGTAGATCTTATCTCTCTGAAGTTGCAGTAGAGTAAATCAAAACAAACATTATCTCCCTGAAGTTGCAGTGGAGTAGGTTGAAGTTACAAGTCTCATCTCCCTGAAGTTGCAGTGGAGCAGACTAAAGATGGCGAATCTTCCTGAAGTTGCAGCGAAACAGATCAATCACAATAAACCTTATCTCTCTGAAGTTGCAGTGAAGCAGGTTGAAATTACAAGTCTTATCTCCCTGAAGTTGCAGTGGAGCAGACTGAATATAGCGGGTCTTATTTCCCTGAAGTTGCAGTGGAACAGATCGAAGCTATAAAGTATAAATCTTATCTTCCTGAAGTTGTAGCGAATCAGATCGATCACAATAAACCTTATCTCTCTGAAGTTGCAGTGGAGCAGGTTGAAGTTACAAGTCTTATCTTCCTGAAGTTACAGTGGAGCAGATGGAAAACAGCGAATCCTGATTCCCTGACATTGCAGCGGAATAGATTAAAACAACAAGTTACTAACCTTATCTCCCTGAAGTCACAGTGGAGCAAGTTAAAATAAACAAATCCCATACCCTCGAAGTTGCAGCAGGAGCAAATTGAAGCTACAGGTCCTATCTCGCTGAAATAGTGGTGGAGTAGATAAAAACAATAAGATACAGTGGACTAGAATGTGGCTACATGAAGAATAGGAGCACCGAAGAATCAAGACTCAGCAAGAACGGGCAAATTTGGACCTTCTTTATGTCTTTGCTCTGTTCCCGTTACACGACAACGAGCAAAGAAGGGCAGCTGTAAGACCCATAATTTGCCCGGCCCAATAGCACCTTAAACTCAATTACAAACTAGCCCAACAAGCCCAATTTTCCTTTAACTTAGCCCAATCTATATCGGCCCAAAACTTTCAAAAAAAATTTCAGAACCCTAGCCTAGGCGCCATTTCTGTCACCTGCCCTCAACCACCTGCTCTACCACCCGCCCTATGCCATCACCACTCCGCGAGTTGACCTACAAGAAAAGAGGAGAAGACAGTAAGAATAATAAAAAATAAACATTTGTAAATGGCTATAAAAGCCAATCAGCAACTCATTGTAAAGGAAAGAAAAAAAGAGACAAGTTAATAAATATACAAAAAAGATTGTAGAAACAAAAAAAAAACAGAACAGAGGTTTAAACAAGGTTGATCTTTTCTCTTTCGATTCTTTTACTTTCTATTATTTAACATTACTTTATTGTTCTTTTAAAGTTCTTTTTAACAAATTGTAATAAAGGAAGTAATAAAAATAGAACAAGAATAAACGGCGGGGGGGTTACCTAAGAGAAGAGGCCTCCCTTTTTCGGCGACCAAAAAGGATGGAACCGAAAGGTTCTCCTCGCCTTCTTGGATTTTGGGGGGCTCTTCATACATTTTCGAGTCGGTGTTAAGGTTGGGAAGGCTAAAGGCTCGAAAATCCCCTTCTTTTGGGACATCGACTACCGTCCACGACGACTATCGTCGTTGAGGACACAGGAGCCCAATGACCGGACTGGAGAGAAAAGGGGAGAGGTTTGAGAGGCTCTCGATTTGATTTGAAAAAAATGACAGGAGATTGGCCTTTTTTCTGATTTTTTTACTTTTATATAACGGGTAATACGACGCCGTTTTAGACTTGTAATTCCATAGCCAAAACGACGTCGTCCTGTTTCAACCCGAAAACCTGACCCATATCAGCCTAGGATCCGCATGTTTTTGGACTAAGGGTCTATTTGCGCCCTTAGTCCTTTCGATTTTCCTAGCTACTGTAATTGAGTCCCTTTTGTTATTCCTTTTTTTTTAAATCTGCCCCGTCGATTTTGTTTCATTTTTGGTTTAATCCAGGGCCACGCAGGTTAAAATGCAGCGTACAAGGACCGGGGATATTTTCCCATGCGGTCCCTGTTAATTTCCGCGCGTTACACTCTAGTCCCTACTAGTTCTTTTATTTGCAATTATATCTTTTAATTTCCTTTAAATATCAATTGAGCCCTTTTTTATTTTAATATTTATTTATTTCATTCATCCCTTTACTTAATCTGTTTGTTCATTTATTTTTCATTACTTTATTTATTTGTTATTTATATTGTTCATTGAGTTATTTTATTTTGTTTTATTTCTCATATATTGTGGTTTATTATGTTATCTTCGTTTCTTATTTATGCTTCTATTATTTTACCATCCCGTTTTATTATTTTATCATCACTTATTCATTTATTATTCAATCCCATTATTTATTTGTTATCTTTGATATTTATACGTATATATCTTTTTTTTTTGTATTTTTCTTCTTGAATTTCTAATATGTTTATATTTTCAATTTAGTATGTTCCTATTATCATTATTATTTATTTTGTTGATAAATTTTTCCTCATCATTAATACTTTTAGTAATGTTGATATGACATGCATGTTGGTTATTTATGTTTTATTAATTCACTAAATTCATGTTGTATAATTGTTCTTTAAACGCAATATTTTCACGTTCAACAATACTCGCATATGAGATTTTTGGTTTGAAATAACCAATTACCTCGTGTTCTAAGATTCGAAAGAGATCGTACCCTAACTTATTAGGCTTCGATTTTTCCCGTCGAATCTAAAGAACTTATGTTTTAATAAAAAATCAAAGCATAAAAAATAAATAAAAATTTATTCTCGGGAGTTTGAAAACGTTGCGTCCTAACTTACTGGATGTGGCATTTCGTCATCTCGAGATAAGGATTTCTAATAATAAAGGCAATATTTTGAATTCAGTATTTTGAGAAATTGCGCCCTAACTTACTTGGTTTCAATTTTTCATTTGATCCGAACAACAAAATATCCTTCTTAAATGCAAATGCATGAGTTTTAAAAATTAAGAGACAAGCTCAGCTTCGAGAATTTGAAATGTCATACCCTAACTCATTGGGCATGATATTTCTTCGAAACGAGAAGGTCTTATCATTTAATGCAAGTCTCATTTGACAAAAAGGGTCGTATTTTCGAATCTTTTCAAATCTTTGACATTAAGACATTAATCAATCAATCCGGTACCAATTTTTGGGCGTAACGAGGGTGCTAACCCTTCCTCGCACGTAACCAACTCCCGAACCTGTTTTCTCAAATTTTGTAGACCAAAAAACACTGTTTTAGTAAACCAAAACGTTTTATTAAAACAAAAGTGATATGATCACACCTAATAAAGATCGGTGGCGACTCCCTTTTTTTATTTTTGTTTTCAAAACCCAAGTCGATCCCGTTTTTAAAAAAATGGTTTCGGCATAAAAAATAAGATCCGTCATAGAGTTTCATCTTCCCTAGGTATTTAGGGAGTTTAGTTCATACTCATAGAGGGAAACATCTCAAAATAAGAATAACAACAAGACATGAAAAACCCAATAAAACTTTAAAGGAAATTCGACTGGAGATCTTCTATCTTGGAGTGGATCTACTTTCGAGATGATTCCAACGGCGTTCTTCGAGTAACTTCTTCGTTCTACTCTGCGTCCTCCCTCAAGTCTTTTTCTAGTGTGTTTTTATAAACTTTGGAATGCTCAAAATACCTAAAAATTGGCTTTTTCCGCGTGAAAATGGAACAGGGTTCGATAGGGACACGGGCGTCTGATCAGGCCGTGTAAGAATGCCCAGGCCGTGTGCAATACTGACATGGTTCGAAATCGACATGGGCTGGCACACGGACGTGTGGCTAACCCTTGTGTCTCCCACGGGCGTGTGAGAGGCCCGTGTTAAAGTGCCCAGTCCGTGTGCGATACTAAAATCAACTCTTTTTACTCGATTTTGGCTCGTTTTTCACTCTTTTCGCTCCCCTATGCTCACCTAAGTATAGAAATATGAATTTAAAGTATTAGAACATCAAATTCACTAATTCAAATAATAATTCATCCAAAAACGCATCAAGAATGGGATTAAAAACATGTTACTTTTATTGCTTATCAAATATCCCCACACTTAACTGTTTGTTTGTCCTCAAGCAAAATCCTCAACTCACAATTAAAATTAAGCTTTCTCAATTCATAATTCTCATTAATAATATTTTATCATAATTCACAAATAATTCAACTAAAAAAGCACTAAAGATTCAAACAATCCAAGTCACACATTTTTAAAGCATGAAAACATAGGTATTACCCCTTATCTAAGTAATTACCTTTAATTCAAAGCCGACAAGATTTGACATCCTCACTAAAGATTCACTCAAATCACTCAAGGTGTTTAAGGTTCAAAAATAAGCACTCAAAAGTCAAACATGGAAAGTCATTATCATAGGCTTGCATGAAAATCAAATCTCCATCACTATAAAATGAGATGATACACAAATCAAAAGGTCTTTAAAGGGTTGTAATAGGGCTTGGGTTAAAGGTGTAGATAAAGGCTGAAATAGCAGGTTAGAATCGAGATCGAATTGATAATTTACCTAACTAGAAAAATAAACTAATACTGAATAATTACATCAATTGAAAACTCATAAATAATAACACGAGCTTCTTCTCAAAATGTGAAATTAACCGTTTAAGCTCAAATAACATAGAACTAGTAATAATTAAAATAAATGTACATATTTATTTTATTTTTTTCATTTTTTTAAGTTATGGATAAAAAGAGATAATTTAACAACTGAAATAAAAGAACATAGTTAGACAACTGACCAAATCAAATCAAGACAAAAAGAGAGTCAATACAATAGGAAAAATTCTCAATGAATCAAAAAGAATGAGTTATGGGTTAATATTAAGGGTAGATCAAGAAACAGTTTATTAAGCTCAAAGGGGTTCACTAAGGGTTAATTATGAAGGTAGGCTTTTTATGGAATAAGTGGGTTAGAACCTAATTGTCTTTATCATTTCAGTATATCAAATCAAATGCGTGGTCTCGGCATGCATAATCGAAGCAAGTTTTAGAATAACAAATCAATATTGACACACTCATAACCAAAAATAAAGTAAGCAAGAAAAGTGTATGCTCTTAAAGGCTCAAAATCTCACCAAAATTATGGTTTTTTTTATGTCAATCTTGCAAGTTTCAAATTTCAAGGTAATACCTCAATTTAGGGAAACAACCTGTGAATTTAATGCACAAAATCTCACAAAAATAGACTTCTCATGCTTGATTCTCTAATGTCTTAAATTTTAAACAATCAATGCACAATTACCTATGAATTTAATCTAAAACACATCAATGATAATCACAAATCAATAAGAATTCATTCTAATAGTAATATGAGAAAATTACTTAAACATAATTTAGGGATTTTCAAATAATCATATAAATAACCTCCCCACACTTAATATGTACATTTTCCTCAATGTACAAACAATAATAATTACAATGGACATAGAATATCATAAGAGATGGAGAGAAGTGAAACTGCCCTGAATATTGGATGAAATGCCCAAAATAGTGAAAAGCAGAATTGTAGATAAATGTAGAGGGAGTGCATGATTCTGAGCAACTGATAAGAAAATAAAGACAATGCTGAAGAAGATTAAAGGGTTACTCGTTAAGAAACAACCATAATAAATAAAATGATAGTTTAAACTAAAAAAGTGAAAGAAGTTTAATAAAATAAAATAAACAGAAAGAGAAAAATAAAATAAAAATAAATGAGATGGACTCAATGGTCCTCATCATTAGACGCGTGAGTCGTCGGCACTGGAAGAGAAATATGAAAATGCTGAAAATTTTGCTGCAATATCGCACCAATACTGTCGAACCTCTTAGCACAAAATTGAGGGAAACTAGTAAATTTCTCGTAGGATACTCCTCGAGAGCTAGCAGCAGAATGAACAGGTCTATGACTCGAAGGTGGCGGCTGATGTGGATCTTCGTGATAGGGAGGAACATCATCAGTGAAGTCCTCGAAGTTGTCCTGAACATCAGAATGAAACAATCTGTACTGAGAAGGATCCACTCCACGTCGCCGCTCGATCATCCTCATGTGGATCATGCTCGAGATGCCCTGATGGAAATCTGACCGACTAGGGTAAGTGCCGAAGACTGCTCCAGTGTATCGAGAAAATCGAAGTGTTAAGCGAGGCGAGTCACATAAGGGCCTAGACAGATGGGGCCCCTCCTGTGGCGGTCAGCCTGATGGTGGAAAGATAGAGCAATGAAGTACGCCAAGTTGATAATATGGCTATGGGCCATGCTCCATAAGAAGTAAGCGTCGTGGGTGCTAACAACTCTAGTGCTCTCTTTCCGTCCTGTCAAGGTGCGAGCGAGGAGTGCGTGAATATATCGTAGGGCTGGAGAGAGAGAGAAGTCACCTTCGAGCGACTTGCGTCGTAAGGTGTCTGGCTAGCTGTCAGGTCGGTCCAACAACGTGACGGTGAGTGATGTATATACCGAAGAAGCGAAGGAAGTTCTCGGCGCTCATGAACTCCTCTGTGTAGAATCCCATAGCAGCACCGAACTCTAAGACACTCATATGTCACACCAAACCACCTAGGCGAAAAGTGATGGTGCCTGGCTTGTCATGAACTGTCATGACCTGCTGTACCGAAAATGTAGCACAGAACTCCAAGGTAAGCTCCATGTAACTGGGGTCAATGATGGTGAATAACCTATCCCGCAGAGCTGTGGCAATAATGGAGCGCACATCATCAGTTAATTGGACCTGCTCCAACGCGGCCCAATCAATGTAGCGTCCTAGGCCTAGTGGTCGTACTCGATGTAGCTGGTATAAATCTTCCTGGGGACCCGTCGAAAATCGAAGATAGGGGTGGCGGGCCTCGGCAGATACGCACGAAGAAGAGGTTGCACCGGGCCTCTTCCGCTTGTTCGAAGCGGGGACGGCAATCTTGGTCTTCCCACGAGTGTTTGTCATGATGTATCTGTAAAAGTAAAATAATGTATCAAGAAAGAATTCATCGCCAAATAAAATCCAAATAATCCTAAATAACAATTTACTCCTAAAACAGTATATTTGAAATCAAAGTATGCAAAATTCATATAGTGACTCTAAGTACGAATTAAAGTGATTAAAGAAAGATTAATAAATAAAAGAATCCAAACTAAAAATAAATCAGAACTAAAAGACAAATTAGGCTATACTTGAAATAAAAATACAGACAATAGTAACTAAGAATAAAAAGAAATAGTGGCAGGGAATAATCATATTAGAAATAAAAGCAATAAGTAAAAATATATTGATAAAGAAAAAAATTCAATGTGAAGACAAAAAGGCCAAATAGAAATCGAAAAAATGAATAACAATACTAATGATAATAAACAATGAAAATAAAATAATAATAATAATAAAGAAATGAAATAAATAATAAACAATAAATAGCTAACATAAAATAACTAATATAATAATAATAATAATAATAATAATAATAAATGTGAATGGTAAAAGGGGAAACCGACAGTGGTAAGGCGGTGGTTGGAGAGAAGGGCGACGATGGTGCGGGGAGCGGTTTCAGTTGGGGCTGGACGGCGAGGAGAGGGGAAGGAAAAAGGAAAGGAAGAGAGAAAAGAAAAGGAAAGAAAGAAGAAGAGAAGGGGGTTGTCGGGTGGTCAGGGCTATAGGGACGAGGGAGAAAGGAAACGGAGGCGTGGGTGCGTGGGTGCGTAAGGGTGAGGGTGAAAGGGCGCGCGTGGGGGCTGTTTTGGGTGTCGACGAGGGAGAATAATACCTAGGGTCGGTCAGTGTGTGGGCGGTGATGCGAATGGAAGGGGTGGTGGCCGAAATAGGGTGACAAGGGGCTTGCGACAACTAGGGTAAAGATGGGGGGAAAAGACAAAGAATAAGAAAAAGAAAAAGAAAAAGGGTTAGGGTTTTCAATTGGTGGCACGATCGTGTGAGGCCCGTGTTGGGCCATACGGCTGTGTCACATTCCCGTGTGGTCTTATTATTCAGCCCGTGTGTGATTAAATTTTTAAGCTCAGTCTTCACACGGCCTTAGACACGCCCGTGTGTACAGGCCGTGTGGGTCACACGGCCGTGTCGCATGGCCGTGTGGAATGTCTTTCGCTTCTCCCACACCCGTGTGACCTCTCACACGCCTGTGTGCGTTAAAAATTTAAGCCCAGTTTTTACACGGCCTCGAACACACCCGTGTGTCCAAGACGTGTAGTTCATACAGCCGTGTCGTACGGCCATGTGTAATTACCTTTGCTTCTTCTACGCCCGTGTGGCATCCTACACGCCCGTGTGATCGCACACATGGCCGTGTGTCTTACCCGTGTAACTCTCTGACTTCTTTTAAATTTGAAAAATTAAGCTCCAATTTTCACACGGCCTAGGACACACCCGTGTGTTTAGGCCGTGTGGGTTTAAAAACCATTTTTTTAAAATTAATTAATTTTAAAAAAATATCATGACATAAAATTAGTAAATTAGAAATGTTAATGCTCGGGTTGCCTCCCGAGAAGCACTTGTTTAGATTCTAAGCTCGACTTACCTCGTATTCGTTCGGTTACGGTGGTTCGCGGAGTCGAAACTCCTCTTTCTCGTTGTCGATTCTATTTTCAACATAAGGTTTGAGTCGAGTAATATTTACTTTAAAAATTTCGAATTTAGAATGATTTACCTCGACTGTACCGTATGGGAAAACATTCAGTACTGTAAAAAGAGTTACTCCGATTGTATAAACCTTTGAATTAGCAATTCGATGATCCGTTTCATCCAATAACACCTAGTCCCCAACTTTAATGTGGTGTGTTCCTTCCTTATGCTCGTCATGGCATCGCTTTGGTTCATTGTGTATGCTCGATTTCCCCTTGACGTGTGTCCGCCATTCATCTAGTTCATTGATCAGTAATCTTCGTTCCTCATGAGTCGTTCTGTGTTTGTCACATGGGATAGAATATGGCTCCATCACTTTCTTCCTAGGGATTTCCTGCAAAGAAGTTTGAGCCACAATGTTATTCATATCAACAGCGCTTGTATAGCCATCTCGATTACTAGATATTTTAGTAGAATCACGAGCCTGAAGAGTGATCGTGTCATCTCCTACACGAAATATTAGTTCACCTGTACCAACATCAATGATGGTTCTAACAGTTGCTAAAAAAAACTACCCTAAAATTAAAGGTATGTCACTATCCTCATCCATGTCTAGAACAATAATGTCAATTGGGAATATAAATTTATCGATTTTGACAAGAACGTCTTCAATAATACCCCTACGGAATCTAATGATTTTATCAGCTAATTGAATACTCATCCTAGTTTGTTTGGGTTTCCCAAGACCTAGTTACTTAAACATTTTATAGGGCATGACATTAGTACTTGCCCCTAAATCAGCCAAAGCATTATTAACATTCAAACTACCAATTAAACAAGGAATAGTAAAACTCCCTGGAGCTTTCAATTTGTTGGGTAGTTTATTCTGTAGAATGGCTGAGCAAATTGCATTCAGCTCCACATGTGACGAATCATCTAACTTCCGCTTGTTTGCTAAAAGCTCTTTTA
Organism: Gossypium australe; assembly: GCA_005393395.2. Lineage (NCBI taxonomy): Eukaryota > Viridiplantae > Streptophyta > Magnoliopsida > Malvales > Malvaceae > Gossypium > Gossypium australe. The sequence continues at coordinate 16,013,563 of CM016614.1, forward strand.
AAAATTTGACTGAATTGGGCATCTGCGAAAGAGCTACAATAAATAGTAAGTTATATGCAACTTTTTCAATAGTTTAAGGAATTTACTGAATTGTTCGTTTGTGTGGTCCTTCCTTGTCGCATTTGGATATGGCACACGAGGTTTATTACTGACCGAATCTTTGCTTATTTTGGCTTACCTCAACCTTACCATTACTTACCACAGTTTCTTGCCTTAGTTCTGGTTTAGGTTCAACTAACACTTCTTCATCTTGAACCGTAATTGCATGAAGCTGCTCTCTTGGGCTAGTTTCGGTGTTTCTAGGCAAACTACCCTGTGGTCTTTTTGAAATTATTTTAGCAAGCTGCCTTATCTGGTTTTCGAGTTCTTGAATCGATCCTTATTGATTCTTAAGTACGGTTTTAATGTTTTTAAAACGGGTTTCTGACACCGAAATAAATTTCGTCAGTATCTCTTCAAGGTTCAGCTTTTTCTCTTGCTGGTAGGGTTGTTGTTGGAAGCCTGGAGATAGTTGCGATCTCTGATTTCCTTAGCCACCCCAAGAGAAATTGGGGTGGTTTCTCTAACCTACATTATAAGTATTACTATAGGGATTATTCTAAGGTCTAGAACTATTACCCATATAGTTAACTTGTTCGTCTTCTGTGCAAAGGTTGTAGGATCGATTTTTTGGATGGTTCCCTCCTTCATTTGCGTTGCTAGAACCATATAAACCATTAATCTTTTTATTCAAGAGTTCTACTTGGTTCGATAACATGGTGACTTCATCAACGCTAAAAACACAGCTGCTTTCATTGGCTTTTTCCTCATAACTTGTCATTGATAATTATCATTGGCATCTCTTTTATAAACTTGTAAGCCTCCTCAGGTGTTTTATTATTCAAAGTACCACCAGCGGATGCATCAATCAATTGCCAAGTTGAGGGGTTCAAACTGTTGTAGAAAGTTTGAACCTATAGCCATAGAGGTAACCTATGGTGAGGGCACCTTCTCAATAAGTCCTTATACCTCTCACATGCATCATATAAGGTTTCCAAATCCATCTGTACGAAGGAAGAGATATCATTCTTCAACTTGGTTGTCTTAGCCAGTGGAAAATACTTTAACAAAGATTTCTCGATCATTTGCTCCCATGTAGTGATAGAACCTCGTGGTAGGGAGTTTAACCACTATTTAGCCTTATTCCTTAATGAGAATGGAAACAACCGAAGGCGAATGGCATTATCAGAAACGCAATTGATCTTGAAAGTGTCACAGTACTCCAAAAAGTTAGCCAAATGAGTATTTGAATCCTCATCTTGCAAACCATCGAACTGACTAAATTGTTGGATCATCTGAATGGTGTTCGGCTTCAGTTCAAAGTTATTTGCAGCAATAGCAGGTTTCACAATACTCAATTCAGCCCCAGCTAAATTAGGCTTGGCAAAGTCATACATAGTACGAGGAGCAAGATTCTGATCCACCGGATTCGCAGCAACCACAGGAGGTAGCGGATTGTTCTAATTTCTAGCTATCTCCTCGGTAAGATTGGTATTGTCCTCTTGCTCTTCCTCTATAAACTGTAGACTTTGCCTTGCTTCTCTACTATTTCTGCGAGTTGTGCTCTCGACCTCGCTGTCAAACAATAAAGTTCCTGACGGGTTTTTTCTAATCATAAACTAGAGACACCTGCCAGAAACAAATAAAAGAAGAAGTAGAAAATTAAACTAAAAATAAAAATAAATTGAAATAAAAAAATGGCTAAAGTAATAAAAATTAAGCGTTCCTAATATATTAGTCCCCGACAACGGTGCCAAAAACTTGATGATGTTACGAACTAACTAAAATATGACAAAGGCAAGCGCACCTATCGAATGGTAGTATAGCTATGGTGAGTCGGGAATATGGTATCCACGAGGACTAAAAGTAGTAGTAGTTACTATCTTTTTATTATCTAGCCTATAAATAAATGGAATGTTTTTAATCTAAAATTAAACTAATTAACTGTGAACACGACAGAGAGTGAAGAAAGTAATCGAATAAACCAATGACAAAAACAATACCCAAGGAAAAATCCACCTAGACTTCACTTATTATTATGACTCTGAATTAAACGATTTATTCACTTGTCTTGATCCGTAGAAATCCCTAATTTATGTTAATATCTCTTTCAAGACTAAGAACAACTAACTCTAGGTTGATTAATTGAAATCTCTTTCTAATTAAAACCCCTATTATCGCATTAACTCGATCTATAGATTCCCTTATTAGATTTGACTCTAATCCGGCAGATTTATGTCGTCCTGTTTCTAGGATTACAATCAACTCCGCTCAATTATGCTAGATCTACTCTTAAATAGGGACTTTTGCTCCACTGAATAAGCACATAAGAACACTTAGTCAAGAACAAGAGCAAGTATTTATCATGTAATTCAGAAAATTAAATAATAAGATCCGTCATAAGTTTCGTCTTCCCTAGGTATTTAAGGAGTTTAGTTCATACTTATAGATGAAAACATCTTAAAATAAGAATAACAACAAGACATGAAAAACCCAATAAAACTTCGAAAGAAATTCGATTGAATATCTTCAATCTTGGAGTGGATCTGTTTCCGAGATGATTCCAACGGCATTCTTCGAGTAATTTCTTCGTTCTACTCTGCGTCCTCCCTCAGGTCTTTTTCTAGTGTGTTTTTATAGACTTTAGAATGCTCAAAATACCTAAAAATTGGCTTTTTCTGTGTGAAAACGAAATAGGGTTCGACGGGGACACAGGCATGTGATCAGCTCGTATAAGAATGCCCAGGCCGTGTGCAATACTGACATGGTTCGAAATCAAAACGGGCTGACACACATGCGTGTGGCTAGTCCGTGTGTCTCCCACGGGCGTGTGAGAGGCCCGTGTTAAAGTGCCCAGTCTGTGTGCGATACTGAAATCAGCTCTTTTTGCTCGATTTTGGCTCGTTTTTCACTCCTTTCGCTCCCCTATGCTTACCTAAGTATAGAAACATGAATTTAAAGGATTAGGAGCATCAAATTCACTAATTCACATAATAATTCATCAAAAAACGCATTAAGAATGAGATTAAAAATATGTTACTTTTATGGCTTATCAGCTTCGAACAAATAGTGTCAAAAAACACTTCAAGTAGGATGCACTATCAGCAAAAATACTGAAAAAACTCCAATGTGGACCTTCTTTTGCTATAGTAGTTCCTGAAAAAATAATTTTAAGAAAATGTTTCTGAACAAATAGTGTCAAAATTGATTCAAGCAGGATGCACTGTCAGCAAAATTTCTGAAAAATCTCCCACGTGGACGCTCTTTTTCTACAGTAGTTCCTGAAAAAATAATTTTGAGAAGACATTTCTAAACAAATAGTGTCAAAAACGTTTCAAGCAGGATGCACTGTCAGCAAAATTTCTGAAAAAAGCTCCCACGTGGACGCTCTTTTTCTACAGTAGTTCATGCTTGGCCTTAGGCTATAAACGAGGCAAATATCATTCTCAGGTTGCATAAGTTTCAACAAGAAAAATTAGAGAGGCTAAGCAGAATAGAAATTGAAGATGAGTGAACGTATTAGTATTGTTATTTACTATGATGGTGAGGTTCGTGACACCGAGACCAACGTTGTTTTTTTATTAGAGAACACAACACGAATGGCTTTTAACCAGAGTATAGATTTTATAGAATTTCATAAAAGAATTAGGCGCAAATTTTCGGAACAATGCCAAGTAGGGTTTCTTCTATTAAGTATCGATTTTGTGCTTCGATTGATCCCGTGACATATGACTCATTTGATATTAAAGGTTTTCGTAACTTTGATGCGATGGTGCAGACTCATCTCGCTAGTGGATTACCTTATCTTGAGTTATATGTTCAATTTTCACCGTTAAATGAAACATTTGCGACTTCAACATCAACTGATGTTCGAGAGGAATACACGACCCCTAGTCGACACTCCGTTAGTGGGAGGCAGAACACGGAAGTGCTCGTGTTTAGTGGCAGTATGAAAAACACAACTTTTACACGACACTTGATTAGTGGATGGGACATGCACATCGGTGGGTCGATGTTCGATGCTGGAAATACGTATTGGGGAACGACATCAACTTCTAGTGGTTGACAATCCACATATGATTGGAGATGTTATGAAACGTCAACAAGAAGAAGTCGATGTTCGGTGAGTGGACCTCGTACGTTACATATGATGGTGGGTTGGATGATGAGTCTGATATGGATCCACCTCGAGAGCCCGGCCTTGATGGTGCAGAAGTTGTATTATTTTCTAAATTGGAGCCTATTCCATCCGAACCTGAAGACGTTGAAGGGGGTTCAGATAAAGAAAAAGAAGATCTGCGATTCAAAGCATAATCGCTCCAGCCCGTATGCATAATGTCGATATATCGGCAGATGATGCGTTGGAGTTTGCAGAACTAGAACACAGAACGCGTGACCATACATGTTCGACATTGGATTCGGGTGATTTGGAAGTTGGTAAGGAGTTTTCCAGTAAGGATAATTTTCTTGGTACTTTGAAACAACATAGCATCAATCACGGAATTAACTACAACGTGGTTAAATCCAAATTCGAGAAGTTCGAGGCCAAGTGTGCAGTGTAAGGCAGTACATGTTCATGGAAAATAATGGCTTCTTTAAGGAAAAAGACAGGCTTGTGGGAGATAAAAAAGTACAAAGGTCCACATATATGTGTTGCCGGTACAGTATCACTGGGTGTTTAGGGTTTTGAATAATAATATTTTTACTTAATGTTGCATTATTTAACGTACTTCGTTGACAGGTGTTTTACAAGATTATCCCAAGATGGATTTAGGCATGATAGTTAGCTTAATACTATTGACTTTGAAGATGGATTCTAGGACTTCTGTGTTATGCATAATTACTAGTATTCGTAGCCAAATGAGGTACAAGCCCTCTTACCGCAAGGCTTGGATAGCTAAGCAAAAGGCGTTGGAAAAGATACATAGTGGGTGGGACGCTTCATATAATGAGGTTTGGCAGTGGTGTTAAGTGCTAGAGAGGTACGTCACAGGTTGCATAACAGACCTTGAAACGGTCCCTACGTACTACAACGACCGATTGCTCCGTGGATGCCAAGTGATCAAACGTCTGTTCTGGAGCTTTAAGCAATGTCGGGATGCATTTGTGTACTGCAAGCCATTGGTACAAATTGACGGTACATTTATGTATGGTAGATATACCCATTGGCTATTGCTAGCTGTGGCACAGGATGACGGTGGGAGAATCCTCCCAATTGCGTTTGCAATAACACCGGGGGAGTCAGCTGATAACTGGGATTTCTTTCTTTCTAGGTTAAGGAGGCATGTATGCCCCCAACCTGATATCTGCATTATATCAGATCGGGGCACTGGAATTCTAGCCGCAATTGAGCGACATAGAAGCCTATGTGATCGCACACACCATCGGTATTGTCTAAAACACATTGCGTCCAACTACTACGGACAATATAGGTCTACAATTGAAAGAAAGCAAGTGACCAACATGGGTATTGAATCTCTATTAATATACTTTCGGTTGTAATATTCAATTTATTCTGAATGGACTATTGATATGTAATTTTCGCTATGCAGGGTACGAGATCAATAAGGACCATTTTCATGAGATGTTGGGGATTTTACGTTCAGTTAACGAATAAGGCACAGATTACCTCTGTAACATACCCTTCGAACAGTGGATACAAGCATACGACGGTGACTTACAATATGGTCATATGACCACAAACTTGGCTGAATGCATAAATTCTGTTCTAAAAAGAACGCGTCATTTGCTGATAACCTTGGTTGTGCGATAGACATATTTTTGTTTGGCGACACTATTTCCAAAGTGAGCAGCGAGTTATAAAGGCCGAATGCAGGAAGACAATTTATGGTTATAGAAGGTATTACAAGAAATTAACAAAGCGAAGGCGCGGTCCAACATGATGCACGTTGTGTGTCATAATCGTGACAATTTATGGTTTCGTGTGACGGAGTTTGACAGACCGACCCAATGTACTGCCGGCGGGCAATGTCGTGTACACCTGATAAATAGGACTTGCGACTGTAGGACGTTTGATGCACTTCGTTATCCATGCGCTCATGCAATTGCAGCTTGTCAAAATCTCCATTTGGATCACATGAGATATGTCGACGAAGTGTACAAAGTAGAAAACATGTACAATGTGTATAGACACATATTCCCACCGATCCTAGATGAACGTAAGTGGCCGTTTGTATCGCTTGCTCCATTTAAGTTGTTATCGAATAGAGAATTGCGTCGCAAACCAAAAGGTCGACCTTGCTCGAGTAGAATACGTAATAATATAGATATCCGGAAAAGAACGAACCAACAGAAGTTGTGTGGATGATGTAGGAACCTAGGTCACACAATTCGATCATGTCCAAACCGAAATAGTTGATAATTGCTGTAATGAAACAATGTTGCATTATTTTTATTCCCTCTTATTCAAAAGAACTCATATTTTATTAAAATTATAAAATAAAAAAATAATTTATTATTAAAATATAAAAAAACTTCTTTTTTTTATTAAATGAAACAATATAAAAACAACTTCTACAAATATATTAAAAACAAATCAATGTATATGTCGGTTGGAATTAGTGCCACATAGGGGTGGACGGCGATTACGCGTTTGATTCCTCCTTGGTTGCTCCGGCGGGGTTGTGGTTGCTCCGATTGTGGGTGTTGAGAGGATGACCCACCTTAGTAGAATAAAGAATGTGGAGGTGTTTGCATCACCCACGACGGAGGTGTTTGAATCCCATAAAGCGACGGGGAATGGTAATGAGATGAGCTCCCCAACGGTGCCTCGTGCGATCCCTCCGGCGACGATGGCCTATATATCATCGGTTGAGTCGGAGTCATCGGGAAAGGAGATGCACCGGGCCATGCATTCCAACCTGGCATAGGACTAGGAAAAGGAAACATATATGGGTTAGGATACATATAAGGGCTAGGATATGCACCTGGCATAATTTGAAGCGGCTGTGATGTGGGCGTCGTAGGTTTAGACATGGGCCCGGTGATTGTGTGGGCGTTGTTGATGGGCCCGTGCTGTCATCCCTTTTCTTTGGATTTAAAAGGCCCCGTCGTTCCCTTTCCACACGAATTTGCTGACGCCTCTGCTCTTCTAACAGCAAATATGGCTTACCATGGATCCTAAACCATGGCATGTAATCTGGGGTGCACGCTAACTCTGAGACAATGATCAGTTCGCGATCAGGTATATGATCGTATCGATTTTCTTAAATTTCGATATATTCCGACCAGAATAACGGCCAATTCGTATTCATTAGCCGTAAGTCAATTTTGTGTTGCTCATCGAGCACTTCAGGTTCCTCAGGAATCGGTTGTCGGAATCCAAATTGTCACAACACTCTATTCATCTGGTGCATCTCGACAGTAGCATAGTTGACTAATGGGACCTTAACATGCTAAATGTTCGAATTTTGAACGAATTCTTCCGGAATTACTGCCCGTATTGTCAGATTCTCGTATGGTGTCCATCGAAACTATATGAACGGGATAAAAATATTAGTTATATACATAATACTAAATACTAAATACTAAATATGAAACGACTATTTTATGTATATATATTTTATTTAATACTTACTTGCGCTTTCGACCGTTGGTCTAATAGAAGCCGTATATCTTCAAGAGCGATAGGTATTCCAACATAACTCGCCGGATGGTTCCACCTAATTAAATAAAATTTTAGTATACAATTTTCTTTTAGATCTATGGAATAATTGTAAAATTAAATAAAAATTTTACCTTGTTATGAGTGGGAATGTATATGGGTGGTTCACTCGATGACGTAAAAATGGAAAGCGAAATCGATCCCATGATTATAGTAGTGATAAGCAACCTCCAATTTTTGTTTTATTTGATGGCGTCACCCCGCACATTTCCCAGTACAACCCCTAACTAAGTTCGCCAACTGCTCTAAAATCAACGAGTTTCAACAGCCACCTCAAATGTACGAGGTTTCGTGACAAGTCTGGCATCAGATAACCTCCAATCATCTCAAAGATGTATGCCTGAACATATCGTATTCTTTCTAATTCAGTCGAATCATTCCCCGGCTCCGAAAATGTGTCTCGTAACCAGCTCATCTCGATCCGACATCCGTAAATATTATTCGGAATCGCACTCAAAAGATCGTAGCATATGGCTCCCAAATCAGCAGATTGAACGGACCCGGTGAGTGCGGCCCCATCCACTGGCAATCCTAATTGTAACTGGACGTCCTCCAAAGTGATAGTACACTCTCCGCATGGAAGATGGAATGTATGCGTCTCCGGTTTCCACCTCTCTATTAACGAGCTGATGAGTTTCGGGTCCAACTTGCACCCCCGACCTATAGTGGCCGCGTGCCAAAAACCCGCTTCCCTCAAGTAATTTTCTATCAACAGTGATGGCAGACCAAACATGTTACGAATATAACATTGTAACACCCAATCTACAAACTGTTATAAAAAATTATAAAATACAAATTAATTAAAATTACATAAATGAAAAAAATATTAAATAATATTCAAAAATTAAAATTAATTAAAATTACATAAATGACAAAAAATATTAAATAATATTCAAAATTTAAAATAAACCGTTACCATTTTCATTTGTTCGACGGTGATATGTTTATGATCGAGACGAATTAATCCCCCGGCCATGGCTAACATGATCAAATATTTTTAAAATTATAAAAAAATAATACTAATTTAGAAAAAAATAAAAGTAAATAACTAATTATAAAGAGCTTTGAGAAATTTAATGAGAAATTTGAGAGCTCTGGGGAGAAATTGTAGAGAATTTTTGCTAAATTGTTAAGAAATTTTGTGTGAAAATAATAGATAGAGAGGGGGTTTTTATAGTTTTTTTTACCATTGGAACCCCCCAACGGTCAAAAAAATTAGCCGTTGGGGTTGAAATTCTGCCAGCAAAGAGCGCCCCCAAGGGAGCGTTTTTTGCCACGTCAGCAAAATGCGCTGACGTGGAAGCATTTTGCTGAAGTGGAAAAAAACGCTCCCTTGGGGGTGCGCTTTGCTGGCACTTTCCCCCTAAAACGCGGCCACGTAGGAGCGTTTTGCAAAAAAAAACGGCTCTTTCCGGTAAATAACGTTTTAATCGGCCCATTTTCGTAAATTTGCTTGGAAATGGGCCTTTTTGGGTAATTTAGTCGAGTTGCAATCTATACTTGTTGGATTAATATTTGCTTGAAAAGTAGGAGGTTTGGGTAAAAATATAAGTCCAAAAATTGAATTTGGGCAAAAATAAAGTCTGTTTAGAAAACAAGTTGGGCCTCAATAAGGTTTTTTGTGCGAGATCGGCTCATCCTGAATTTGTAAAAAAAAAAAAAAAGAAAAATTATTTTTTTTTGTTTTCTTACTATTTTGTTGTTATTTTCTTATTGTTTTCTCACTATTTTGTTACCATTTTACTATTATGTTACTATTATTTTGTTGTTATTGTTTGGATATTGTATAACTTTTATATTATTGTTAATTTTGTTACTATTTTAGAGACAGTTGCTTGTTAAGTTGCATCTATTTTAGTGTTATTTAAATATACATTTTTAAATTTATTTTCAATTTGTTGGAAAATATTTGTTTTAATATTTTTAGTATTTTTGATGTATTATATTTTTTAAAAATATTTTATATAAAAAAATATAGTACGGTCGGATCAGGTCAGACTTAAGTTTTAGTATTTTTATCCAGGTCGCGCTTAGACAAAATTTTAAATCCATTTTTAGGCCCGAGCTTAACAAATGGGCTTAAGATTTTAATTGAACCCGACCTGACTCGACCCATATACACCTCTAATGCAATCCAACTAATGTATAAGTTTACTTATATATCAAATTTAGATGCATAATTTGTAATGCAGAACCATGTATTTTGAGTGCCATATGAGTGGCTTGGCTGGTTGCGCTCACTCCCCACCTTCCCACCATCATGCTTTCCTCTCTGCCCATTTGGAATGACACTCCTCCTTTGCTCCTTTGTGTTTGGTTTTGACTATCTCTACACTTTTCCTATTATGCTTCTTTTACTTTGCTTTGCGATTGGCCTCAAAGGGCTTGGTGTTTGTGCACCGAGGCTGGACGATGCTAACTCCCCGGTTTGCTTTTGTTGTATTTCATATAGCCCTTCTGACTCTCGTCATAGGTTTTGGTTTTGTTCATCAGGTAGACGCATTAGGGGTAACGAATTTCACACTAATAGTTGTTGCCCACTCATTTGGTTTTCCATCTTCCATGTTCGATAGAATGGCTGCCCTTGGGGCTTGGCTCTTCCGACATGACCATTGGTATGGCATTTATGCCTTCTTAAACCGTATTCAGACCTGTGTGCCTTGACATGATCTATATGGTCTTCAGCTTGAGGGCCACAATTTGGACTCATCATTATGTGCAATCACCCTTAAAAAGTACTTCATTTTATGTAATCCTGATATCAACTCCTTTACATAAGTTTCAAGCGAAGACCAACACCCTCAGACATATAAAAAGGCTATACTATAAGATATGCTAAACAACACAGATGGCAGCTTTGGCAACCTTACTAAAGACTCCAAGTACTTGCAAATTGCAAATTGCCAAATAATTTAAATATGTATCATGTTCTTGTAAGAACATTTTATCACCACATCAGCTAATTACGTGGCAATACATGTGCAAAATGTTGTGATATCAAATGTATATTATTCAATAATAACACTTTAAAATTGAGAGTGATCATTTTATAATAATTTAATAACGGATAATTTTGTTAATTTTAAAATTTTGATAACTCAAACGTAATTTTAAATAAAATATAGGGACTATTGGTGAAGTTTATTTATTTATTTATTTTCTCTCTTGATGAAGTCGGCAATCATTTTGGTATGGTTTTTTCATCGTATAAAAGGGGAGCGAAATTAATCAAAAATCCAAATTCATCGCATCGCCTCTCTTTCTATACGAAATTGAATAATTGAAAAATAAAATTTTGATGGAAAAGGGAAAATCTGCTCGACAAGCCGTAGAAATCTCGTTGAAGAAGCTCGATCTGAACGCTGATCGAAACTTTAAATCCTCTCGTTTGATATCTTCTCTTCACTCATCAAGTATTCTCTTTTTCTCTTCTGCATTTTTTCTCTTAAATTTTGATGCAAGTTCTATGTTATTTGTAATTGAAATTGAAAGAACAAGAAAATTTTTGTATTTGAATTAATTAAAAAAGACTACGATTTTTTATGATAGAGTTACGCATTGAGAAGACGAAACCTCCTAGTTTAGTGAGCTTGTGCCTTGGAGTTATTGGTCGGCATCTGGAGGAAATTATCGAGGATTTAAGTGAAATTGCTGTTAATTTTCCCGCGGATATTAAGGTGAAATTTAATTTTATCTGTTAATCCTTAATTGCGTGTGGTAAATAATCTTGTATTAGGGTTTGCTTCCTAAAGTTTTCGAAGAAATGATTAATTTGGAAGAATTTGTTTGCTTAGGTTAATAGTTTCATCCGTAGGTAATTAATGTATTTTTCCCCCCAGGGTTTATAGTTCCATTTTCATGCTTAGGAGAATTGCGTTCGTTCATTCATTGAATTGCTTAATGATATGTCTTATTTATGTCTAGAATCATGCTTGAGGAACTTTGTATTAGTATTTGGCATTCTTCTAGGGCACATTGCTAGCAATTGTAAGACTAGCTTTTGAGGAGATGATGTATTTGTAAGACTTTTTTTGCTTAGGTTGATAGTTCCATGCTGTAAATGATTAATGTATTGTCATTTATTTCCCTAGGGTTCATTTTAGTGCTTGGGGGAATTGCTTTCATTCATTGTTGATTGTTTAATTATACGTCCCGATTTTATATTAACTATCCTTGCTGAAGAAACTTTGTATTAGCATTCTTCTAAGCTACATTGTTGGACATTGTTGGATGATGACAGATAAAATTGGCAGCAATTGTAAGGATTAGCTTTAGAGGGATGATGAGGATGATTAATGTATTATCTTATGTTTCTCTAGGGTTCATTTTTATGCTTATGGGAACTGCATTGTTGGATTGTTTAATTGTATTTTCTGATTTTACTTCTACAATCTTTCCTTAAGAAGTATTTTATTAGTATTCCTAGTCACATTACTGGATGATGACAGATACCATTGGCAGCAATAGCAAGGAGAAGAAAATTACTGAATGATGATGTCATCATCTCCTTGGCCGATAGTTCTTGGGAAATTCTTGACCTTTCTGGTTCAGATGTTTCCAATTTTGGCTTAGCTAAAGTAGCTGAAATGTGCAAATCTATTCGGGCTGTGGATATAAGGTATGAAAATATGTAATTTATCTTTTGAAGTCAATTGATAAACCGGTTACTGAGACAGCTTCTATGCAGCCAATGCAAAAAAATTACTGCCAATGGTGTTTCTGAACTTGTACGGCACTGTCATTCATTGGAGACGATGAGATGCGGGTAAACTCTCATTTCCATGCATGTTATTTATTAGGGTTCATGCAAATTTCATGTTTTATATATATGATAATTGAGTTCCACTCTAAGTTCTTCAAATTTATGGGTTCACTAACAAGATAATCTTGAATGCTTTAACATTATAAATAATAATGATCTCATATCAGATGGTTTATGTAGAACCAATAGATGTGCGGTATTTTGGTTGAACCTTGTTAGTTTTCAATTAATGAATAAGCACTTTGATTCTAAAATTTTCTGAACTTGTCAGACCCTGAAGACAGAGAATTATAGCTTACTGAACTGTTTTGTGCATGAAACTAGTTAGACTTGGTACTTTCGACCTTTTTTTTTTTTTCCCTGTTTCAATCGCATGCAATGATATTGAAGCAGGACATTAAGGTTTGACAAGGGGTATAAACCTCATAAACAGGCTATGAACCAAAGTTAATATTGCAGAGGGTGCCCTTCAAGCGAGTCTACAGCCCGGCGATGCTTAGGCATACTGAAGCCAAAGCTGAATGATGTGGAGGGAGATTCTTGGGAGGAGCTTGATACCATGGAGATTGGTCATGGTGCACAGTCTTTGCGTTGGCTTGTGTGGGTAATGACTTGCTTTTTCTTATTTTCATCCCGTTGAATCTATGTGGTCAAGGCTTGTTAATAGACCTTGTTGCTTTTCTTCGGCAGCCGAAAATTGATGAAGACTCATTGGAGATGTTGTCGGCTGAATGCCCACGGATAATTGTAAATCCGAAGCCCTCACTCTTTGGTCTTAAAGGAACTGAAGTTCCTAGGGAAGCATTTCCAGATGTTGCTTTGGATGATCCGATTGTTGAGGACATTGATCCCAAAACATGGTCTATATGTCGATCTATGCCAAAGGCAATGTCTCCTTCACTTTCAAGTGCCAATGAGTTATCCATAGCAGAAAAGTTTAGACTTGCCTTTGTGGAAAGAGACACACGTTTAGCTCCAAAGCGTGCAAAAAATGCAAGACAGCATCAGCGCCGCGCAGAGAGGGAGTGGATGATGACAAGTACACGAGCCAAGGCATTAGCATTGGCCTCAAAAGCAACCAAATCTCTACATGGTCGAAGCTGATCAAGATATGTTAAATGTGCAGCACTAATAGACCATATGCTTTCATCATTTCACCTTATTTTCGCTTTTGGGGGGGGGGGGGGGGGGGGACGGGGATGTGTAATAGAACCTGTAAAATACATGATGGAGTAAGCAAGGGCTTTGGCAATAACTTTGATTTTGCATTCTTTGCCTATATCCGTCATCATCCTCTCGGAGACAAATGGAACTTTGGAGAGCACGCTTAAATTAGTATAAGTTGTTGATATTTGTATGCAAATGTTAATACTTACGTTGTTCTATAGCGTGGCCTTTCATGGACGTATGTTTATGGGGTGTAATTGAGTCAAGTAGAGCCACAAGTCGAAACTCAAGCTCAAAGTTTGGCTCGAGCTCAATTGAGTTCCACTTTCAAAGATCAAGTCCACTCGAGATAAAAGATTGAATGTTGGAACTCATTTGACTAAGGTCATTTACTTGGTAAAAAATGAGTTTGATTCTCATGTTTGGCTTCAAGGTCTTATCTTTTGTACTTATGGGATAAATCTCAAAACTATATATGGATTTTAGTCAAATGTGTAATGTTATATATAAACTATGATTTTGTGTAATTTTATATATGAAAATTTGATTTTATTTAATTTTCACAAATTACTAAAGAAAATTAAGTGTAAATTCTCAAGATTTGTGTCATTTCATATTTAAACAACTAAAAGACGTAAAAATCCAAGAATGAATTCTGTAATATTTGAATTATTCGATTAAAGGTGGTACAGATCTTTAGGGAATCACACCTCAAAAGTTAGTTATTAAATTTAGTCTAGTCTAAATCCATATAAACTCCACTAGAAAATCTCTACTTTTTTATGTAGGATCTAAGTCTCATACCTACGGCACATAATAATGACGACAAAGTCACATCCAAAATTGTTTTATTCATTGGCATTCAAGGGTTAACCCTTGTGTTACTCATCTCTAGTTTTTCAATAAATCTGAACTTTTAATTTATATTTTTCAATAAACAAGAACTTTTAATTTATTTCATTTCTAAATAATTCCTCACTGATTTTGTACCAAATACTCTACTATTTCAAGTGAAATAGTTTACGATTATTTTGGATGGTTTAACCATCTTTTTTTCTTTTTATATATATAATGTCTAGAACTATACAAGGACTTCACAAAATAATTCTGATGGAGCGAGAAAGAAATGGTAGAGGAGGGAGAAGTCTATAAAAAAACCAGTATAGTATCTCGTTATTATTATAATAATAATAAAATAATAATATATCGTCCATTAACACACCAACTTAACAATACCAGTGGAAGTTCTCTTATATTAACTTAGCAGTTGATCATCAACCAATCTAATCCAATAACACTATTGTAATAGAATTCAAGACTAAGGAATAAATAATGACAAAAAAAAACCCCACCCCGAGAAGAGCACAAAAGAATTGCCTATATCAAATGGAGATATCGACCCAGTCTATGTTGATTACTTGCCAGCTTATTGAGCCAATATATGTGTATATATATATGTGTGTGTGTCTAAAAGTTAAACTTTTGCAGCAGCCCAAAGTTGAAAGAGAAGTTATAGTTTCCGGCCAAAAACAAGGCCAAAACAATCAGGGATGTAACAAGGACCCACATCCATTGCTGCATCTTTCTCTTACCACGGTTACGAAGTGGCGGCGGAATGGATTTTGCCTTGCTTTGTTTTGTGAACTGTGGTGGCTTTTGAGACCTCTTTGCCACTGTCACAAGTTTCTCTTTACTTTCAGAATCTTTTGGAGTTTCAGCTGGAGTTTCCAAAGTCAGAGCAGATTCGGTTTCGTCTGTAACACTTGCATCCCCTACTCCTGCTGCAGCCACCTTTCTTCTTTCCTTCTTCTTTGCCCTCTTTTCTCTTTCCTGCATGAAGGATTATTCCACTGAATCCGTATACAAGCAAAATGTATCGAGTATTGCTACATTACAAGGACCCAATATGGAATATTATAGTGTGAATGAACAAGAGGAATTTACCTTCTCTTTCTGCTCAGCTTCCTTCTGAGCTCTTAGCGCAGCCCTGGCTTGTGCCTTCTCTGCATTTCGCCTCTTCCTCTCTAGTGCCTCCTTAGCTTTAGCTATCTCCTCCAACCGACGTTGCTCCCTTAATTTAGCTGCTTCCTCTTCCTTTCTCGATTCCTCTGCCTTCCTAGCCATTTCCTCTTCCTCCTTTGTTATCTTTGGTTTTTCTTCTGCTTCTTCAATTTTATCCCTGCTAGAAGCAGTGGTTGAACCACTTGCAGGAGGGACAGATTTCACAGGCTTTTCTGATTTACTAGTCACGTTCTTTTGTTCCATGGACTTTGCCGCAGGTTTAGCCTTAGCTATTTCAGCTTTTGCAGGTGCAGTCTTCTCTTGAGTTCGCTCTTCCAAAGTTGAGCTGGAAACTGTTTGATCCTTGGCCACTCGTTCGTTTACAACTTTAGGAATTGCAGGAATTACAGGTGGCTCCTCATCAGGACCAAGTGCACGGCCATCTAATGTCCTCAGCCTCCTTAATGTGCTTCTGGTATTGCATCGGATGTACTCTTTACGGAATTCATCATTGTTGTTCCACAATTCCATAAATTTCTCCGCCTGAACCATCAACTGTTTTAGACAAATATACATACGATTTTGACATTGAAGAAATAAAACTAAAAGCGTAAGCTCACCTGGCTAACACACAGATTTTGGAGTGCCTCTTTGTCCCCTTTCAAAGCCAAATCATTTGCTGCCTTTGCATCATCCCTGTACTGATAGAAGTATTTGTTCTGCAAAATTCAAGAGTAGGTCATCATCTTTTATCAATATTTTACTTTCATAAACAAATATTCAACCTAAACAGAAAAATAAAATGCAATTTTATTAAACTACAACACCAGACCGTATTGAAGAGATACGAAGTAAAAAACTAGAGGAAAGGTGATCAACCTTCAGTAAGAAGCCTAGAAGATAAGAAGCAGTATCTCAATTGACCTTAAACATAGTTCAGAATAGAAAATAAAAACCACCAAATTAGTTCCAGCAGGAACACCTGCCGAATCAACAGATACAGTAGGAAAATAATGGGAAAACATTCTTAAAGCAATCCTGGTATGCAAAATACAATTCAATGGATGAAACACTAACAATGCATGATACATCATAAAAACAAGTGTACAATAACTTCCACATCTCATTCCTATAATATGCGCTTTCACTTTTTTTTGGATCTTAGAGTGACCAGAAGTTAGCATGATGTAAGAGAGATATAATAACGACCATCTGCCTATACATAATAAGAAAGGCTCGCAGGGATTAGAAGTACCTTCTCATAAGATTGTTTCTTCAAACTCTGCAGCAGCACGTAAGCTTCTTGGCGAATGTCATCAGCAGCTTTGAACTGGGACTGCAATTTGTTTAACTTTTCAGTTTCTTCGAGATACTCTTTCTTAGCAGCCTTAGTAACTGCCTCGGCCTTCAGGAGATTGACTTTCAATTGGTCTGCTTCTTTCTTTAAAGACTGTACATGGAGAAGAATGAAATTAAATAAGCAATAAAAAAAAGTATTAACACTACAGAACAAAGATGTACGGTCTAACAACTAACATGGTGGATATCATCCTACATTAATTATTATCAAATAAATAAAACTAAGGAATGACTCCAATTCTTCACAATTTTAGTAGACAATACAAAGGGAATCTATAATCATAAAGCAAAGTAGGAAAAAGAAAAAGAAAAATCATAAAGGCAGGTATAAGAAGAGTAAACTGAAATTACTACCTTCATGCGCTCCTTAATTTGGTCTTTTTGGTCCAAACCCTGCTGAACTTCATCCTGCTTACTCATACTAGAAGAGATCCTTTCACGAGTTTGCTTAAATTGCTTGATTTGATGAATAAACTGTTTTTCATCCTTAAGAGGCATGGTTTCATGTTGTATCATGTGCTCCATGTTTCGTATCTGGTTGCAGGTGACATAGTGAGAACAATCAATCATATATTTAAAAAGCAAATTTAGACAAAAATATCCAAAATGGAATAAAACAGGAACTTACCTGAGCATCAATATCCTCAATGTTCATCATAGATTGAATAGAGTCTATTTCTTGACGTTTGGACCTATGCAAATCTCGTACTGCTCTTTCTTGGGATATGGCAGCATCAATGTTATCGCCATATTTCTTGCAAATAGCCTATTATTTAAGCATTTTATCAACCATTAGAAAAGAAACAAACAAATATATGAATTCTTTTTCAGAAAGGACATCATGAACATTCTTACCCTCATCTTTTGTATTTCAATTCGAATGGCATCCCGACTTTGAGTTTTTTCATCAACTCTAATTTGAGCAAGCCTGATTTTTTCTTTTAAATTTTCATCATCATATCTTGGGACCCTGATCAAGAAGTAAAATGGACTTTTCCTTTCAACCTCATCAACGCCTTCTGGTTCTTGACCTGTAACAACACTACCAAACTGAATTCCGCCCTTTATGACAGCACAAGTTTGCTCATTGTTGTTAGTATCACAATCTGATTCTCTAGATTCATATACAAGCTCATCATTGTCAGAAATATCTGCAGACAATTGTTCAATTGGGGCGGATGCTTTCTCATCATTACTTACAGCAGCAACCGAGTTACTATCATCTTGAACATCAACCACAGCTACCAATTTCTCATCAGTTTCAGTGCTATGACATTCAACAAGCACTTTTGAAACCTCAGCCTCTTTGGATATGATAGAATCATCATCATTTGACACACATCTTGACTTAAATTTATCATCAATAGAATCACTCTGAGCCTTTATATCTATCTCCGAGTTCTCAACAAGACAGGGATCTAAACCCACTCTGCTATTCTCACCTTCAGTTTCCAGTTTGTCATCATCAACAGAAGAAGGTGGAAAAGTCTTATCTGTAGTATCACCAACACCATTTTCAATACTTAAATTATTACTGAGCATAACTTTAGAGGATGAGCCTTCCGCAACATCAGCTGAGTCAGTTACCATATCATTAGTTGTAACCCTTTCAACATGCACATTCTCATTTATACTTTCCACAAATTCAGGAGACTGACCTTGTTGTGAGTTTAAACCTGAATCACTGGAGTTGTCAATCTGAACTGCCTCTGAAATCCCATCCTGAGTGTGAACATCCTGCAAGGCCTCTCCACATTCATCAGATAAAGAACCATTACCGGTTTCTTTTTCTAAATGAATATCTGCCTCCAAGCGCAAATCTCGTTCAGTATTTGGTTCCAAGTCTGAACCACTTTCCACAGGAAAATCATCCACAGCTGTTAAACTTTCCCCATCTTTAACCAATTCATTTCCAGATACAACATCTGGGAGCACAGTCTCAGCAATTCCAGAGAACCCATTTTGCTCAGGCCTGTATCCATTACCATCACCATCAGATACAGGACCAGGAGAATCAGCTTCAGACTCATTCTGTCCAGGCTTGAAAACTTCTGAAGTATCTTCCACGGTATCAGAACCAGAGACACAGACTGGAACACCGTCGTTCTGTTCAACCCTGGAATCAACAAGAATAGCTTCTGAAACAGTGTCATTTTCACTAACATCAGGGAAACAATCCCCATTACTGTCAGGCACAGAGACAATAGGAACCCCGTCATCACAGACCCCTTTATGTTCATTCCTGGTAACAACTGCAGCTTCAGAGACAGCGGCCTCAGCAGAACCATTAGCTAAACCATCTCCACTGCAATCACCATTAACAACTACAGCCACTTCAGATTCCTCAACATTGGCTCCAGAGACAGTGGCCTTTGCACCATCATTAGGTAAACCATCTCCGTCGTAATCACCATCAGCAGCTACAGTCATTTCAGAGCCCTCTTTCTCTTCTGACCAGGAATCAATAACACTAGTTTCAGAGACAGTGGCATTTGCACTATCATTAGCTAAACCATCTCCATTGCAATCACCATCAGCAGCTAGGGCCACTCCGAAACCCTCTCTCTCTTCTGACCCGGAATCAATAACATTGGCTTCAGAGACAGTGGCCTCAGCACTATCATTAGATAAACCATTTGCATTGCAATCTCCACCATCAGCTGCAGCCATTTCAGAGCCTACATTCTCTTTTGACCTGGAATCAATAATGCCGGCTTCAGAGACTGTGGTCTTAGCACTATCATTAGCTAAATTGTCTCCATTGCAATCACCATCATCAGCTACAGTTATTTCGGAGCCCTCATTCTCTTTTGACCTGGAATTGATAACGCTGGCTTCAGAGACAGTGGCCTTAGCATTATCATTAGCTAAACCATCTCCATTGCAATCACCATCATCGGCTACAGCCATTTCAGAGCCCTCATTATCTTTTGACCTGAAATCAAGAACAGTATCTTCAGAAACAGTTGCCTCAACACTGTCATTGACAAAACCATCTCCATTGAAATCTCCATCACCAGCTACAGCCATTTCAGAGCCCCCATTCTCTTTAGACCTGAAATCGAGCACATTAGCTTCAGAAACAGGGGCCTCAACACTATCATTAACTAAACCATCTCCACTGCAATCACCATCATCAGCTACTGTCATTTCGGAGCCCTCACTCTCTTTTGACCTGAAATCAAGAACATCAGCTTCAGAAACAGGGGCTTCAACACTATCATTAACTAAACCATCTCCACTGCAATCACCATCATCAGCTACAGCTATTTCGGAGCCCTCATTCTCTTTTGACCTAAAATCAAGGGCACTATCATTAGCCGAGCCATTACCATCAGGGCCAGAGAAAGGAGAAGTCTCATCACTCTGTCTAGCACTGGAATCAACAACAGCAGCTTCTGAAACAGTGTGTTTAACTATATTCTTATCAACAAATACATCTTCAGACAATTCAGAGATTCCATTCTGATCTGCCATTCCAGCATTAGTAGCAGAAACAGGACCGCCCTCGACAAGATCCCCCGATTTTTGTTCATCAACGGGAGCCTCCACGTGGCACAGTTCCACTGATTCTTTGTCCTGATCCACAATTCCAATACAAGATTCATCCTTTTCTACCAAATCAGATTTAGATTTGACTTCTCCTTTAGTCTCCAAACTCTCAAACCCCTGATCTTCCACACCAATGCCATTGCCGTTTTTGTCAAGATCCGACTCCACTAGATCTCCTTTTACGGCTTCGTTTCCGTTAACGAAAACGTAATCACCGTCACCATCGGTGTCTTCCCTGACAGTCTTCCCATTGGTTCCATTGGAAAGATCTTCCTTTCCATTCTCTTTCCCGTGATCTTCCTTCACCACACTCTCAACCTTGGACGAAGACGATGCCGCCATCTCCTCCTCCACCGCATGCACTGACATCACTTCATCCACAGTCATATTCGCTCCCAATTAACTAAAAAATAAAATAAAAATAATTAGATCTAAATTACACTTTAAAAATTATAGAAAAATATGATCTTTCTTTCAATATATAGATAGATAGATCTTAAGGAACAAAAAATCAAAACTTACTCGAAAACGAATCCGAACGGAATGGCCAAAAAAGCAGTAGGCGGAGTGAGCTCGGCGGCGCCAATGCCGGAAAATGCAGTGATCAATTGAATCCACAGAAGAAAGAGCAAATTAAATGAAAAAAAAGCTGTGAAAAGTTACGAAGAAAACGAAAATATACATGTACTCTCTCCTTTATATATATTATATAAGACAAATGAGAGAGAAGAAAGAGAGGAAGGAGTCTTCTACTGTCTGTGACTGTATGAAACTCTTTCTCACAGTAAAATTCCTTTTCTTTTTCCTTTTTCGTAATTTTTATTTACACGTCAATTTCTTTAATTGGGAAAATTACAAAAATAATATTATTTTACTTGGAAAATTATTCTGCAATTAATCTTTTTTTTCTCCAAATTTTATTTTACACTTGAAAAGTAATATTTATTTTTTTAACCTAATAAATTCTTTTTAAAAACAAATATTAATAATACCTATCTAAATAATTATCCATAGGATGGAATTATAAATTTAAATTGGAAAAAATTTTAATTTAAACCCGCATATAATTTATACAAAATAAAATTCAAATTTAATTCAATTATGATTGTTAAAATTGATTGGCATGTAATAAAAGGTTCAACCATTTGGAATCATTAAATTAAATTAAAAAATTTTGTTGAATCCGAGTTTTTTACTTTTAATAATATTTTTTATAAATTTTTAATAATTGATTTAATTAATTTTAAAACCTTAAATTCAGCGCCTCAAACAATTTTTTATTTTTATAATCATTAAACAATTACTTTTTATATGCAAAGATGATAGTGGATAAGAATTAATTTTTTAAAGAAAAAAACTGTTGTTTGATGTTGAAGTTAATTATGATGTCAGCGGTGAGATCACCCCTTGCTATTTGAGACGCATACCACTTTTCTTTAAGTCCTATCTACTTTTAAGTTATGAGTTTTATTTTATGCAATAAAAAAATATCCAACTTCTTCATTCTTCCCTTTTGCTCTTACCCAAAATAAATGAAATTTTGTTTTTCTTAATTTAATTATAAATCAAAATAAAATATTAATAATCCAGTTTTATAATTAAGATTAAGGGACGAAGCTAGAATATTATTTAAGAGTTTAAAAGATTTAAAGAAAAGTTAAAAGCACCTTTTATTAGACTTGATCTAAATTTAATTTTAATAATAAAAATATATAAAATTAGCTTTTCAAGCGAACTGTGCTAAGTTAATAACGAGTCTGTGCTTTAAAAATTAGAACCAGACTTCGACCGACTCGACACATAGATACATCTACTACTTATCCAAACCTTTACTTTGAAAACTTATGAATTATGGGTTTTTAATTTGAGGATGTTTCTAAATTTATTACTTGTAATTATAGACGTAAATTTTCAAAACAAATATAAATATGATATAGAAAAGAAAAAAAAGTGGGGGTGAAGGTGATGAAAGGCGAGAGAAGAGATAAGGGAGCTTTTTGTGGGTAGTGATGGTGCAGGTGTGAGGGGATGAGAAAGCTCGTGAGTGCTAAAAGTGTTGCTCTGTTTTAAAAATGGATCCATCTATAGTTATGATTCCCTCCCCACTTTCAATGCAACATTTCAAGGATCTCTCTCTTTTTATTATTATTCAAAAGGTATCCTAAGTTTCCCCTAAAGTATAATATGATTTTGATTTTTGTTTTCATTCCACTAAAATTATAAATCATACCTCAATTATTCAACTCAATTTACTATTTTTATCAATCTGAATATGTCCAAAAATATTAATCGAGATATTATAAAATTTAAGTTAGATCTAAGATTTAATTTACCTATTGGATACATCGCTCTCATTTTTAATAATTTTAACCTGCATTTCACATATATAGAATAGAAGTATAATCTATGAATATCTCATCTAAATATTTTAATGTTTGTTGTATAATGTATAATTAACGTTTATTCTTTTTAGAAGTTAAACATGTATGGTTAAAATAGTAATTTCAAATTTTTGAGACGAGGCGGAGCGAAGCAAGAAAATGTCAAAATTATTCCATGCCCGCCTTTCAAGCAAAAAAAGAATTTGCCTTTTCCCGTCTCATCCCCATAAAAAAAAATAAATGCAAAGTTCCCTAATTTTATTGTTTAGATCTAAACTTAAAATAAAGTTAATTGATTTAATGAGTAAAAGCTTTGACTTTTCGGATATTTGACATTTAGTTTGATGTTTTAAAATTCAAGTTCAATTATTAAAATGGTTGAAATTATTCTATTAAATTCACTAATATAAGATCTAAAAATAGAAAAAATTACTTGGTAACCATATAATTAAAAAAATTGACATTGCAATGAATATAAATTTAACAAAAATAATTTTTAGCATTGTTAATAATTGAATTTTAAATCTGAAAAATGGTTTTAAATTTCTTAAAATAAAAATATAAAGACTAAATTTGAAATGTATAAAAAGTACATAAATTTATTGTACATTTTAACATTTGAGATATTATAAGATCAAAGTTAGATCTAGATCAATAATATATATTAACAATGGAATAATATTTAGTACATTTGTTAATGAAATTTTTAGATTTTACAAACAAATGTTAAAAATTGTCAAACATTTTATAAGAATATAATAAAATATTAAAAAATAAATATATTTATATTTTTTAAAACTATTTGTGGCATAAAAAAGATACTATGGATTTACTAAATACTAACCCATTAATAATATGAAATGTGAAACTGGGAGATTAGTTTCCTTTTTTATTATATTATATTATTTTAAATTCCCTGACTTGTCGGCAGCAGCCATAGGACAACTGAAAGGTCGTTCTTCTGTACATTTTATTGTCCTTTTGTTCCTAGTAATATTTTTTTAACTTTTGAGTTTTTAACTAATTACAGATAAGGTCAAAGTCAAATCAATTTTTAAAATAAAAAAAAATGGTATATGTTAATATTAGGCATGCTCTACAGTCTACACAACAAGACTAAACAGCATTCAAAAAAAAAAAAAAAGAGAGATTTATTTTCCTTGGTAGGTATTGCAGACAACATGGGTTTTTATTTTGTTTTTCCTTATGTCCTTGTATTTTAGAAAATCATTATTTTTATATTTGTATCTAATTAGACCTCATTTTAAATAAAAAAACAAAAATATTAGAAATTAATTTGATACAAAGCAAAGATAGAGACATATAAGTTAATACTTTTTAACCTTATAAACATATTACCTAAGTAAATAGATAAAATAAAAACATATTTTAAGCTTAAATTTAATATTTGAAATTGTTGATGAATTAAATTAAAAATATAATTATAATTTACTACAAATATTTTTTTTATAGATCTATAAAATTATAGTATATATATCTAGCAGTTTTTATAGTTAGACAAAGATTTTACACATTTAAATAAGATAAAAAAAAATAAATTAAAGTTATTTGATGAAATTAATGAAAACAAGTTAACCTGGATACTAAAAAATATATTTCAGAAAATAAATAAATTAATAATAAAAACTAAATACATTAAAAAAAGGGTAAACTACAAAAATAGTCACTTTTGTTTGCCTCAGATTACATTTTAGTCACTTATGTTTGAAATGTTACATTTTAGTCACTAATGTTATTGCTTTGTTACAAAATGGTCACTCTGCCGTTATGTTCTGTTATCTCCCTAATGATAATATTATGTGGCAATCCAAATGGGTTTTAAATGCTGACTTGGTTGTCAAATTGGGACGAGAATAGGTATTAATTAAATAAACTTAATTAATTAAAAATTTTAAATTAATTACACTTTGAACTTGAAAAAAAATCGTTCGTCTCTTTTTTTTTTCTTTTTCATTTTGACTAAAAAAACTATTCTTATCCCAATTGGACATCTAAGTTGGCATTTAAAATTCATTTGGATTGCCACGTAGGATTGTCATTAGGGAGGTAACGGAGCTTAACGGAGAGTAACTACTTTGTAACAAAACGATAACGTAAGTGACTAAACATAATATTTCAAACATAAATAACTAAAATGTAATCTGAGATAAATAAAAATAACTATCTCTATAATTTACCCTTAAAAAACATATGATATAAAAATCTACCATAAAATCTGACCAAACACCGTAGAGGCTTATCTATAAATTGGCGTGATGATCAAAATGGACCCAAAGAATAGGGCATGCCCTCAACTCTCTAAATAGTACTTGATTAGGACATTTTATGATTCCAATTGGACAATTAAATATATATTCTCTCGTGCCATATGATTTCAATGGATTAACATTGGGTCACTATCCCACTTTTATTTACTAATTGCTTAACCAATAATATTATTTTTGTTTTTCTAAAAATTACTAGTATAGTCTACCTAATAAAAGAAATCTTATTCAATGTGTCCATCCTTAGTATATAATTATTTTAAATATATGCTTTTTTGTGGGGTTATCTAGAAGAAACAAAATATCAATAATTTTTTATTTTTTATATACAATGTATTTTAAATAAAAAGGTAAACGCACTTTAATACATTTAAATTTATTTTTTATAAACAATAATATCGATGTTAAATAGACTAATACTTCATTGATAATATCGATAATTTTTTATATTTAATCAACTTTAAATGATGATGTGAAATATGGTGAAGTAGCTTAGACATTTGTTTATGTTACATCTTTCAACATTGTTTTCCCAAAATTTTATTTTGGGTTTGTTTTGATGGCAACCTTAATTGCGTTACATGTTGTGTCTGCCATATTATAGACCTGTAATGGGAAACCATGAACAAGAGCCAGCTGTTCAAACAAAATCAACTTTTTTATATCTTAACAACTTATTTCTCAACTTTCTTACATTATTTTTCAAAAAAAAAAAATCATTATTCATTAACCATAAATGGAGGAAAAAAGTTTCATATTTTTTTGTCCAAATCTCCCCCTTTTTCCCCTTTGATTTTTTTCAGTATATTTGCCTTTTTTTTTTTAGAATTATTCTTATCATTCCATTCAGAGAACTTTTTTTATTGTATTTAAATAAATTTTTAACATTTAATTTACATTCAAACAAATCCTTAATTTTTAAATTATATTTAAATAATGTCAAAGTCAGTATTAAAAAATGAGAAATAGGAGTGAGAAATAAGCAAAAGTAATAGGAAAATAATAAAAATGTACAGCAAGTAGCCAGATTCATCTCATGGCACATGTTTCTTATATTAAATTTAAAGGCTCCCTTTGACAAATAAAAGAAAATGTTTGGTATTGAAGCAATCTACCTTGTTTGGTAAATATAAAAAGTAAAGCTTTTGATTTTCCTTTTCTTTTTTTTTTAAAAGATAAACAAATAATTATATTAAATTGCTATGAAAAAGTTTCACTTGTTGTACCAAATTTTAAAATATTTATGAGCTCCCCAAGAACTTCGATAAAAACTCGAACACCTTCTTTTCTATTGCAGTTATATTTTTTTCCCTAAGAACATACCTTTATCTCCATTAAAGTCTAAAACTTGAAGAATCCTCCTTATCAAGGCTAAATTCAAAACTATCGATTGCTCATCTAAAAGAGCTTTGACCACCTATAAGTTAACAGTGTAGATTATCACTTTATCAAGTCCTTGCCTGTGAAAGAGAATCAGACCATCCAAAACCCCTCATAGTTCAAAATCAAACACTAACACTCCCCAAATAATGATTGTATCCAAGGACCCACTCTCCTTTATGATCTTGCAACACTCCCCTCACAGAAACAAGGCCTACACCCGACTTGACTGCCCCATCAGTATGTAAGAGGCAACAATTACCTGTATAAGAAGGACCTGAATCAGTTTCTTGCTATCCAAGTGGGATCTTCATATGAACCAAAGCATATTGTTTCGGCCAACTAACAGAGACTTTTACAATTTCACGAAGGCTCCAAGTTATTCCTTGGGAAGTGAAAAGGTTCTATTTTTCCTAATAAGCTAAGCAAGCAACCCAAAAAGGCAAGACCAGCTAACCCCCACACTAGGCATCCATAAGTGATCATTTGTAATAGCCCAAATTTCAGTGATGTCAGAAATAGTGGTTCGAGACCACCAAATCCTACAAATAAATTCGTAGATTATATTAATTAATATTTACGAGCCAAATGTAGCTTTTAAAAGATTTTTAAAATAGTAAATTGTGTTTTATAAAGATTTATTTGGTCAAGAAATTAGGAAAAAGAGGTATCGAGACCTCGGTGTTATAAACCGATCAATAAATATTTTTATGAATATTCACGGAGTGTCAATAAGGTAGTATTAAAATTTCATTAGAAAATTTTGACGTTTGGGTGGTTAATTAAATAAAAAAGACTAAATTGAAAAAGGTGTGAAAGTTGTTAAAAGGATTAAATAGTGCACTTGTCAAATGAGGAAGGACCTAAAGTGATAATAAGCCCAAAGGAGATATTTTGGGCGGCAATAGCTGAGAAAAATCAGTAAATGGGTGAAATAAGGGCAAAATTAGAAAATTGCCAAAATTAGCTAAATAAAAATGGGACCAAATTGGAATATCTAGAATTCTCTTCGTTTCTCTTCATTTTCATCAGCTGAAAAACAGCCATGGAAGAGGGTTCAAATTGGTTTTCATACTCTAGCTTCATGTAAGTTTAATTCTTCCTTTCTCCTTGAAATTTCTATGTTTTTGGACTTTTACAATTGGGTCCAACTTACCATGTCATTAGTTTTTGATTCTATGGCTAATTTTTAAAGTTTCTATGGATGAGTGCTGGAAGAATATGATGAATAAACATAGAATTGAAGCTTTAATTTTGATATATGATGATTTTATCAAGTAAAATTGATGAAAATTGGTTTTAGGACCTAATTGTGAAAGAGTTTGGAATTAAGGTCTAATGCTAAAGTTCTGATTTTCAAGGGTTATGAAGTAGTTTAAAATGATGGAATAAAGTATTAATTGAGAAAAATTATCCCAATTGAGGGGTTAATTGGACAATGACTGAATTGTATGAACTGCGAAATTTGGGGCAAAATGGAAATCAATACTTTGCATTAATTACCTGTAAGAAGGACCAATTACCTGTATAAGAAGGACCTGAATCAGTTTCGTGCTATCCAGGTGGGATCTTCATATGAACCAAAGCATATTGTTTCGCCTAACTAACAGAGACTTTTACAATTTCACGAAGCTCCAAGTTATTCCTTGGGAAGTGAAAAGGTTCTATTTTTTCCAGATACGCTAAGCAAGCAACCCAAAAAGGCAAGACCAACTAACCCCCACACTAGGCATCCACAAGTGATCATTTAAGTTATAATCCAACCATTCAAGTAGATTTTTGGAAAAACAAAAAACTACCTTATTAACTGAAAGGCACAACCTCACTCTAAACCTCTTTTGCAGCTAAGCAATCTTTAAGCACATGTAAAATATCCTCTGACTCATTATGGCAAAACGAGCAAGAGTGATCTTGTCCAATGCCTCGCCTTACTTTTTCCTCATTAGTAAAGAGCCATTGTTTGAAGACGAGCCAGAGGAACATTCGAACTCATTGTGGTCCTTTATACATCCAAGGGACTTTCGAGAACCTTGCTTTAACATGCCACAAACTCTCCTAAATAGCTCAATAAGCACTTTTAATAGAGAAAGACCTTGTTTGAGTGTTTAACCAAGTGGTCCAGTCCAGTCCTATTGATGGATAAGAAGCGAGAATGCTCACAATTCTTTTAACAAAATCTTCCGATATCCAAACACGAAACAATTCAAGATTCCACGTACCCTCTCCCATAACCATTTCATTAAGCTGACAATTTGATAAAAGATTTCCATGAGAGGGTATTCGTTTAAACAATGGCCTTAAGTGCGGAATCCAAGAGTCCTTCCAACACCAAATAGATTGACCATCTCTCACAGACCATACTAAATTCTCACGAAGTAAAGGTCATACCTTAACAAGGGCCCTCCAAAGATATGAACATCTCCCTCTCGCTATACTATCTGACATCCTCTCCTTTATGATATACTTCAATCGAAGAACACGAACCCATAAAATATTATCCTGTGAAACTATAGCAAACCCCCAACCTAATAAAAAATGAAGCATTCTTGTCTTCCAAGTGTCAGATTCCAAGGCCGTCACAATCACAAGGTTGACACAAAAAATCCCAATTAACTAAAGTCATCTTCTTCCTACCATTCGATGCTCCCCAAATAAATTGCCTGTCTATACACTCGATCTCCTTACAGATACACTTAGGTAACATCATGGACTGCATAAAGTAATTAGGAATAGAAAGAAGCTAATGCGAGTCTCAATGCCCAATTTTAGACCCATAGATGTGATGGGCTTACACTACCTCAAAGCCCAACAACAAGGTCAAAGGCTAAGCAAATCAAACCAAGATTCGATTAAAGGCAATATATGAGGATGAATCTTTTTGAGAAAACGATGAATGATACATGCACGAATTCAACCATGCTGCCAATTTTCAAACTGAAAAGACTAGTCAACTTGCGACGAATTTTTGGATGGGATCCAAGCATTTATGTGTTGTGCCCCAAAATTTTAAGTTTTTGAATTGTTAGAAATTGATAAGTGATTTAATTTAGTTCAGTGGTTAAGTGTTGTGAGTAGTATGTAAGAGGTTTCGGGTTCAAATCATTTCCCTGGTATTTTGGCTAAATTTTGTCTAAAACCCCTAAGTTTAAGTATCTAGGTTAAAAATTATTTATGCGCGTTCGTTGGTAGGAACGAGCATGCTGGTTCAGTGGTAAGGTTTCAGCTAACTTTTTGGTCCTGTGTTTGAATCCCTGTGTGAGCTTTTCCATGTGCCATCCATATAGTAGTATATCGGTTGAATTTACACTCTAAAAAAAAATTGTTTAGATGATAATTAGGTTAGTAGGTAAGTGGTTAGTTTAATTTTATTTTCTTTTTGAAATTTATTTTCCAAAACTGCCCATAAGTTTCCCCCACTACTGTCGTCCACTACTTTCCCTTCTTTTCATGTCTGTTACTTTCTTTTCTTTCTTGTATTTCTTTTTATTCTATTTTATTTTCTTTCTTCTTCTTCCTTATGCCTTTCTTGTGATACAATCTTTGTTCCCTCTCATTCTTTCATTATTATCACCTCCGTGCTGGAAATCTGCTTCTTTGTGTTCTACCTTTCGCACTATTAATCTTTCGTGCAGTTGTGCGTAAGTGTTTTGCTACTGGATTTTAAAAGAGGTTTTTGAAGGAAGAACTTATTATTTTTTAATGTGACGTAGATTTAATATGTGTGAATCTGTAACACCCACTACCTGTATTCGTTGCCGGAATAGTGTACGAGGCATTACCGAGGATTACGAAACACTTACAGATAATTTAAATCATTTATCGTTCAAATATCGAAATTGATTATAAAAGTTCCTTTAACGGATCCTCGAGGTCCAAATCATGCATTAGGATCGGGTCGGGACTAAATCAGAAATCGTATGAAATTTTTCGCAAAATTCCAAAATTTATCTCATTTACAAGGGTCCCACGCCCCTTTGACTAGGGACACGCCCGTGAGGCATGGCCGTGTGGTTCATACGGCCGTGTCTCTGGGGCATGTAACTCTCTGACTTGCATCTATGAAGGAACTCGGGTCACACGGCCTTAGTACATGCCCGTGTTGTTAGGCCGTGTGGTAAAGTTAATTCTCACAAATTAGGCTATTTTCCAAGCCATATTTCTCACTCATTTGATCCTTATTCTTCACCCACATTTAATACATACAAAAACCAATTTAAAATATTCAACCGAGCCTCATACTTAATACCATTTGTTAGTCGTACACTTCATATAAATAACAAAAAACGTATATGGGCTCAATTCTCATTAAATTTCTCTTGTACTTATACTTTTTTATATTATGTATTCATATAACATATAACAATCATACCTCTGTATTTAATGTTTTCCTCATTGAAATACCATACTTACATTTCACAACTCGGTATGGGAAATGCCATACCTACGTTTCTTAACTCAGTATGTTTAATACCATACCTACGTTTCACAACTCAGT
This sequence comes from Gossypium australe, assembly GCA_005393395.2. Taxonomy (NCBI): domain Eukaryota; kingdom Viridiplantae; phylum Streptophyta; class Magnoliopsida; order Malvales; family Malvaceae; genus Gossypium; species Gossypium australe. The sequence goes on from CM016614.1 coordinate 16,044,668, forward strand.
ATGGTTGATACCATACCTACGTTTCACAACTCAGTATGGTTAATACCATACCTACGTTTCACACTTTGCCATGGATCCACCATGGTCTTATCCTTCAATTCATCACTTTTCACTAGAATGCCATAGCTCAACTATGGTCTTACATCTTAAACACGTATCACACCGATGTCATATCCCAGATATGGTCTTACACGGAAATCACTTGTCACTTGTAGCCGAAACTACCATTATTCACTGATCAGGTAGCCGGAGCTACCACTTTTCACTGATCAGGTAGCCGGAGCTACCACTTTTCACTTTCACTTGTCCTTGATCAAATAAGTGTAGCCGAAGCTATCACTTATCACTTGTTGTCATGGTTCAACCATGGTTTTTTCGTCAATTCATCTTATCACTGAACTAAAGTGCTCAATTTGATCATTTATTCAATTTTCATGCTTTTACATTATTCACGATTTTATCATCAATACATATGAAATAACACATCATGAAGTTCATAAAATTAACAAATGATCACTAAAATTTAGCCATATAAACTCACAAGTTCAATTTTGTATTATAACGATAATCATAATTTCATAATAAATATTCCAAATAAAACATTATATCATTTCTAATTCAACATTTATTAATTATAATTGGGCATGTGATCAATTTATACACAAGTCGTTCATATATTCTTCCTCCTCCTCCTCTCCATCCACATCCTTAGTATAAATAGCACACTTGTAAGTAACATTATCTATAATTTTTCACTATTTATTTATGTGAATATTCAAGCTGTCCATACGTGTCATATTGACTAAATTATTTTTATCTTAATCTACAGAGCTCCAAATTAAGATTTGCTAATTTTCCCTGAAACTAGACTCACATATCTTCTTACCATAAAATTTTCAGAATTTTTGATTTATCCAATAAGTATAGTTTATTCTTTAAAGTAACCCTTATTCTACTGTCTGACAGTTCTGACCCTTCTTCACTAAAAATTAATTATCTTCTCATACAGGATTCGGATGATGTTACCGCTTGTTTCTCTTGAAAATAGACTCATTCAGGACTTTAAAAATTAAATTTAAGCCCCTAATTATTTTTCTCAAATTTTTGATGATTTACCAAATTCAGAACAAGGGAACCCGAAACCATTCTGACCTTGTCTCATAAAACCTATTATATCTCATGATTTTCAATTCCGTTGCTTATACCGTTTCTTCTATAAAAAACTAGACTCAATAAGATTTAATTCCATGTTTTATTCATCCTCTAATTATATTTATGTAATTTTTGGTGATTTTTCAAAGTTAGACTACTGTTGCTGTCCAAAACTATTTTAGTGCAAGTGTTGATTTCCATTTTGCCCCAAATTTCACAGTTCATACAATTCAGTCCTTGTCCAATTAACCCATCAATTGGGCTAAATTTTCTCAGTTAATACTTTATTCTATCATTTTAAACTATTTCATAACCCTTGAAAATCAGAACTTTAGCATTAGATCTTAATTCCAAATTCTTTCAGAATTAGGTCCTAAAACCAATTTCCATCAATTTTACTTGATAAAATCATCATATATCAAAAATAAAGCTTCAATTCTATGTTTATTCATCATATTCTTCCAGCACTCATCCATAGAAACTTTAAAAATTAGTCATAGAATCAAAAACTAATGACATAGTAAGTTGGACCCAATTGTAAAAGTCTAAAAACATAGATATTTCAAGGAGAAAGCAAGAATTAAACTTACATGAAGCTAGAGTATGAAAACCAGCTTGAACCCTCTTCCATGGCTGTTTTTCAGCTGATGAAAATGAAGAGAATTCTAGATATTTCAATTTGGTCCCATTTTTATTTAGCTAATTTTGGCAATTTTCCAATTTTACCCTTATTTCACCCATTTCCTCATTTTTCTCAGCTATTGCAGCCCAAAATATCTCTTTTAAGCTTATTTGCACTTTAGGTCCTTCCTCATTTGACAATTGAGCTATTTAATCCTTCTAGCAACTTTTACACCTTTTTCAATTTAGTCCTTTTTATTTAATTAACCACCAAAACGTCAAAATTTTCTAACAAAATTTTAATACTACCTTATTGAAATTTCGTAAATATTCATAAAAATATTTATGACTCGGTTTATAACACCGAGATCTCGATACCTCTTTTTCTCAATTTCTTGACCAAATAAATCTTTATAAAACACAATTTACTATTTCAAAAATATTTTAAAAGCTACATTTGGCTCATAAATATTAAATAATATAATCTACGAGTTCATTTGTTGGATTTGGTGGTCTCGAACCACTATTTCTGACATCACTGAAATTTGGGCTATTATAGAATCTTTGTTCAGGTAAGGATCTTGAGACAATCATTCCTCCAGTAAATTAATTATTGTTGGGAGTTGTTGCTCGTTTTGGGTATGTAATTGTTAATTGGGCTTCTGGTTAATTGGTGATGTTAGGACTACCGCTTGGCATATGTTGTTGATTTAACAAGTTAGTTTTAAAGAAACGTTATTGATTTGAGTGTGTTAAATGCCGACTGATATTCGCGTTGTTGGTTTCGCATCAGAAAATATCTAGGTGTGTGACTCAATATCGTAAAAACAATAAACAACAAAAAGCCAAAAACCCCACTGTCGATGTTACATGGTCGTGTGCCAAACTATATAGACCACACGGTCTGGGTTGTTTGGGGCATGAGAAGGTCGTGTGGGTCATATGGGCTGAACTAGTTGGGTCATGTGGGCCCATTTTCTAAAAATTCACATAGGGTCATTTTGATCTGCGATTCATATTTAGACTATCCGTAGGGCCCATATTACTTAAATATGATTAAGGTATGTGAATCATATATGTATGATCTGTGTTTTGACAATTCTAAAAGCATGATTACATACGAAAAGCATGCATGACATGTATATTGATTATTCGTTAGTATGTACATGTGCATTGGGTTGGGATATAATATGATGAAAGAAATGTTGGCAGTTTAATTATCTGCCTTATCTGGTGGTTTAAAACCACATATATGTTCTAGTGGCTCAGCCATGTATATATGCTTCTGGCGATTTACCGCATATTATTAACTTGCAGCTTGACTGCACTATTTTGAAAAGTGACATACGCTCACTTATTGGTGCGTAGGGTTAGATGGATACTTGATACCCTAATTGGTGTGTGAGGATGATCAGAGATGGAGTGTAGCGGATGGGGATAGGATCTGATTCTGCATCTGTTTCTGTTAATGAAAATATATCTGATACTGAATCTGAGCGTAAATCTGAAATACTATCTGTTAATTTACATGCTAATGATTTGTTGTTTGAGATGTGTTACACACTGAGCCGTAAGCCCACTTTATGTTTGTTTTTCTCTCAGGTAACCAACAAACATAGGACGGATCGGTGTGGCGGGAGCTCGATTGAAAAAAGTTGTTTTTTTTTTTAATTACTCTGTTCAGTTTAAATATTATTTTTCGTTTGATTGTTTTTGGACTTTTGGGATTGTTTATATTTTGGATTTTATTTTTCATTATGAAATGCTTTAATGTTGTAGATTATTTTAATTCAAATTGCAATGCACTGAATTTCAAAACCAAATTATGATTTTTTAAAACTTTGTTTTAACTTGAGGTTCCCGTTGCAAAATTAAGTAATTTTATATGTGTTTTTCTGAAATTAAAATGAAGTAACTGAATAAGACAATTTTACTTTAAAAATTGGAAATATTGTTATCAAGTATTGTTTTACAAAATGTTTCCAAATTTTAGGTTTTTGGTTTTCAAACATACATATGTAATTTCTCAATATTCGACTATAATGTCTAGGTCGAGTATGAGGTGTTACATAAGGCTTAGATGTCTGCACAATGTTTGAAGATCTATCTCTTAGCTTCAAAACTCATTTTGAATCACTCAATTTTGAGTTTGGCAACTCAAGTTATGACCGTTTTAGTGAAAACCGCGCGAGCAGAATTTCTAGATGGGATTATGACTGAAATTATGAGTTTCGGGTTTTTAATTCAAGTTTAAATCATATTGGATTCGATTTTAGGCTTAGTTTTTATTATATATGAGCCTAATACTATATTTATTAGGTTTTATTTATTTATTCCGAATTTTGGATATTGTTTAAGTATTTTAAGTTGTTTAAGAGTTTTTGTTTCTTAGGCAAACAAGAAAGATTAGTTTAAAATTGCTTCTTGTTTAGATTAATTAGAGTTTCAGTATACTTTAGAGTATTATTTGGATGTATTTAGCTAGCCAATATAAAGGCTTATTCATTGTTCATTAAGCAGACAATTGTTTTCATTAATAAAGTTTTTAACTATGAGAGTTAGTTTCTTTGTGCAAGATTTCTTTCTTGTGATTTTTAGAAGTAATTTTCTTCTCGATTGTTTTAAGGGGTTGTGAGAATTCAGTATTTACCTTCAATTTGTCAAGGATTATTTCTTGGAGGGTTGATTAGAGCCATTAATTAAGTTTGTTGGGATTTATATCTGAAAGGGTTCAACTAGACATTTATCATTTTATTCATTCATCGATTTATCGTTCCATCTTCTATTTTGTTTTTTTTTTTAATATCTATTTCTTATTTATTTATAATTTTTATTTGTTCTTTATTCTCAAATTTCTTCTTTTACTGTTTTCGATTTCTTTATTATTAAATTTGTTTATTTCTTTCTTTCATATCAGATTCAAATATTTTCTTTCGAGTCGAACAACTTGAATACGATCCTTCTTCCGCTTCATCCGCTTCAATTCCTTATCAGGAGCACATATTGCACTAAAGTAATTCTGCTCGCAAGAGAAAGCTAACTAGAATCCCAATTATGCAATTTACTGCGAACCTTTTCAACCACAAACCTCAAAGTATTGCTCGTTATTTTACCATGAAATAAAGGCACTCCCGGATATGTTCTGAGATTTTGTACCATTTGAAATCCAAGTAGAGTGCTTATCTTGTTACCTAGCTCCTCGTCAACTCCACTAGAGAAGAAAATATTAGTCTTGCAGACATTAACCCGATGCTCCGAAAAAGCACAAAAGCTATCCAGAGTTTCCTTGAGAAGCCGGGCTTGTTTCAAATTTGCTTTGGAAAAGATGATCAAATCATCAGTAAAGAAAATATGGGATAACTCCAGCCCGAATTGAGATAATCGAATAGGACACCATCTACTACTGGAAGTAGTTGAATGAATACCATGTCCCAACTATTCCATACAAAACACAAAAAGGTATGGAGACAGAAGACACCTTCGACGGATCTCTTTAACAAGCTTAAACCTTTGCATAAGGACCCTATTCCACAAAATCTACATATTAAAATTTGAAATAGCAGACATGATTACCTTTCTAAAGCTTTTGATTTGACTAGCAAATTATTCCACACATAATTGAATTTTATTCAATAATCATATTAAATTTCAATTATAAAGTCAAATTAAATTAAACTTTTAAACGAAATTTAAAGGTTCCCAAAATTATTTTTCCCTTGAGAATTGTTTGGTTAGAAAATGGAGAAGAAAATAATAATATAAATGTTTAGCTATTTCTTTTGATTATATATATATATATATATTATAGTATTTTTTATTTATTTTTTTCTTATTAGAACTTTTTGCCACTTCACATTTTAAATAATACTTATTGGTGAACTAGTTGAGTAATATATAATAAAGAAAAGGAGGAAACTATATTTTAAAATTTATGATTAAATAATGAAAAATTGCTTAACAAATTTAATTATAAAATAATTATTAGAATACCTTTATGTTTTTGGAGTAGAAAGCAAAGTTTGAATAGGTAAAAAAGTAGTAAAATTGAAATGGTGCCTGCATGTCCTGGCACGACGGTGACAACTTTCTGGAAGTCTTTTTTTTTTAAGTATTTGTTTGAATTGTCAACATTTAATAACCAAACTTTTTCGAATCTTACCCTTCTCTTTATTATTATTGTAGTGCTTTACAAATCGAGACTCATAATCATACTTGAATTACCCTTTCATTGTTGATAAAAGATGAAGGAAAGGAAGATTCATGTCCATCACATTAGTGGACACACCATCCAAGCCAGCTTAGCCACCTTGATGTGAAAGCCCTCACTCCTATCACCATTTAATAAAATGATATTGTTAACTTGAAACAACAATTGTGAAAAAAGCTAAAAATAGGTTGGGAATGAGCCACCACGTCCCGCCTTTTTATTTAAGTTATTTTATAGTTTATAAAATTTTAAATTAATAATAATAAAATTACATTTTAACTTTCAAGATTAATAAATATTTGATTTAATTTTTTAAAAATTATAAAGATATAAAATATTAAAATTACAAAGTTGTATTTTTACTATTATAAACTATACTTTAATTTCGCCCCAAAACCCCCGACCACCACCAACTCAGCAAAAGGGCTCAATTGTCACCCTCAAGCGAAAGAGAAAGTGAAGAGAAGGCGAATGCTGCCAGAACCACCACGCGACTGGTGGTGGAAAGCCGGAGAGGATGAAAAGCCACAGTGGAACGCTCTTTGTAATTTATACTTTCACATTTAAAAAAAAAAAAGTTAAATAGTAGACTTAGCTTATCAAATCTTATACCATGAAAAGAAGATTGTTTTCTTTGCAAATTAGCTAACCGAAAACATAATTAAAGGTGTTTATGCGCCGAGTCGATCTAAGATATTTAGGTCACTTTTTCAAACTCAGAGTTAATCTGGTCCAAAAAATAGACTTATTTTTTTTTAAACTCGGCTCGATTTAAGAAAAACAAACTCGAGCTCAACTTGATCTGCCAATATTTGATTTTTTTAGATTGATTTTTATTTAAAATTAAATTTGTTTAAAAATATAATACACTAAATGCACTAAAAAAAGCTAAAATAAAAGTTTTCTAACACGATAAAAATACATTAAAAATTATCTATATTTAGAAACACTACCATAAATATAATAAATATTTTATTATATTAAAATTAGAAATAAATATAATAAATATTTTATTGTATTAAATATAAATTTTAAAATTTTACTTTGGGTTGGATTATTTAGTTGAGTAAAATTTTTTCAAGCCTTGGGCAATGAATTTAATTATTATTAGATTAATGATTTAATATAAAATAAATATAAATATAAATATTATTTAATATATATTAATATATATTTTTTATAATATAATATTTAGGTCAAACTAAACTCAAGCTAAAAAGAATCTTGCCCAAAACCCGGCCCATATAAAAAAGGGCCTTAAATTTTACCCAAATCTCATTTTTCAAGTCTAGTATTTTTTCTAAACCCTCCGAGAACTTCCAGGCCTGGGCAAGTGACTCAACCCTGAACAGGTTTACACATAATCCAATTAAAGGAAGATATAAAGCATGGCTAAACAGAGCTATTTATGCTCTTAAGCTCTTTCAGACAGTTCTTTTTGAACCAAAACTAAGATTAATGAATAGTATAGTATTGTCTATGTTCAAATGTTCAAGAGAAGTGGACCAAAAGAATACTAGCAATATTTTATCACCTCTACAACATGAAGAAAAGGTTTGGGATTAGCCCTGAAATCATGCATTGATGGATAAAATCTGAATACCAACCATCATCTATCAAAACCCAAAAATGAAAATCAATTTTAAATGTGATCCGCTAAAGAATGTGTTCGTTTAGAGTGCCAAAATTGAGGCTTCACCAGACAACAATCGTGGTTTATCTCAGAGTAGATTCTGTGGTATGGATCGAAGGGCAGAAATGTAGGCATTATGGTGCCGTAAATAGCTCTCAACATGCATTGATTATCGTCATGTTGGTGGTTGCCATGTTCCTGGCTTATAGGTTGCACCAGATCCTGTTGGTTCCGAAGACCTGAAAAAAATAGATAAGAGGATAAAAGAACACATAATTCGTGTTAGCAAGAATAGTGAGCCGAGAGTATCCATATATAAAGCTATATTTTCGGAAAGGGACCGAAACTTACTCTGGAATTGGCTCTTCTTTTTCTTCATGTGTTTCTTTGATCCTGTAAATACAAGACGAGATGTTTAAGCATTCATAGTATTGAGCAATTATCATGATATGATAAAAAGAAAAACAAATAAGCTCCAATGGCAACTCATTTTACCAGAAAAAAAAAAAAAGGTCACTGGTGCAATGCAGGGAGAGTTAAAAAGAAAGGGGAATCCAGCACAGGAATCGGATTAGGAAAAAGATAAAACCACAGTGAAAAAGAACTCAACAAAATAGCATTATTATTGCTTCAATTCTCAGCAATGTTTAGTTCAAGTAGCAAAACAGTTTGTTGTCTCTTACCTTCCATCTGATGCTTGTTCAACTTTGTCACCTGAGTAAAAACATCGGAATGAAAACATTGGCAGCAAAGCTTTGATAAATTATATTGATTAAGTTTTAGAACAGATGCACAGCTCAGTAAAAGAATATAATACCTTCTGAAGCAGATGGAAATTGCCGAATGAAGCTTTTTAAGTCTGGACCTCCAACTTTACCTTTAAGTTACAGTATAGTTATCAACAACTAGACAATGAAATATAGCAACAGGGAATGAGGAAACACAAAAGCAGTAGCTAAACACTAACCCGAGCTCACAGCTTTCCTACTGCCTTCTCTGGCTTTCCTTTCTTCTTCTTCCTTCTTCAGAACTTTTTTCCCAAAAAAAAGAAAAAGAAAAAGGCAAGACAAATCTTTATCAGAAAATGTGGTATCGAGACGAGTAAATTGATACTACTAGTACTAGTAATACATACGGGCAACATTAAGCCTAACACGTTCACGCCTTGCTTCAAGTTCCATCATTTCCTGAAGATAGAAACAATAAACTGTCAAATTGGAGTTGAAATCATTCCACCAGGATCCTTACCCGGAAAACTTGCAACCAAAGTAAAAGATTTGATATCAAAATGTTTTCATCAAATCTGCTATCTGTTTAAGAGATATTTATCCATTTAAATGTATAATCATGGTTCACTTCATCTTTTGATGAGGGAAAGTTTTGGTGCTTTGAGAAAAAATTTGATAATGCATTTGTAAGTACCTCTGGAGTCGGAGCTACTTTTCGCTGCCCGTTCAACCAACATATCCATTCAACTACAGCAATTGGACGACAAGAAACCATAAGTAAGGATAAAAAAAATGTAGTGCATGTTAAGGTAGCTTTTAACAAACATGCTGGTTAGTCACTTTGAGAGTATCATTGTCTATTCTATTCTATGCTATGATTAATGGACATGGGTAAAGAGCGAGCAAGCTTACCTGAGATGGATGTTGGATCTTGCTCTCCTTTGAATTCCACCCATCTTTTCTCCTTTACTAATACATAGACAGAAACTACAATGTCAAAGAAACTTAAAAGTAATGGCAACAAAAATCTGCATTAATTCCAAATACGGTGTTCAGGCCTGCTATTTTCATTATTACTTTCTCCTCCTTGAAACCTCTTTACGATTAAAACTCACATTCAGACGAGGCCCTTGGAGCAAAATAGCATCATAGTTCGAAAAATCCATAAAAAACAAGAATGAAAATCCAGCTCAAAGACATCAAATAAACATATCTAGCTAGACCTTGAAGGCTTCAAGTCTTACCCTACATGATTTCATAAACAAAGAACTAATCTCCCAACAAGCAATAGCTAAAAGAAAAGTAAATTAAAGGGGAATCCAGATGTCAAATTGCTAGCTATTTGCAACACTTATAAACACGAAATGCAATACAAAATACACATGTTCATACAATTCTTCAAAATCCCAGACAAATAATCCAATAATTCAAATAAAAAGTTTAAAAACACAAACAAGAACCACAAGTAAAAAACCCATACAGAAAAGGAACAAACAGGATCAACAACAAATACCCATATCCATAAGAGTGAATTTTTTTAAATTAAAAAAAGAAAAGGGAATGAGACCCACTTACAAATACCATCAATCTCTTCTTTTCTAGTGAAGTAACGGTTCCCAGCTTTATCTACACCTATGAATGTTCTGTTGCTGAAAAACCCAGCAATTCTAGACAACAGCTTTGACATCTCTGCTTCTAAAGCTGCGGTCTCTCGGCTTTTTGGTAACTTCAATTAAGGACTTTGCGACATTGGAGGGTGAAGCTAAGGTCACAGACAGTAGCTCAAAACGACATGCCGTTTTGAGTCTTAAAGTTCTAATTCACGTGGAAGTGACCCGTGGGTTGTCTTTTAGGCTCTATTTGTTACTTCAAAAATAATTCTCTTTTAATCTAAACTTGGTTCATTTATTAATAAAAGTGGCCCAAACAGAGTCTTACAATAACTGAAAAAAAGTCCCAACGGCAATCGTTTGTCACTTTGATCGGATTCTAAGCTTAATCCCAAAACCCTGCAAAAACCCCTCTCTCAATAATGTATTCATCAAATCTACCGATTTGGGTCTCATCAAAACCTTCAAATTCCAATAAAAATATACTCTTTTATCAATTTAACCAAAACCCATTTCTCCAATTTTCTAAAAGATTACCACCAAAAAGCCTCTCTCAATCTCCTTCACCCTTTACTCGGATTCGTTGCCGCCTTCGTGAGCTCCGAAAACGAATTGAAACAGTAAAAAGCACTCAAAAAATCACTGAAGCAATGAAGCTGGTTGCTGCTGCAAAGGTTAGGAGAGCTCAAGAAGCTGTCATCAATGGTAGGCCTTTTACTGAGGCTTTAGTTGAGTTACTTTACACTATTAATGAAAGTTTACAATGTGACGATGTTGATTGTCCTTTAACTGTTATTAGGCCTGTTAAGAAAGTAGCTCTAGTTGTTATAACTGGTGATAGGGGTCTTTGTGGTAGTTTCAACAGTGCAGTGATAAAAAAGGCCGAGTCCCGGATTTCGGATTTGAAAGGTCTTGGATTGGATTACACTGTTATTAGTGTAGGAAAAAAGGGTAATTCTTATTTTAGTCGGAAAGATGATGTTTCGGTTGAAAGATTTGTTGAAGGAGTAGGGTTTCCTACTGCAAAAGAAGCTCAGATGATTGCTGATGATGTTTTCTCATTGTTTGTTACTGAAGAGGTCGATAAGGTTGAGCTTGTGTACACAAAGTTTGTATCTTTGGTGAAGTCGGATCCGGTGATCCGTACTCTGCTTCCTTTGTCGGTGAGAGGGGAGGTTTTTGATGTGAATGGGAATTGTGTTGATGCTGTGGAAGATGAGTTGTTTATGTTGACAACCAAGGAAGGGAAGCTGGCTGTGGAGAGGGATAAAGTGAGGGTGGAAGGAGGGCCAATTTCTCCTCTTATGCAGTTCGAGCAAGATCCGGTTCAAATTCTTGATGCCATGATACCTCTTTATTTGAACAGTCAGATCTTGAGGGCATTGCAGGAATCGTTGGCGAGTGAGCTTGCGGCTAGGATGAATGCAATGAGTAATGCTACTGATAATGCAGTTGAGTTGAAGAAGAATCTTTCAATTGTCTATAATCGGGAGCGACAGGCAAAAATAACCGGTGAGATTCTGGAGATTGTTGCTGGAGCTGAGGCACTTACATAAATTCATAATTGGACCGTTTTTACTCCTCCTTACTTGTATGTTTCTTTTCTCCAATATCCTTATGAAGTGCATAGTCTTTTGATTATGATTGCAATAAAGAGGAATTTGTTCAATGATTCTAATCCTTTTTGCTTCATTGCTCCTTTATCTTCAACCATATGCAATGTCTCACTGTTCAGCATGGTGCCTTTACTTGCAATTTAAACTACTTTATGTGCTTCAAGGTTACATTTGGTGTTGCACATTTGTTCTACGGTACATATTAGATTGACACTAGAGAGAATGAAGCAGTGATTTTTACGAATTTTAACAACATTAATGTGTTGTAATAAATATATTCAAGATTTACATATATGGTATAACACCCTTCTTTTCATTTTTAAACAAAAAATGCTTTGGGGTACTTGCAAATCCTCTCTGCTCCGCTAGTGATCATATGCAGAAGTCCCCCCCCCCTCCCCTCCCCAATAACCTGTAAAGAGGTCAAGCAATGTCGATTGCAAAGTGAAGAGGTTACTGATTTGAAGCTAAGTTCTTCACTCCTTGTTAAGGTTTTGAATGATGAATGGAAGTATTGCACCATGATTAAAGTAAGCCAATTCCTCCTGCAGATTAATTCTCATGCAAGTTAGCAACATTTATATGCATAAAGCTGTTAATTCAATCCTGAATGTTTGACAAAAAACCCTCCCCTTTTCTCTTCATATAACTGTTGAGTCTTGACATACCTTTGTATTGAAGCGGACAGAACATGTGAAGGATTTTCTGGTGTCGGTTGTGATGGTAACATCTTGGCCTGCTCTTATCTCACAGATTTTACTTGGTAGGTGAATTGTATAACGCTCGAGACCTGTTAATCCTAGTGTATTAGCATCCTCTCCAGCCTTGGAACAAAATGTTATGATCCCCATACCGACCAGATTCTCTCTCGAAGCTCTTAGCAATCACTGCTTTGACTCCCTAAACAAAGGGGAAGAAAGATGAATTATATTGATAGATAAGATGAGCTAGAACCAAAAAAAACATGGTATTTAGATGTATTTGCACCACTAACATTGGGCCTTTGGCCACCCAATCTCGTGAGCTGCCGCTTCCATAATCTGATCCAGCTAAGATAATAGTGTCCTGCCCGGTGGCCTCGTACTTCTTCGAGTAGATGATATTCCGTATTTATTAAATACGGTCTAAGCTTAAGTCATGTATTTCTAAATACTGATGCTAACACGCACCATTGCAGCATCATGTACATTGAGTTTTTCTCCTGTTGGGACATGAATTATCTTGGGGCTAAATTCCCCCTTCAAGAGCTTGTTAACAAGGCGGATATTGGCAAATGCACCCCTTGCCATCACCTCATCATTGCCTCGACGACTACCATAGGTATTGAAGTCCCTCTACTTGACCCATTTTGTTGTTCAAAAAAACAGAAAAAGTACATAAGAACAATTTACTTGCATATTTTTATCATTAAAATTTTTAAAAAATATTTTTATTATTTTTAAACAGTAAACAAGTCATTTGAGTGGTTCAGATGCTTAGATCCAAGCCTAGAATTTTCTTTTAAAATTAGACTTATAATCAATCTATGAACACCTCTAATTTCCTTTTATAAAAAAAAAAAAAAGAACACCTCTAATTTCCCATATTCCATCAAAATATAATATCCAAACAAAATAAAGATTCATTTCCTTGCTTGACTTAAATTTCTTTTTATCTCTAAATCTCGATACAAATATATTAAGTGAAGTTTAATACTGGATAAAAAAAGGTAATATTGTAGATAAAAAAATAGTATTGTAAAGATTGTAAAAATTTTGTTCAATGTTAAAATACGATGCAACTTGATTTTAAATTTAATAAAGCACAAAAAAACAAAAAAAAAAAAAACTAGATTTTGAATAATTTTATTTCTACATAAACAAAACCTCATTCTTCCAAAATCTTAACCCTGTTTTCTTGCTACTTAAAATCTCTAATAAACAAGATAAATCACGTGATTCAGTCCAACTATGCATGGATTTCCCGCCCTACCTTTTTCAAAGCCCAAAAAACATTCTCTTTCTTTCTCAGCCTTGTTTCTCCAATTTTCCCACCCATATTTTCCCGCTTCTCAAACACTCCTCTTTTCCCTTATAAAACTCTCCCATTTTTTCTTATCTAAAAAAATATCTATCTACTACTTACTCCACAGTTCCGTATCCATCTAAATTTCCCAAAATTTTCTAGATGAAATCCATTTCAAGATCCTTCAAGGCTGAAGCATTCCACAGGTATCTAAAGCCAGGAGCTTTAGCCCAACTAAGGGACTCCAAAATCAATGCCAGATCCAACAAGCTCAAGCTATTTCGACTTGACTCGATCCCATCTTTGAGTCCAAGCCAAACCCAGATCCAAATTTCAGATTTTGATCAGATCCCAAGGTTCCTTAGCAAGATCTATGGAGGTTCATGTTGTCTCCAAAGGAAGAAGCTTTTGGCTCCCAAATCTCTTTGGCTTTTCAATTTTCAGGCTTCTAGTCAAAGTTTAGAATCTAGGGAGAACGATAATAATAGTGAGAGTAGAAGTAATAGAAATGGTGATAATTTGTTGATTAACGTGCTAAACAATGATGTTGTTGTGGCTCATTGAATCAAAGTGGTGAATTAAAAAAAAAAAGGGGGTTCTCTTTGCATTCTCTTGTAAAGTTTCTTCCTTTTTGTGGTATAGATTTTACATGGAAATTGAATGCGAAGTTTCGCTTATAATTATGGTGGAATGACCCCAAAATTTGTTTCCTTTTGTTTATGACACAAGTAATTGTAAGTTATAACTACTGATGTTCATTTAAACCAATGTTTTGGTCTAGTAGGGAACTCAAGGAAGGTTTTTTTTATTATTTAACTCAACATAAATATTCTTGTCCATGTATGAAGTGGTCAATCAAAGAAATAAAATTAGTCTTTCTCATTCACATCTTAAATTACTGTTCTTGTTTCTGATCTTTTTCGTGATCAAGGACAAATGGGATTTGTCAAACTACACTATTGGTTTCTTTTGTTGAATCAAATGTTGTTAGTTAGGCTGATTTGAGGTTGAATCAGGTTTTAAAACAGGGGAAGTTTATCCTTCTGGTAGATTAAAATCTCAAGTAACCAATTTGTCTTGTCATATCTGTCTATGTTGCTTTATGTTTAGCTGTATCATTTCCAAGAAGTAAGAAACATGCAATATTCAATGAGGAGAAACTTTGGGAACTATAGCTGATTCCAGGGTTCCAAACTAAGCTTCTTAGTTGAAATCTAGCTCAAACTCTCAACTGAATGATCCCTGAATGTGAAGTCTGGAGAATACTGCATTGCTTACAGCCAAAGTTTATGTTTAGACCTTTATGTAAATGTCCTGGATATTGTTCGTATCTTCTGAATCTGTTCCTTTGTTGAAAGTTGATAGGTTAATTGTTTGTTTTATAACATTTCTGTCCAAACCTATTCATGGTTCTTAGTTTAGTAGTCACTTGCATCTATGTTATTTTTGTTTATTTATCTTTCAAAGCAAATTATTGTGGCCAATCATGTACTTCAATGCTCCTATCAATCCAAAACCAAAATTGTTCCAGTATGAAGCCTGAATGTTACCCTTATCACCATTTGGAGAATCCTATCATTACTTGTATCTGAACATAAAACTTGTCATTCATTGCGACCAATCAGAATCAACCATTACAAGTACCGAATTGAACAGTTTAACTCAAATCAAACTAACTATTGCTTACTCAGCAGTCGAGACGTAATGATCTTACATTAATTCATTATTTCTTGAAAGCCACTCTAGTATCATGCATGATGCATCTGTGTCTCTCCAAAAATATTGTCATAAATTGAAATGTTATGCTTCCTAAGGCAACAACATGTAACAAAAACTGACAAAATTCCGAGCAAATTTATTCTTTCAAATAGGCCATACATGTATATAGTTTCAGATTTGAGGTCTTAACTTTGAGGATCCAAGTAGCATTATATTCAACCATTTGATAAGTTTTAGTCTCTTTGCACTGAGTTTCTAACTACCCAAAACCTTTATGCTGATCTTGTCTGAAAAACGACCAAATCTAAGTTTAATGTATTTCTAGACATTGTTAAAAATCCTAAAGCAAATAGTGTTCAAAGTTTTCAGGAAATGAAGAGACCACACGTGCTTGGAAAGTATTGTGCTTTTATTAGTTTTCAAATCCACTTTTGAATGATCTTTCCACAAAGTATTAACACAGTAATTGAACTTTACACTAAAAGCTCCGGCCATGACTTTCTGAGTCATCAACTTCAATTTCATTTTTCAATCTGATATAAAGTACTATCTTTCCCCCACCTCCCATACCCTTTCAATATTTCTTCATCCAATGACTTTGGACATTTTAATTACGTTCGAGTTCCAATAGTGACAACTGTATCCATTAATCATTCGTCCAGATTACATGTGAAGAGTGAGAGCGTGTTGAAATTTAAATATAATAGTAGAATTACGTGGAAATGTGTACCGCTGGTGATAATATCTTAGGTAGATTCTGCTGTATATTTAAGAATGATAAGTGTAAGTTTGTTCTTGTCCTAAAATCTTTCATGTTTCAGTCATGGTTGTTCATCTTGACCAATTAAGCTAATGCTTACACCTTTAATGGCAGTTTGGTGGAGAAAATTGTCAGCTAGTTTTCTTTATCACATGGGATATAAAGGAAAATCTTTTTCCTGAAAAAGATGCCCGGATTTTCATTTGCCGACTGTCCTAGTCTACACTATTTCATTCATTAAAGTTAATTCATCTGAAAAGTGAAAATTCCAAATTTTTAATCTCCTCCCAATAACTTGGGTAAATTCGGTTTGGGAATTTGAATATATATCAAATATAATAAAATTGATTAAATTATTGCCGTTGATGTGATAAATATATATAAAAAATTTGATATATTAATTATTGTTAAATTTAGTTGAAATGATAAAATTAAAATATTAAAAACTACATATCGTTTTGGTTTGATTTTTTTTTTTTTACAATAATAAGGTAAAAATCCGAACAACAAATGCGATTAGCGCAACTTAAACTCAAGCCACACCTAAGGTGATAAACATCTTTTAGTTTGATTTTAAATCTTATGGTTTTCATTATATGTATTTATGCTTTTAGATTTATAAAAAATAAAAAGATATAAATTCTCATATTTATTGTTTTGTGAAAGAAATGAATTTTGATGATTTTCTGACTTAGTTAAAATCCGATTGAAAAATGACATTAACTCAATTAACCACTTAATATTAATATATATAAAAAAAATTAAAAGTTGTTTTTAATACTTACAATGAAAATCCCCAAAGTTGGAGCTCATCAAATTTAGGATCAAATTAACAACTACTTTCTTTCTTTTTTTCTTCTAATGATGGTTTCATTTGAATGCTATTATTTTCAGTAAAAACATCATAGAGCACTTATATTAAAAGTTAAATTATATTTTACCCCTTTGACTTAAAAAATGAGTAAATTAGCCTCCGTACATTAAATCAAAAAATAAATTGATTCTTTTGTTAAAAATTTCATCCATTTTTATTATTAAAAACTAGTCTTTGTACATCATAATAAGGTACATGTAGCATGCCCCCTGTATATCCGTTTGACTATTTCGTCAATCACGTTAGTCTTTAATTAAAAAAATAGATAATTTTTTAAAAAACAATTATCAATTTACTCTTTAATTAATAAACAACGATTAATTTATTTCTTTTAATAAAGAAACTAGATACTACATGACCTTCCATGATACATTTACCAATTATTTTCCTACATAAATTCATCACCAAACTTTTTGGCAGAAAAAGGGTTAAGTGGTGGAAGGCCATCTCAATTTAATTCATGAGATTTAAATAATAATAATTATTAAAATATTAATAAATATTCAATTCAATCTATTCTTATTGGTAAGAAAAGTTTAAGTAAAAAGAAAATTACTCTAATATTTATCAAAAGATTAATAGGTAGATCTTAATCCCCAAAATTAAAAAAAATTATAATTTTTAACTCTTTTAGAAATAATTAAATTATAAATTAATATAGTGGAAATTTGTGCTTTGATCCCTCAAAAAGTAAAAAAAAAAAAAATTCTTTAAAATTAATAAAATGTATATTTAATATTTAGTAATTTAATTTTAATCCCTTAAAGGGAAATTCTGAATACGCTGGATATTCAAGTAACTGAAATAATCCTCGTTACAGAAATTTTATTTTTCATTTTGTTTTTAATCAACTAGATGTCAGCTCTAGAGTAAGACAAGAGGCAGATGAGAAAGTAGGTTTCATGGCCGCCACAGTGGAGAGCATGTGTTTATTTATCTATTTTTAATTTTCACAGGGAAATGAGTCTACCGTCGCGCATGAATCTGCAATCTTTATCAGCTCAGAATGTTTGACAATAAAGCTAATAGCGAAAACAAAACACATTTTTGTTCTTCAACAAGAGTTGATTTGAAAAGCATCGAATCATCGGTTTGTTTACGCTTTGACAAATTTAAGTCTGTCTACTCTTTCACTCGCCCTCCCAACCTTGCCATTATTCTTTGAACCCAATTGATGCATGTGGGTCACACCTTTTTTGTTGGTTTCCATATATCATTTTCATTCTTACAATTTTGTATCCCGATTATTCATTAAATTTTTAATTTTACCGTCTTTTATTTTTATTAAAAATTTGAAGGCCTAATTAAAATTTTCAAATTTTCTAAACTCTCGACCTCTTTTGACTCCAACCCAATTCAGCACTACTCATCATCATGTGTGAATGTTAAAGTTGATAAAATATAGCATCTAAATGCCTTCAATAACTTTCCCCTTACATGAAAACATTGTATAGCATTTCAAATCACATTTGGATTTGTCTATCTTAGGCTTAAACTATATATCTATGGGCTGTAAATCCAAGTGGATTTCACATCTTTATTGACTTCATCATACCTTTCGGCTAATATTTTAACAACAAATTCAGCTTCCTTTTCCCTACATTATTTTAATATAACCTTAAAAACAACCTCTTCAACTTGCATCAAAAGTGGGGTTTTCAAAGTACCTAAAATTGGACAATCTCACCTTAACTTTAATGACCTTTTCCCCCTATTATTATAATTTAATCTCTCCAAAAATTTTAATTTTTTTTTTTACTTTTCTACTACATATATAGATCAAGTTAATGAAAACCTTTTTATGGCCCATTCATAAAAAGGGCATGAAAATGATTGAATGGGGTTAATGAAAACACTTGTTTCTCCCATACCATTTATTCTAAATGTGTTCTTCACACTATTAAAAATATTTAAGATATTTTTTATAATTAAATATAAATAAAACTATTTTACTTTTTTAAAAAGGTTCGATTACAATTATATATATACAAATATTACACCTAGAATAAATTTGAAGGAAATTCATACGTACCATAAAATTCAAAATACTTCAGGGCTCCACACTCCATCTTATCATTGAATCAAACCTTTAATGATAAAAATATATTATTTGATAGGGTTATGTAAGTAATTTACTTTTTAAAAAATAATAAAAGAAACTTTTCTTAAAAGCAGTACTCCACTTAAAAATGTTTATATTATAATCTAACCCCCTAAATTATACCTTTTATTCATTTTGGTATTTAACCTTTTTTTTTTTATTTTGTTATTTGAGCTATAATTTTTGTTCCATTTTACAAAAAAATTCATCGGGGTCCAATAATAATGTCACATGTCACATTTTTATTGACAAGTTTATTTTTTAGAGTAAACTAAGACGAAAATGATAATTCAAGTACTAAAGTGAGAAAATATATAATTTAGAGGCTAAATTTTAATTTAAGCCTTAAATAATCCACTAACAATTATATGTAAATTTATTTTTTATATTATGGGGCGAAATATTAATTTTGTCACCAATGTAGTGAGTGTGTGAAGAAATCTAGCTTATACTAACAGGCCAGATCTTGGGGGTAGTTTGGGAGTGTAGCCGTTTAGGGCCCAATGTTGAAATAAGTCTAAATTTTTTTTTTCAAGTTTTAATGTGAAAAAGAATTTCAGCCTTTTAAGTTTTTTAATTTATTGCATGTAGAGAAAAAATAAAATAAAAGGGGCCTTAATTTTTTTATTTTATTACTAACATATATTTTTATTTTATTATATTACATTTTATAATTTTTTTTAAAAGGGATTCCAATTTATTGTTTTGCTTGGGCCATTGAGCTTGATGCCATGACTTGAATGATTTCCACTCAATTGAAGAAAGTACAATAAAATTACAGAAAGGCTTATACAATAATAATTAGGTATACTCTAAAATTATAAAAAGTTAGGTTATCTTACTTTTTCGATTTAAAAGTTAACAAATATAAATAAAATATATAATAAAAAAAACTTCTTTATTGCATATATATTATAATAATTAGACATAAAACAAAAAATAGTTAGTATAAATTTAAATTCAAAACTAAAAGAATGAGCAAAAACTCGAGAAATCATTTTATGGACCCTTCCATCATATTATTTATGGTCCCTCGGGGTTTAGGGTTCGTAGTAAAAAAATTATCAAAATTATGTATCAATGACATGAAAAAAACTGCTAAAATATCATTAAATAATTTGGAATGGACCATGGATGATGTGGTGAGAAGTGTCCATAAAATAATTTATCCTAAAACTCATGTAAAAATATACCTCTTCAAAATTTATGACCAAAATGAAAACATACTAAAACTAGGTGACTAAAACGAGAAAATTATCTAACAATGGTGATATATTTGAGAATTTGATAACAATAGTGATTTTGCTTGATATAGAGGGGTGACTATTATACAACTATAAACAACATGTTATTATAGAGAAATAATCGTTGTAAGCTTACAATAAAACTCATATCGTGAATTTTCATCAAATAAAAAAAATTGAGAATTGTGTTAAAAAAGAAGAAGAACGAAAGTGCGAATCAAATCAACAAAATTAAAAAAACATATAACAAGTACATGTATTATTGCTTATGCATATTTTATTTTACGTTATTTCACATGATTAATTATAAAGTTCATAAATTTAACAAGTTCAATTAATCAATGAGTTATCAAATTAAATTAATTAATTTATCACAATTTATAAATTTATGATGTTTCAAATTCATAGTAGAATATTTAAATAAGAAATTTAATAATTTATTGAATTGGTGTTAATTCCACCCATCGACGATTATTTTTATTTAATAAAATATGATTAATAAGTTTCATCTGTGAAATTTAATCATTTTATTAAAATAATATTTTAATTGAGATAATCTTTATTTAATAAATGATAATTAATAAGTTTACTTATATAAAATAATTATAATTTTACTTAAAAATTTAAACCATATACTGTTATAGAAAACTAATTTAATGAAAGTCATATTTTATATTTATGAATATTATTGTTATAAGTGAAATGTTGTTATAACAAAATGTTGTTATAATTAATGAGTGTTATAGAAAGAACTTAATGTTGGAAACCATCAACAATTCGGCTGCCCCACTACTATTGTTTAATCAAATATATAATTATTTTTTAGTAAATATAATTGTTTGACAAATAACTCTCCTTTTTTTTTTTTCCTTTCAATTAAAAATTAAACCAAACGCTATGGTTTATTTATTTATTAGAACTTGTAATTTAGATGCATTGGTCTTTAATACATGGCTAAAATCAAGGGAGAAGGAAAAGAAAAAAAAATAATTAAAATAATATAGAATTTGATCCTGTAATAAGACAACCCACATTTTGCCAAAAGAGAATATAAAATGAGATAATGATGATGTTAACCCTATAGTTTTATTTCTCTAGTGGGGAGATTAATCAAAGCTGTTTTTGCTAAGACCAATAACCAATAATTCACATCTCAAGATCAACTTCTCACTTATCTCTTCCATTCTTTCAAAATATCAATACCCATTTTTCTAATGAAAAACCTTTGTTTGTAAATGGTATTACAGTTAATGTGGATTTAGATGTTCATGCATGTCTGATTCACCCTGGGAAAATATTTAAGGAAAGTCAGTAAAATACAGCAAAACACCAAAAAAGATCATTACTCAATTCCCTTGTCTTTTGTCTTTTTTTTTTTTTTTTGGTTATGTCCTTGTTCTATCAAAGTTAGGTTCTTGAAGGACTAAATGGAAATACTTGAGGCAGTAAGCACGCATTGATAAAGGAGCAGATTTGTAAAGACAAAAACTATATGGCCTGTCTTATTCTTCTTTGTTTCATTGTTCACTGCTCTTTGTCTTCCACTTTGCCTATTTGAGTTCCTTTTGAAAAAAAAAAAAACACCTTGTCATCATCTCTCTGAAATTTTTTGTATCAATTGCTATAGGTGAGATTCTCAAGATATCTGGATTTAGAATCTGTATTTCTTGTTATTTGTAGGAAAAAAAAAAAAAACCTTTTCTTTAACTGAAATTTCATTCTCCTGATGCAGACCACTTTAGAATCTTGGGAAAGTTGTGGCTTTTGGAGGTTCTTAACACAAGGAAAGGTAGATGCTTTCTTTTTTTTCTTTTACCTAGATAAATGTTTAATTCATTTCCAACATGTATGGTTTATTTCTGCAAGTACCCTTTGTTTGTTTTTGTATAAATATGTTGAATTTGGAGGAAAGTTGAAAGTAGATGATGTTTATGTAGGAATTCAGTAATGGAAGGTGATAGGTATAGTTATAGCAGGCAGGGGAGTGGTGTATGGAGATCCTTGAGGGATGGGGATTTTGAGGAAGAAGATGTTTGGGCAGTTCTCAAGGAAAGAAAAGATTCTACTTGCAAATTTGGTCAACAATCCATTGAATCATCTGTTCCTGTTAGAAGACATCTCCCAAGTGCTGCAAGGATGATCCCTAGAACTTTCTCTACTATTAATAACAGTAGCAATATTGGCAGTTCAAGCTCCAGTTCCAGTCATGAAGCTAATGGAGTTAAACAGCAATCAGCTCCTGTCAACATCCCTGATTGGTCTAACATCTCTAGAAACAAGTCAAAGAAGGGTTCCAATGGCTTATGGCATGATCATGATGATGGGGACGGTGATGGGGTTTTGGTTGGTTTTGCAGACAGTGATGATGATGATGATGATGAGTACAATTCAAAGTTGCCACCACATGAATTCCTTGCTAAGAGGCTTGCAAGGAGTCAGATATCTTCTTTCTCGGTTTTTGAAGGTGTTGGGAGGAAACTCAAAGGGAGGGATTTGAGGAAAGTGAGAAATGCAGTTTTAACAAAAACAGGTTTCCTTGAATAATGGTCAATGTTAAAGCTTTTCCCCATTGTTGTAATTCATAGATGGTAAAATGTCAAATGTGGAACTGTTTTCAATGTTGGTATTTTGTTAGTCTACTGTTTATGTATAGGGATTTTGAATGAACAAATGATCATTGTCAGATGTGTTTTTATTAGAAAATATTCAATTAAAGCCATGGATTTGAATTATCAGTGAAATTCGAGTCCTGATACTTGTCAAGGTGCTGATGAGTATTTTACCCATTTTGACATAATCATTCGGCATCTATGTATAAAGCATCCTTCCACATGCAATCAATTTATGCAGAGTACAAAGGAAGGTGATATAAGTTGGCATTGAACCAACTCAGCCTAGTGCCTGATGTGTCCATATCATGATATCATTCACAAGGTTGAACAAAGCCTTGCTAGGTACCAAAACAGGGATTTGGGACCATAGAGTTAATTGGTCATGTTGCTTTCTGTTTCTATCATTTTAGGCTTTGGGGTTAGGCAATTAAAGCTCTTCCATTCATTGAATAAGGTTTCTCCTTCATATTTCATTACAAATTTGTAAAACGAGAGGTTCTAGATTCTTTTCTATCACGTTTTTTTGTGATTACATAATATTCTTTTATTTTGTGATGTAATAAAATAATATTTAGATTTTGTTAATAAATATTATCTAAGTTGCTATCTATGTTTTCAATTAACTTTGGGTGCATAATTAATCAACACCTCTTTTTAATCACATGGGAGATCTTTCACATCCAACTTACTAAATTATCAAAGAAGGAAAGGGTTCTCCAAGAGTTAAGGTTGAGATTGAAAGAAATCTAGTCTAACAGTAATTTTAGCTAGAAAATGCACATTTTTCAATAAGTCTGAATTCTGGTTGTCTAATGTAAAAGATGTTGGCCTCAGGGCCAGTTTGGCATTGCTTTTGAGAAGTGCTTTTTAGAAGTGCTTCTGAGAAGTGCTTTTCAGAAGTTCTTTTGAAAAATTTAAGTGTTTGACATTGCTGTGAAAAAGTACTTTTGAGAAGTAAAATGTCTATTTTAGACATGATATTATAAAGTAACAAATATGTATTTAAATAATTTTTAAATTAGTTAATATTATGATATTTTAGCAAAAATATAAAAAATAATTTATTATAATTTGTTGTTAATATTTTAATAAATAATATTAATTTTAAATATTTCTAAGTAATTAATATTAATTACTTATTAAATTTAATTAGAATATATAAACTATATTTAAATATTTAAATATAATAATTAAATATTTATAATTAGATATTGGCACAATTATATTATTTTAAAAATTATTTTTTTATTTTTAATGCTTTTAACACATTTGTAAAACTCATATTAGATATTAACATAACATATAAAATATAAACGTAACAAATTAAAATATTACATATATTTGGATTAAAGTTTCAAAAAATGATAATATTTATATACCAAATATAAATACAAAAAATTTTACAATAGCATTTACAATTTAAAGTAAATTCATTAAACTAGAAGCTATAGCATCTCTTATTAATTCTATTTCAAAACCACTTAAATTGCTTGATTCACCGTCATCATCACCACCATTATCGTCATCGTCGTCATCGTCACCACCACCATCATCGTCGTCATCGTCATCATTATCCCACATTGCTTTCACTTTTTCACCACTAATTTCAATCGCCGAAATATTCATCTATTGTGTTTACAAACAGATTCGTTTCAGCCAAGCAATCAATAAAATAAAATATCACATAAGTATATTTGTTAACATGTGTGTCAAAATATTTATATTCGTTTCACCCCTACTTACACTCAACAAAGGATCGCACTATTATTTTAAACACC
Organism: Gossypium australe; assembly: GCA_005393395.2. Taxonomy (NCBI): domain Eukaryota; kingdom Viridiplantae; phylum Streptophyta; class Magnoliopsida; order Malvales; family Malvaceae; genus Gossypium; species Gossypium australe. The sequence goes on from CM016614.1 coordinate 16,069,327, forward strand.
ATCCCAACAGATGCTATATAAAATGCCAAAATAATTTAATATCAATAACTAACAATCATCAAGACATTTCCCTCAATGTTCATCACACTTACCATGAATAGAAACAGATGCATAACATTCACCCGTGAGGTGTGGTATATTTCCCTTTCCTAACATAAAAACCATGAAGCACGGTTTACTTGCTTATAAATTGAGGACTTCAAGAAAAATAAGGAATTGCAGTAACATAGATCATGGAAATTACAAAGAAAATTGTACTATCAGCAGCTCATTAAATTACCTGCCACTGCTATATTGCTTTTGTCACGAACTTAGATTTAAAAAACACAAATATAAACTTAATGGACATTTCTCATCATCATCATCAGAGCAAAACTTCTTATACAAGCTGAAGATATAAATATGTTAGTATAACCTAAGTCCCAACTCTTGAAACAACAGAGTTCTACACTTCAAACAAGAACATGAATAATCTCATATACACCTCAGTCATCAAGAACTGTGAAGGAAGAAAAAGAGTTCCATTGCCAATAACGAGAAAAAAAATACAAAAACATTAGTGGTTAGTCCACTTCATGGGAGCATTCAGCGGTCCTCGCAAACTAAATGATGAAATCTATTTCTCAATTGATTTCAAGATAGGAATCAACCAACATGAGCTAGGACATTACAATTTATCATCGGTCCAGCTTCTTCTACTGATCATGGCTTTTCATTAAGATGTCAAATCAGGGGTATATCATAACTAAGAAAGCTAAAATTATTATCCAAATTAAAAAACGGTGCAGGATCTAGTTAGCCTGTTATCATCACCTCGACAACAAAGATAAATCTATCATTACTTCATTATAAAAAAACATATAAATTTGACAACCTCTTGAATACGTGGACACATTATGTCTATGTTGCCAGTGTCCAACAACTGTGTCTAACACATTTTCAGACATTGTAGGCAATATGACCCTTCAAAAACCCTCCAAATACATGAAGAAGTGATGAAAAATTCAAAAATTTACTCATGTCAAACATGTACCCCTATCCGACATTCAGCATTATGGTTTTTTGGCAGTATAAAAGCATAACTACATAATTAAGTAGTTTGAGCAAAACCCTTTACCAGGATAGCTGCTTCTGGGGTTTGCATGTGGTTGCAAAGACTCCAGAGACCTCACAGCACCCCATAGCTGTAATGGCCTAAATTCAAGGTTATCGGAATAATGGTTTCGCAACCATAAATCCGATTTAAATAGAAATTTATTTCAAAATATTTGCATGAATATTTATATGATAGGAAATATTTTTATAAATATTTATAAAATGTTAGTAATGTGGTATTAAATTTTCGTTAGAAAATTTTATCGTTTGGGTAGGAAATTAAATGAAAAAGACTAGATTGAAATGAAAGTAAAAGTTAAATTATAGATTAAAAGAAATTATGGACCAAAATGGCAATTATACCATTTTGTAAAGTTGAGGCGGTTTAAGTATGAAATTTTTTTTAAGTATATTATGATATTATATATTATATTATTATATTATTATATTATTATATTATTATATATATATAAAGAAAGGAGAAAAGAAACAAAAAAACAAAAAGAAGAACAGAGAGCAAACGTGAAGGGAAGAAAGAAAACGAGAAAAGAAAGAAGAAAAGGGATAATAGAGTTTTTAAAGCTTGGAGTTTAATTTGGTAAGTTAATTTAGTCCTTTTCTTTTAATTTTGATGCTTTATAAGTTTTAGAACAAAGTTTTGATGAATTTAAGTTGAAGTTTTTGAAGTTTTAGAGTTTTTGAATATAGCATATGATGAATAAAATGATGAATTAGTGGTTTAATTGAAAGAAATTGAAGTTAGAATTGGATAAAGGACTTAATTGTAAAACAAGCTATAAGAAAACAGTTTTGGGACAGTAGCAGTAGAGTAAGTTTGAAAATTCACCAAAAATCGTAGAAGTGGAATTAGAAGTTGAGTGAGATATGAAATTAAACCTTATTGAGTCTATTTTCATATAAAAGAAAAAAGGAAAGAAAAGAAGTTCTGTATTTTGAGATATTTGGATTTTTGTAAGACTGGTTCAGAATGAATTCGGGTTCCCCTGTTTTGACTTTAGAAAATCATAAAAAATTGAAGAAAAATAATTAGGGGCTTAAATTTATATGTTTAGAATACTGAACGAGTCTATTTTCTATAGAAATAAACGAGAACACCATCTGATTTCTGTATGAAGAGATAATTAATTTTTAGTGAAGAAGGGTCAGAACTGCCAGACAGCAGAACAGGGGTGACTTTGATGAATAAAATGTACTTATTGGCTAAACCAAAAATTCTAAAAATTTTAGGGGAAGAAGATATGTGAGTCTAGTTTCAGGGAAAATTAACGGATCTAAATTTGAAGTTCTGTATCTCAAGATAAAAATAATTTAGTGACTATGACTCAAGTAGATAGTTTTGAATGAACTAAAAATAATAATAGAATTATAGAAAATGCTACATGTGAACATGAAATGTATTGAATTGATGATTGAATTTATTTATTTAGATTCGGAAAACTCAAATATGAAGCTAGATCGAGGAAAGGAAAAAGTCCCGGATTAGTAGATTTTGTGTACGAACAAGTATCGAGGTAAGTTCATGTAACTTGAATTATATTCTTAAATGCTTGAAATGTATGTTATTGATGTGAATATAATTTGAATGTTCATTGTATGAAAATTGATGAAATATTGATATATTTGATAAAAAGGGGAAGAAATCCCGGTTGAATGAAAGGAATTCGATGGATATCTGAAAAAGGAATTGACGGTAAAAAGGATCTAGCCCGGACGGGTGATCCTATCCTGATATAGCCCTCCCGAAGAATATGTGGACAATGGATTTAGCCCGGACGGGTAATCCGAATTAGGGTTTGAATTTAGCCTGGACTGGTAATTCAGATCCAAGCTCATTAGAGTAATTGTCGTTGCAGGGGATTTAGCCTGGACTGGTAATCCCGACAATACTCTATGAGTTTATATTACAGGGGATTTAGCCTGGACTGGTAATCCCGCTGTAAAGATGAGGTTCGCGGGAGTGTGCTCTCTGAAATAGAAATGTACGCACATGAATATGAATTGACGGACCCGAATTTGTACACTAAAGTGTACCTCTGAAAATCCATCGAAATTCCGAGTAATTCAATGGGATAAATATAAAAAAAATATGGAAATTATGGTATTGATGAGCTCGTCAATCATAGTATATATATATTATTGATACATGGAAATTATTGAACTAACTTGAATGTTGAGCTTGTGTATGTTAGGGTAAGAACGTATTGAATGGATATATGAATGTTTATTACATTGTATTGAAAATATTAGGTAAGTATAATTCTTGTTACATGGGCTTACTAAGCACAAAGTGCTTACTCTGTTTTCCTTTCCCTTGTTTTGTAGTATTAAGAGCTCGGAGGTCGGATCGGTGGGAGACTCATCACACTATCAACCCCAAGATTTCGGTATTTTAGAAAACTTTATTTTGGAAATTAATGGCATGTATAAGCTAATAAAATAAATGTTAATATGAAATGAATATAAGGTCAGCCATTATGTGTTGAAGTTATCTTATAAATATGCATGAATTTTATTTTGAAAATATGTTGAATTGGAATGGTTTCGGTTTCAAAAAAAAAAAATTGTAAACTCCGGTAATGCCTCGCACCTTATTCTGACAACGAATACGGGTAGGGGGTGTTACAATAGCCTCTTATTTCTTCTAGTCTTCAACTTAGGAACAAATATATACATCAAACCAACAAATTATACAAGAAAACAGATGAAGAAAAAGCATTTGTTCTTCAAATCCGAAAACATATATAACTTACTGGTGATCCAGTATTAGGAAAATCATGGCTTAAAGCCTCTTTTGCACCATACTGGACTAAATTCATACTTGAAAACTTTGTCATTGAAAGATGAGCAACCAACGATGCCAAAGATAGAGTCAATACAAATAATGCAACCCATTTTATCTTAGATTTGAACGCCATCTTAACTCATTAAAAAAATTACTTTCTTGGATGTTGAATTTAACACCCAATTCTCCCTACAATCCAAAAATCCAAATATATACATTAAAATTCCAAAAACCCACATTAAAACAAATCAAAGTAAAATAAAACATAATGAAAAAAGACTTTTTTTTCCCCTTCTTTTTTACCTGGAAAGTTGCAGCAAGCCCCCAGTGAAGAGAACCCAGTTCTAGAAAACCACCAAACAACATGAAGAACCCAGATTTGAATCAAAGATTTAGAAACTTCTTTTTCATTTTTCGCCCTTCATCTAGAAAACCACCAAACAACATGAAGAACCCATAAGACACACTCCTGTTATAGTGAATTGAAGGAAAATTAGAATCAGTTGGCAAACAACATGAAGAACCCATAATCCGAAAGGGAGAAGGCAAAGAATCAATTGGAATAAAGAGAATTGAAGGAAAGTTAGAATATGGAAAATCACCCACCACCGAGAGATCGAAGAGAAGCAAAAAATCACCAGAGGAAAAAGCAGACAAAAGAGATGAAAAAAAGAGAAGTGTTTAGACGTTGGAAGAAGAAACAACAAGGATAAAAAAGTAAAACAAAATCCAAAAGTCCTTTACAGATGAAAAAGCTAAAAATTTTAGCTTTTTCATTTGTGAAAAAGTACTTCTCAAACGTTAAATATTTTCCCTCACTGAACCTTGTTCTTCATTCCTTTTTACTTAAAAGGACTTTTAGCCTAAAAAGTTCATCTGAGATGGAGCAACGAACGCGCCCTCAATCATTTTAGGGTTAAGAGAAAATGAAAGTGGGTTGCTTTCGTGATGTTTAAAGCCTGCAATGATATCAACTAGAAACAGGCCTATGCCCAGATTTCATTATTGGCCCTAAATCTCAAATCCGAGGGAAAGGGACTTCAACTCCAACATCTTAATCTATTTTAGGAAAATGTTTTTATACTATATCATATTATATTATATTCATGGAAAAGATTGTATAAAATAGTTATGCTACATTATCTGTATCTCCTTTTTAATAATTTAATGTCATATTAGTGTTTTCATCTTGAAAAATTTAAATCTAAATTAAAATCCTGAAATTCAAGATGAAATTGTTGATGTGGTATTAAACTATTGAGAAGAGATAATATCTATGTTTCATAGAATCATTTTTCTTATGTCCATTGTACACGTGTGTCACCAAAGGCATAAAGGGCATGATGACTTGGTATCATCTTCATCTTCCTTTCGTTTATTATCTACAATTTTAGAGTTTCAGACAATTAAACACAATAGTTGTGCTTATTGCGGGACTTAATACCTTCTTGCACGAGCTGACAACATTCGAAAAACATGCACTACTTGTGTCTGCATTCTTAAAAGCACCCTTTTCTTTCAAGAGGGTTCACAGTATTTCAACCGCTTTACATCGAATTAAACCACATGCATTATTATTTGTTCGGATCCTCATCATTTCCTTTTGAGTTTCATTCTTACAAATGTACTTAATGTGCTAGCTGTAACACTACACGGGTCTATACATGTAACCCTCAATATCCATAATTTACGATTAAGACTATTGGGGTACATAGTTTCATTCGCTCCCTTAATTTTTGTCTTTCAGTGTCAAAATCGATGAAAGCACTCTATTCGTAAAAGTGTATATATATATATATATATATATATATATATATCCATTCTATTCTATTATATTAGGTGATAGAGCAGCCTCTGATATTTATTTATGTGTCTACATTTCTTCCTTTAGATTGATTTAATTTGCTGCAAATAGTTTGAGCTAATCCCAATTACACAATTTCCACTCTGTCATTTTCAGATAATGATTTATTTCATCATTAAATTTTATAGAGTTCCTTTTAATTTTTGAACTTTTATTCTTTTATCAAATTACTTTAATATATATATATATATATATATATAAAGTTAATATTTGTTGATGTGATGGATGTCCACATTTAAAAATATAATTTTTTATATTTTATATTTTGAATAATTTAAATTATTTTTAATTGTAAAAAATACTTTTTATACTTTTTTGAATTTTTAAAATTTTAAAAAATTAATTAAATGTATCATGGCAATTCACATGTATGTCATGTTGATAAAATTAAAAAAATATTAATTTTTTGTTTATTTTAAGGTAATTTGACAAAAATATAATTTTAAAAGTTAAAATATAAAAATTAAAATGACTTTTTTTATAAAATTGAAATGACTTTTTTTATAAATTATAAGCTGCCTCATTAAAAACCTTTACTAGAAAAATCCAATAGGATAAAACCTTGGTTCAAGGAAAAGAGTACAACTTGTTTTTAGACTTCCCCTGATGGCAACATTACATTACATCTTTGAGTTGATGCATTCCAATCTTGTGTAGTAGTCTTTCAAATGTTGAAGTTGGCAATGCCTTAATAAAAAGATTTGATAAATTATCACTAGAACAAATTTGTTAAACATTTATATCATATTTTTTCTCAAGATCATGGGTGAATAATAATTTTGGTGAAATATGTTTCGTTTTATCACCTTTGATGTAACCACTCTTCAATATCTTCACATAAGATAGTTGACATCTTTTCTTGTAAAGGCAAATTACATATCTTCTGAATATTTTAGGTCAATAACCTTAGCCAAACACACTCTCGACTTACCTCATGCATGCAATTATTTCTGCATGATTGAAGAAGTGACATCTAATGTTTGCTTTGTTAAACGCCATGATATGACAGTATCCCCACATGTAAATAAATATCCTGTTTGAGATCTACCTTTATGTGGATCCGATAAGTATTCAGCATCAGCATAGCCGACTAATAGGGATTTTGAATAATTTGAATAAAATAACCTTATATCAATGTTCCCTCTGAGATATCTAAATACATGTTTAATTCCATTCTAATGTCTACATGTTGGAGAAGAACTGAATCTTGCTAACAAGTTTACAGCGAAAGCTATATCAGGTCTAGTGTTGTTTGCAAGATACATCAATGCCCCTATGGCACTTAAATATGGTACTTTAGGACCAAGAAACTCTTCACCATCCTCGCAAAGACGAAATTGATCTTTATTCACATCTAACGATCATACAATCATCAGAGTACTTAATGGGTATGCTTTATCCATGTAAAATTTCTTTAATATCTTTTGCGTATAAGTTGATTGATGAATATGAAATTCATCTTTTAAATGCTCAATTTGTAAGCCAAGAAAAAATTTTGTTTTTCCAAGATCATTCATCTCAAATTCTTTCTTTAAACAATTTACTGTATTTTGAAGCACTTCAGGAGTTCCAATAATATTTATATCATCAACATAAATAACAATTAACACAAAATCTGATCCAAACCTTTTTATAAAGACACATGGACAAATTGGATTATTTTTGTAACCTTCTTTTAACAAGTATTCCTTAAGACGATTGTACCACATACGTCTAGATTGTTTTAATCCATATAAACTTTTCTTTAATCTGATCGAGCAATTTTCTCAATAAACTCTATATCTTTTGGGGATTTTAAATCCTTTAGGATTTTCATATAAATTTCACTATCAAATGTACCATATAAATAGGATGTAACAACATCCATTAGATGCATGTCAAGTTTTTCACGTACTGCCAGACTAATAAGATATCTAAACGTGATTGCATCCACCACAGGAGAATATGTCTCTTCATAATCAATGTCGGGCCTTTGCGAAAATCCTTGTGCTACAAGTTGAGCTTTATATCTTACGACTTCATCAATTTCATTTTGTTTTCACACAAATACCCATTTATATCCTACCGGCTTTTACACCTTTAGGTGTTTGGACTACAAGTCCAAAAACTTCACGTTTAGAAAGTGAATTTAATTCTGCTTGAATTGCATCTTTCCATTTTGGCCAATATTTTCTATTTTTACATTCCTTAGTAGATTTAGGCTCAAGATCCTCATTTTCTTTTATTATTTCAATAGCAATATTATAAGCAAAATTGTTGTCGACAATTACATTTTTTTCGATTCCATCTTTTTCTCGTATTGACATAACTTATCGAGATATCTTTATTTTCATCATTTCCATTTTCACTTTTGGGTACCTAAATCTCTTCTTGAGTTTTATAATTAGTTATGTCAAGGGTCTCTTCAATAACCCCCGCCTCCACAATATGACCATCTTGAATGTTTGCTCTTTTCCTTTTATGAAAATTTTTATCTTTGGAACTGACCGGTCTTCCACGCTTTAGGCATGGATTACTTTCTTTTGTACTAACAGTTTGCCCTATTAGGACATCAATTCGTATTAGAGCATTTTCAGGTGGTATGTGAGATTTAATAAGTCTGGCAGTTAATTTGTAAAATGAATTGTCTGTTGAACTTCTAGTTCACATTGCTTTGTACGAGGATCTTAGGTATTGATAATTTATTTCAAGTACTTTATTAATCCAGCTTTTTATCCTCTCCCCCTAATGTTGGGAAAGCTGACAACTCATGTCATTATTAAATCTCGAATTAATAGCTCAAAAATATTATAAGGAGACTCATATAAATATAGATTCTCAATCTCTTATTATGACTTGTAGTTGGAACATATATCGCACATCCAAAAATTGTAAGATGGGAAATATTTGGCTCTTGACCAAAAATCAATTGTAATGGCGAGTATTTATAATTTATTGGCTTGATGCGTACAACATGTAAATCAATACAATCTCATGTTGAAATAGAAAGTTTTGTTCTCATAAGTAATGATTTAGCTATTAGTTTGAGGCATTATAAACAATTCAGCTAAATCATTCTGTGTGTGAACATGAGCTACAGGATGTTCAACTTTTATCTCAATTGATATTCAATCGACATGCAATAATCATCGAAAACTTGTGATGTAAACTCACCAACAATAGCAAGGTGAATTGTTTTAGTTGCATAATTTGAAATTAATCATTTAAATAAGTAGTCTCGCAAACAACAAGTTGCAAGTTGATAACACATGTGATTATTTTATAGATGTATCTAAAAAATCATATAATATCAAAACCATCCACATGGTGGATGAATGGGCCCATATTCATTTCAGAAATACAAGACATTAAATCTCAACTTTAGCTAGTGAGTTTCTAAGAACCATTTTTTTATTGAGAACAAGCAACAAATGAGAATTCTTTAAATTAAAGAATCTTCTAGTTATTTAATGGATGTCTATGTGAATTCTCAATTAATTTTCGCATCAAATACGATCTAGGATGGTCTAACTAGTCACGCCAAGTAGTAAACGCATTTGTATTAGTAAACTTCTGGTTTACTTTGTGTTTCAATTGTACTAAATTGTAACAAATTGATAATTTTATTATCATTCCTTTTAATTTGTATCCACATATAAGTACTATTATGACATATACTATGTAACAGCCCGATTTAGACCCTAATCGGAACAGTGGTTTCGGAACCACGAATCCGAGCTAGAAGAAAATATTTTAATACTTTAACTAATATCTATGTTGCATGTTTGAGCATGTGTTAAAATATCGTAGAATTATTTGTATGTTTGAGTGGCTATGTAACATCCCGAATTAAGGGTTGTTTGTATTTTATTTTATTTTATTTTATTTTTAGGTGATTGCCCGAGGAAATGCATATGTGACGGTTGTTTTAGGGTCTAGTCATAACCCCGGGTCGGGTCTGGCTTAGCATTAAAAATTTTCTTTTAGTGCGTGAGAAGAAAAGGCTAAGTGAGGAAGCCTTATTTATAAATTGGGGCGAATCATGACATGAGAAACCAAGTGGCAAGATGGCTAGGGGCGCTACTTGGGTGTTGAGGATGGTGCGACAAGGCAGGGGTTCGAGCTACCAAAATCGCGCTTGGGGTTTTTATTTTATGTCATGGGTGTTGGACAAAAAGGCCTTAAAGAATAAATAGCAGGGACCATGACACGAAAATCGGCCTGGCAAAGTGGCTTGAAGCGCCACTTAAGGGCCCTGGGTGTAGGGACTCAGGTTCGAGCCACCATGGACGCAAGGGGGTGTTTTTAATTTTGATTTTAAACGTTGAGAAGAGGGAGCCTTTAAAGGAAATTATGATGAATTTATATCACAAAACAGCGCCTGGTCCAAGTGGCCTGGGGCGTTGCTCGTATGCAGTCCAGCTGGTCCTAGGTTCGAGTGGCGTAGAAAGCAGTTGGACGTTTTAATTTTTGCCTTTGGCATTAATGCGTGAGGGAGCCAAGGGATGAGTGCTTAAAAGAAAGCGTGATGCGTTTATGTCATGAAAGGCGTAGTGGCGGAGTGGCTGGAGGCGTGGGGGTTTGTCCTTCAGGTCGTGGGTTCGAGACTTAGGGGCTGCAGTATGGAGGTTTAATTTTCCTTTTTGCTGACGGGAGAAGTGGCCTGCGCACGAGCTCAAGCTTTGATAAAGGCAAATTGCTTTTATTTGATTTTAAAAATTGTGCTGGAGAGTATGGGAATTATTTCATTTATTTATTGGAAGTATAGGTAATGTTTTATTATTTTTATTGGAAGATGAATAAGTGATGGGAAAATTTATTAATAATGAATTGTTTTATTTCAAATGGAGATGGGAGAATGAATAAACAATGATGTTTTATTGTTTGATAATGGGCAATTAACACAAAAATATGGAAGCATGGCCGGCCTTATGTTTGCCAAAAAGAGAGCATGGCCGATTGAAGCATGCTTTAGGGGCCTCCACTTTCGGTTTTGAGTAGAGCAACAAGGTGCCGAAACCTTCTTTCAACTTTCTTCCAAATTGATTCTTTATTATTCACCCATTCTTCATCATCTTTTCACTTCTTAAGCCGAATATTTGACTCATAAATCCTCTCTCTTTTCTTGCGTTTCCATCCTATCAATCAAGTGCCGAATCTCAATCCTAGCGTGGTAAGTTGTGGTAACTACATCTCTTTTTCTCTCTATTCCTATTATGGCCGAATCCCCTTGGTGGTTTCACTCCTTCTCTTTTTGTTTTTGGTTGATGATTTCTTCATTATTCTGCTAGTGTCGAAACATGGGAAAAAGCCAAAGGGATCTCTGGTCATTGAGGTAAGGGGCGATTAATTCCATTTGATTATGAATCCATGCTAGGGCCGAATGGCCTTTGGTCTCTAAATGAAATACTAAAACCGATTTCAGGGAAGGCTATAGCCGAATGCAGTGAACCTTCGGGATTTGGTTGGTGACCAAATCGGTTTAAGGAGCCTATCGGGATTTGATTCTTTGAGGTAAGATATATATATATATATATATACTATTCGGCCAAGGGCCATTTTGAATACCTAAGTGTAACCGAATGAGCACTATGGCTTTAGGGACAAATCGGCTAAGGGGAAAAACAGAGGCTTCCGGGATTTCGGTTCGTTTTGATAAGCAATAGTAAGTTTCGGTCCAAGTATTTCGAGCACGACATATCCTTCGGGATTTATTGAGGTGGCCGAATGGTCTTGTTAATGACCCTATGGTTTGGTCGAATGTAGGAGCAAGGGACCTAGTGCGGTAGATCGATTCTTCGGGTTTTCGTTATTGAGTAGTTCGGGATTCGCTTAGACTTACGATTAAATAGGTGTGTAAACTCTTACACACTTTATTAGTATAAATTGTTATTATGATGATATTTATAACCTCTCATGTAGTAACTTTGCCTTGTGGGTATAAGCTTGGTTTTCGGGTAAGTCCCCTATTACTCGATCTATGATATATGTTGTGTATGCCATCATATGCTGTTAAATGCTATGCTATATACAAATGCATGATATATGGGATCATGATACTTGTTATGTGATCATGATGATGGTGGGATTGATGAGAGGAGGGAGATGATCTCTATGGACTGTCACCAGTGGTTTGGTACCACACGATGGGTTGGCCCCATCATTTGATATTTGTGACTTCGGTCACCAGTGGTTTGGCACCACATATTGATATTTGTGACTAAGTCCCAGTGGTTTGGCACCACCAGTGGTTTGGTACCACATGTTGATATTGTGACCTATGGTCATCAGTGGTTTGGCACCACACGATGGGTTGGCCCCATCAATTGATATTTGTGACTTCAGTTACCAGTGGTTTGGCACCACCAGTGGTTTGGTACCACACGGGGTAGAAAAAGGAGTATGGATGGCTAGTTTGGGTTGCATAATTGCATGTCTTACTAATATCTTGTGTAAGAGTGTATATTCGGGTTGGGGATTTATACACTGAGTCTTGGTGACTCACCCCTTCCCATATCACTTTGCAGGTGAGTAGATCGCGGAGATGGAGCCGGAGAGGACTCAAGGCGGCCATGCTTGTTCCGTGGACTTGAAATTTTATTTTGCCCCGTTTTAAGTTTATTATTTACTAAATTTCGATTGGGTTGTAATATGACCGCTTATTATTTTGGATGTTTAAGTAGTTATTTTTACTTTATTATATGACTGATGAACTTATGAACTGTTAAGCAAATCGGTTAAAAGTAACGTTTTTCAAAATTATACTCGTACTCGTTTTCAAAGATGTTACCATCGGGTAACAAAATTTTCTAAGTTAACGATAACTCTGATGTTTCTAAAAATTTAAATTTTCAAATGGTTTCAACACAATCGTGTTTATCAAATCAACCCATCTGAGTTTTAGCAAATACCGTTTTATAACTTCAGCAAATTTTTAGATTTCCACTATTAATCCGAATCCTTCAAAACGTTTTTACTCCGTGACATACCAGATCCGGTCAAGGCTTGTGGGCCGGGTTTGGGGTGTTACAGGCTAATTTAAGAGAAGGATTAAATTGAGTAAGGACGAAAATAGCTATTATGGAAATTAGGGCCAAATTTCAATGGTTTTATTTTGCATGGAATTTAAGTTGCAAATTGGCCTTTAACTCCAAGCTAGTGGACGACATTGACCATGCATCATGATTAACTTGCAATTTTTATATGTTATTATTATTAGATAGTGGAAATGATGCATAATAAACTATTATTATATGATAATAATAATAAAAGAAAGAAAACATCTTTTTTTCTCTCACTTGCTTCACCTTCTTCACGAACACAAAGGGGAAAGAAAAGAAAATTTAAGCTTCCATAGTTTCGGTCATTGCATGTCTCTTTAAGGTGAGTAATTTCCCTTAGTTTTTATTAATTCTAACAAATTTGAGGTTATTGTCTTGTATACTAACTAGATCATACTCAAATTCTTGAGTTGGTGGTGATAGCCGAATGTTGCCTTGGGTGGAAATTTAGTTGTAAAAATTAATTGTGGAACTTGTTGCGAGCATGTAAGATTAATGATATTTTTCTTTAGAATTTGTTGAATAAAGCTTGGTATAAGGACGTAGGAATAGAAAGAAAATTTATGAATGTGTTAAATAGCAAATAGATGGAAGAAAGGAGTTGAAAGTAGGGCTGTGAACATTCGGCCCTTCATAGAGATGATTAATTTTTTTGAATATTTCATGTTTTGAGTTGTAAAGACTTGTTTGTAACAATGTGAATGTTAAGGGTGAAAATGGTAAAATTTTATAAGGATGTAATTTGAATTAAATTTCATGAAAATGCGTTTGAATGGGATTAATTTGATCTTATTTTAGATCAAGAACAAAAAGGGAAGGATTTGGATCGAGGGAAAGCCATAGTAAACAAGTAGCCGGGAAAGCTTAAATTGTTGATTTCCGAAGTAAGTTATAAGTGATTGGTTTTAAATAATTAGTACTAAATTTTTAATATACATTTTCGTTTAAAATTGAGGTAAGAAATACAAATGCCGAGTGCACCATGATATTTTAATGGTATATGCCGAATGAAATACTATCATATATATATATATATATGTGTGTGTTGGATTATGTATTTTGTTGAGTACTTGGAAATTGTATAAGTTGTATATGCATGTAATTATTGATGTAATTACGTTTAAATTGCTGAATGTAAAATGGTGTGAGATTTAAATCATGTAAAAACCGAATATGCAGTAAAGCATGTGTTCAATTAATGTGTTAAAATTAGATGATTTGAAGTGAATGGAATATAAGTTAAATCAAATCTTGAGTTGTAGTTTAATGATCATTGGATATTTAGTTATGTGCATATATGGGCATAGTGGATAGAAAGAATGGGAGGTGTTTGATTTGCATATATAGATATGCTACGTATATACAAAATTGATATAAAAATATATGATATGCGTAAGAAGAGGAAAATTTAATCACCGAGCACTGTGTGTGCGAGATCGGTTGAATAGCACTGTGTGTGCGGGTTTAATCACCGAGCACTATGTGGCGAGATCGGTTGAATAACAAGGTGTATGTGGTTATCGAATTTTCTTAAGGACAAAGACACTTAGAAGGGTAAATAAAGGTGTCAAGTATGTTCTTATTGAACGAATAGATTATTATCTTGGTGTATAATTAGGTAAAATAGTTCGATAAGATTTTGCAGCATATGAAAAGTTAAATATTTTGTCTTGTGATGGAATGTGCAAAAGATTGATGAATGTTAACCTAGCATAAATTTTGATATTACTAATTAATAGATAATTAGATTGAATTTGAAAAGAATGTTGATGAAAGGCAGTGTTTGTACATTTCATCTTCTTGCTTATAACTTTCTAAGCTATTGAAACTTACATGGTGTGTTGTTTTTCTTTTACGTTTTATAGATCTTTCAAGTCAAAGCTCAAGCTCGGGAATCCTCGTCGAAGTCAATTATACTATCACCAAAAATTGGGTATCTTATAAGTTACACTTCTTTTGAAATTAAGGCATGTATAGGCTAGGTCTCTTTTGTATAATTTGATCGTTATAAAATTGTATATAAGCCATGCGAGTATGGCTATACTTTCACGATTAGACGATCTAACTCTTTTGAATTTTGGTGCCGTGGTATGAATGCTTGAACTATTAAATACCATCCTATTTGGAAAGATCATTACATACCAAGTATTATGCAGTTATGGAATGCATAAATTTTTATATATACATATGGTACATAATGTGTGTGTATACACTAGGTGAGTCGTTAGAGACATATTCATATTGATTTTTCATAGGAAATTCGGATATGTGTTGGTGTTTGTGTATGGATTTTTGATTACCTTCTTGATTGATTGAATGAGTTTTGCTAGGATTCCAAAGGTTAAATAAGTATATTATGCTACCTATCGAGATATGTGACTTTGGGTTGTTAAAAAGTGTTATCCGAGCATAATGGTTATACTTGGTAAAGGTATAGTTAAAAATCAGTATTAAAATAGATGAGAGTCGTATGAATGAGTGAGGGTGCATGCTTATGGTGTCCATGGCCGAATAGGTTGGTGACTTAGGAAAATTATATTTGGATTCAAGTATGTAGTAGTATGAATGGTTATCTATGATTTGTATTAATATAAGATCAAATGTATGCTCAAAATTTGTTATATCTTATTTACGTTGGGTGATTAAATCATGTGTTCATGGGATATGTATAAATGACTACTAACAAATTGATCATTCCATTATGTATAGTTTTATAATAACGAATTCCCATTTATTCAAATTTTTTTTATGTAATAATTCTTTTGGGATGAAATCAATATAAAATGGTTTCGTGATGCCGTAACCCTAATCCGGCGACAGATACGTGTTAGGGGTGTTACATATTACTAGAAATGTCTAAATCAATGTGAAGTCTATAATGCCACCAAGTCAATAAATATAATTTCCAAATAATTATATGCAATATTCGCTTCAGGGAATATGCCAAAATCTTCAAATGCCCAAAAATCTATTAATAGTAAACTTTGAGAGTAGATTTTAATTTTCAGGTGTATAATAGGTACATAACCAATGACTTTTCATACATAAGTTTTCTCTCTTGCAAGTTCTCATCAATAATATTTTACTATGCAATTTTAATTGAGAACTTATTTTGAATACTGTAAAGTTATACTCACAGTTTTTAAAAAATACTTGCAACTTTAGGTGCATCTAGAGGTGTACATGAGTCGGGCCGGGCCTAACTTAAAATTTAGGCCCGTTCATTGGGCTCAGGCCGGGCCGGGCCCAAAAAACGGGCCTAAAATTTTGCCCAAGCCCGGCCAATATAAAAATGCTAAAACCCGGGCCCGGCCCGACCCGCCCGTATTAATTTTTTATATTATTTTATATGATTTTTAAATATATATAATACATAAAAATACTAAAAAAATCAAAATAAATATTTTTCAACAAATTGAAAATAAATTTTAAAAAATATGTAGACTTAAACAATACTAAAATAGATGCAACTTAACAAGCAAATGCCTCTAAAATAATAACAAAATTAACAAATGTCTTTAAAATAATAACAAAATTAACAATAAAATAAGTTTTATATAATATCTAAACAATAACAACAAAATAATAGAAACATAATAGTAAAATGGTAGCAAAATAAGGAGAAAAACAATAAGAAAATAATATAAAAAACAATTTTTTTCTTTAATGAATTCGGGCCGGGCCCGGGCCAAAAATGCCTTACCCGAGTCCGACCCATTTTGTAAACGAGCCTTATTTTTTTGTCCAAGCCCATTTTTCGGGCCTATATTTTTGCCCAAACCCTCCCACATTTCGAGTGGGCCTTCGGGCCGGCCGGGCAGCCCGGCCCATGTACACCTCTAGGTGCATCCAACCATAATAAACTTTAGATAGAATTATCATATTCTATTGCTCATGAGTAGATCCTTCAGAGTCAAATATTTTGTTTTCAACCCTTTAATAGGGACGATGACAAAAGAATATCATAAAGATTATAAATTAATAACCCAATCCCCTTTTTTTATTCATATAAAATATAATATTTTCCTCATTCACAATCTCAATATGAGATCCATTACAAATAGCTTTTTAAAAGTAATGCATTAAATCACAAATTTTATGCTTTTTAGATATTAATATATTAGCTCTTCTGGAGCTTTCAACTAATTTTGTACTATCAAATATTGGAATAATATTTGTTTGTTCAGTACCAAATATGATAAATATTTTCTATCTGTAATGATAAAATTCATTACTACATTTTTATATCATTCCTCAAAGAATATTAACAGAAATAAAATATTTGGGTATATGCCATATATGTGGCCAATAATATTTCATATCACATTGATAACATAAGTTATCTTTACCCTTTGAAGAGTTATCTTAAGAACTCCCATTGTTCTCTTAGTACTATGTTCCCACTTTTAGTGGTCCATAATTATATCTTTTATTTTCTTTATGTTTACATTCACTTCAGGGAATGCAATAAATCTAGTAGGATGAACTTATAAACATGATTCTTTATTTCATAATCACCATCGCAAACATGCGTGAGATTTCAAATTAAAATCGATCTGTTCATGATTATTTTCCAACTATAATAAACATAATATAATAAAAAAACATAGTAAAATATACCTGAAGATCTTTAACATCATTATCATCACCTTGACTATTATCACGAGCACAAATCTATGCTTTACCCATGCTTGTACAATAAATCAAAGATCGGGAATAAAAATCATAATCTATTCTGAGATTGAATCTTTCAACATCTCGAATGTGAAGCTGTAAGGGTGAAAGTTTAAGGTGAAAAAGAATTTGATCTGTGGGATGACTTCGAAAGATTTTGAAAAAATACAGACAATCATCATGTTGATAACATATTATAAAATAAAGAGATAGGGAGAATAAAGAACAAAAAAAATATGAAAGCAACAGAGAATGCGCTTTATTAATCAAAGGGAATTTACAATACTTCATTAGAGTCTCTATTTATAGGCATAAGAAGTATAAAAGAAGTAGAGACCTAATTCTAATAATTATTAGAATTTAAAGTACATCAAAACTTTATCTTATCATGATGGGCATCCACTTAATAAGATATTCATAACACTTTTTATAATTTTTTGAATTTTTAAAATTCTTAAAAAATTAATTATAAGTTCCCATGGACGTGTTTTGCTGACACATCACTTGAAAACGCGCTGACGTAGATGCGATTTCGCAGAATTCAACTCTTTTCGATAAATAATCGTAAAATTAACTCATTTTCATAAATAATTTTAGAAATGGACCTTTCTGGTAAAATGACCCATTATACCATAAATAAAATAGTGGGAGCCACAATAATGAAGGTACGGAATTTAAATTCAATAATGATAGAATTAATAGACATGGGAGGGCAAGCAAGAGAGATTGGGTCCCTCAAAATGGTAAATCTAACGGTTAATTCACTCTCTTAAGATATCTATTTATAATTTAATTATGTCCTTAAAAATAATAAAATTATAATTTAACCACTTATTTTTTTAATAAAATTGAATTTGAAATATTAGAGAGAAAATTCGTAACACATGGACAAATAGATGCTACGACAGAAAAGCACAATATTTATTAACTCATTGCCAAATTTACCCTGGACATTACATAAAACTAGGCACAAAATAGCTTGGATATTGCTTCAACCTTCGCCTCATTGAAACCTCTCAATTCATTGGTGGCTAATTTTCTAGTCTCCTCCACCAATTCCTTCAAATCTTTGCTGTTTCTTTCATCTCTTCTAATCATTCCTTGTATTTTTCCTATGTATACACCGTACCTTCTCATTTTCTCCATCTCCACTTCACTTCCGCCTCCTAATATCGCGCCACATGCGGCCGCGCAACCGTGTAATGTACCTTCATATTTTTCGCTAACACGTTCGTTTTGTCTGATATAGCTTGACTCGTAAGGTTCTACTTCGTAATATTGTCCATGAACCATGCCTTGTGAGCCTATAGCACGTGTGATCTCGACCATTACACGTAATACTCGATCCGAATTCTTTTGAGTCTGATCATCCGATACGGCCAACAGCTCGAGCCCGAATGGTATCATTGCGTCCCCGATGAGTAACTCAACGTTTGGACCGTAGAGATGTTGGATCTCGGATTTGGGCCCAGAGCTTTGGGTCAAGGGAAGGTGTTCGTGAGCGAAGGAAGCTGCATACATGAGCTGAAGTGCTGATGCCGCGGGCAAGGCTTGGTCCCGGTGACCCCCGACAAGCTCGCAGGCAGCCACGCATAATGCAGGAGCAGTGCTCCGTGGGGCGGAAAACGTCAAATGGTTCATGGGTTCGAAAACAGAGAGGGGTTCTCGTACCGGTATGGCTTGCTTGAGATGAGCTTCAATGTCAGCGTTTATGGAGGTCCAATAAGATTGGTTGCTCGACATGGTGACTTTGAAAAGCCTACAAGGCAATTGGGAAGGACATTGACGTGTGGGAATCGGTGTGTAAGGAACATGGAATATTGGGTTGCCATGGATGTGGGAGAGAGCTCTGGCCATGGATGAGATGTTGAAGAAAGGAGATTTTGGGTTTTGGAATTACTTTATGGAGATTGTGGAGGAAGAGGAGAGTTGCAGGACAATTATATAACATGGGATGTCACTATTACCATGTCTGATATTTTTTGTGGTATTATTGGTATTAGATAATGAAGTTTATGTTGTTTGTTGGAATAGGGATCACACGTGGCACACGTGTTTGAGCATTATAAATTATTTATTAATATTAGGGTTAAATCAACTTGTAGGGCCCCGAACTTAACAATTGTATCTATATTAGGGTTTAAATTTTTTTTATCACAGTTGTTCCCATATTAGGGTTTAAACTTTTTTTTGTCCAAGTTAAGTTTTGAATTTGGCAATTGTATCTACATTGGGGTTTAAACTTTTTTTGTCTAAGTTAATCTTTGAAAACCCTAAAGTTTAGGCTCTATTGTGGGGCAATTGCCAAGTTTAGGGACTAACTTGGATAAAAAAATTTCAAGCCTCAATGTGTAACAGTTGCCTAGTCCAGATCGTAACGTGAGAACAATTGCCAAGTTCATTACCTAACTTAGAAAAAAAAAATTAGACCGCACTATGACAAAAATTATCAAATTCAAGCTCAAAATAGTAATTTAACCCTTAATATTATTTTAGGTTCTTAATAAAAAAAATATTCCTTTTTAACTTTTCAAGAAATATAAACTCGTGTCTAATAATTCAAAAAGGAGAAAGTAGTTAAGAGTTTTGTACTCATACCTTAATGTTTTATAATATCATTCCCTCTTTAATTAAAAGAAAAACACTCATGCTTAAGTATGAAATGTGTTTAACCTCTTGAGGGGTTGTAAAGAAACAGTATGAAATGTGTTTTAATTCAGATTAATTCTAGGATTAATATATTATCTGGTACTTGAGTTTGATTTTAATGTTTAATTTGGTACTTAAGTTTAACTTCAATGTTCACTTTGATACTTGAGTTTTTCTTTGTCCTATTTAAGTACTCTAGTTTGGTTTCAATGTTTAATTTGGTACTTGAGCTGTATTTTTTTGTCCCGACTGAGTACCTATGTTTTGTTTATTAGAGTACACATTCATTGGATTGTTTGGTTTGGGTACCAAATTGAATATTTGAAGTTAAACTCAAATATCAAATTGAGACACAAAAACCTTAGATACCAAATTAAAGATTGAAGTCAAATTTAGGCAACAAATATTATATTAACCCTTAATTAGTTTAGATTGATCTCAATTAGTAATTAAGTTTTGATAACGAATTTAAAATCATTGTGTTGACATTATTATGATTCACATTTATGGTCAAAGAAATCATTTATCTCAATATGTTTCAAGAAAGAAATAAAGAAAACATGAGATGTATTGAATTTCAAATAATTACTTTTAGAAGACATATTTGGAATTGCACTAAAAGTATAGTCAACTCAATTGGTATTCACCACCATGTTTTAGTCAAAAAGGTAATCATGTGGAGTTTAGATTAAAAAATGAAAAAGGAAAAAGGAAAGTACAATAAGGTTATAATGTCTATTGGCCGTAAGTTTGAAGATATTCCTAATGATGCCATTCACGACCGTATCCCAATATTTTAAACCAGAAAGAAAACAGTTAGGTTACTTCTTTAGCGACCAGATTCATCATCACATTGAGACGGTTAGCTTTAGTTTACGCCACAAAATTAAATTGTAATTTTTATATTTATTTTTAAGAATTAAAGTATATTTTATTTTTATTAATTTAAAATTTTAAATAATCTAAATAAAAAAAATTTCACTCCTACCAACCCCTAATTACACCTAAAACAATATATTTTTTAATATGTAATATAATAATTTCTATTTTAATTACAAGAATAAAACACGAATCTCACGATATTATAATTTTGCATGTATCAAATACCAAACTCAAAAATAGTAAATTTTGAGATTATTTTGTAGAGAAATGATTGTATGAAACAGTGACGCCACATCATTTGTATCTCTTTTCTAATAGGTTTATGTCACATCAGCATTTTCATCATGAAAAAAATCAAATCTAAATTAAAATCCTGAAATTCAGGATAAAAATACTGATGTGGATAATATCACTGTTTCGTACAATCATTTCTGTTATTTTGTAAGGGATGTTTTGAGGATTTAAATTTGTAACAGATTGTATGGCCATCCATAGCAGGGCAGGTACAAACGTCCACGCAAACTACAAATATGTTTAAATTAAATACGATTATATTTATTTACAAGAATGATAATGTTGATTAGATATAAACATAGCAGTAAATAAGAGGTATGATTGAAGCAATCGGTAAATAAATAAATATGTTCAGGTATTATTAGTAAGAGAAGTGATAAATATTTACATTAAATATGATCATACACTAATCACCACACTGGTGGATGATAATTCTTTATTTCCTTAAAATAATGTCACATTTTCTTGTAAAACATCCTACAGAAGAATGCTAGCCATTGCACCTTAGTTGAATTTAGCTTTTTAGCTATCAAATCAAGATTTGACAATAGATTTAGATGCATACTGCAAACCAAGTTGCCAAATTTGTTTCGCAACAACATTGCTCTTATCATGTATATTGATTCATTTGCTTCAAAATTGATAAGTTTTATTAGTCATATGAATTTCAACCTATTCCCATCACATTCATTCTCTCATTATTAGAATATGATCTAATGATCCATAAATTGCACTCTATTTGTTGATTGGAAGGCAAACTACATCTTCTAGCTTTATGGTAGGTTATTCGAATGAAAAATGAAAGAGTCTTCATCTTTTGAGTAAGACAGTAAGCAACTCTACCACCATTTTCAAGTGGGACATTTTAGTCAGCCGCTATTAAACCAACCCTCGCTAAATGACCTTCATTACCTTACCTTGATTCGGCTCACCAAAATTAACATTATGTCCGGCTCAAATAGCTTAATTTTCCTCCTATTAGAAATTTCAAAAAATAAAAAACTATGTAATTACTAAAATTTAGAAAGAATTTAATAATAATAATAATTTTAAGGTAAACTATTAAAATAATCACTTTTGTTTACTTCAGGTTACATTTTAGTCACTTATGATATTACGTTGTAATATTTTAGTCACTAAGCCGTTAATTGTCGTTAACGGTGTAACGATAAGCTGACGTTACATGTTAAATCATCATTTCAAACAAAATTTTTAGGTTAATTTATACAATTGGTCCCAATATTTTTTCATTTTGAGCAATTTAATTTTTTTCTTTTATGTTCTTTTAACTTTCCTTTTTTTTCTTTTCTTTTTTCATTCTCTTATGCTTCTCCCTCTCTTTTCCTCCCTTCTCCATTTCTTTTAACGTAGTTTTTCTGTGTTTTCCATTTGTTAAAACTAGACCCTATACTTTTTTATTTTTTTGAACAATTTATTTTTTTCGAATGAGATGAGCTTGTAGACTAGCTTTAACAAATGAAAATCATAGAAAAGCTACGTTGAAAGAAATGAAGAAGGGAAGAAAACAAAGGGAGAAGTAGAAGAGAATAGAAAATAAAGAAAAAAAAAAGAAGAGGAAAGTTAAAATAACATAAAAGAAAAAAATTAAATTGCTCAAAATGAAAAAATATAGGGACCAATTGTAGATTTTAAGCTAAAATTTTTATTTGAAATGATGATTTAACGTGTCACGTTAGCTAACCATTACACCATTAACAACAATTAACGACTCGGTGACTAAAATGTTATAACACGAGAAAGTAAGTGACTAAAACGTAACATTTCAAATATAAGTGACTAAAATGTAACATGAGGTAAACAAAAGTGACTATTTTAATATTTTACTTAGATTTTAATTGTAACAAAATATTTTACCTGAGTAATTTTACAACATTTACAGTTGAGAGAAGTATGTGTTTATGTTGAAACATCAATAAAACCATTTAGAGAATAGCGTGTTAAAAAGATAATTCAAGTGAAAATAGGAGCAGAAAAAGTAGAGAATTTAACACCATGTTTTGTTGAGTATTCATTCCCCATTATTCATTAATGATAAACCATTTATTTATTTGAACCTAATACTCATTTGGCTGAATCTCGACATTCATAAATGTTGAAACTACGCCACTAACGTTAATTTAAATGGTTGGGATACTTGAATTACATACAAAGAGACTTGTCACCATGAGTATCGGGATCCAACTAATGTATTCTATTATCTTGATTTATATAGAGAGACATTAAAATTTGTATCAAGGCTTTTTCACCTAAATAATGTAAAAAATAAAGTTAATAACTGAAATGGTATGCCCATAAAATTATTTACTAAAATGGTATAGTTTTACTGGTACCACCTGTCAAATTGGCGGCACCGGACTGAAATGTAATGATCTAAAATATTCAGAGACCTATTATGCAATTTTTCCATTTAGAGTGGCTACTAGAAAAAAAGGGAAAGGTGTCGTCTGACTGTGGCGGCACCAAACTTTAAAAGTATTCTAGTTCTTTTGTCTCAACTTAGTATTTGAGTTCAATTTCAATGTTCAATTTGGTACCTAGACCACATGACATTATGTGACCCAATGAAAATTTGACAAGTATGCTTTAGTAAAAAAAACATAGGTACTTAATTACAAAAAAAAAAAAAAAGGTTTGAGTATTAAATTGAACATTGAAGTCAAATTTAGGTTTAGATGAGACAAAAAAAACCCTCAAGTATCAAATTTAAAAAACTCAAGTACCAATGTGAACATTGAAATCAAACTCAAGTACCAGATTAAAATTAAAAAAAAAATTTAAGTACCAAATTAAATATTAAAACCAAACTTATATACCAAATAGTATATTAACCCTAGATTAATTTATGAATTTCGTTTCAATACAAAATCTTTTGTAAGAATGTGAAACAATAAGCAGATAATAGTTACTAAAATGCACCAAAGAATTTTTATAGATTTGGTGTTGTTTGGTAAACTAAAAAATTAAGTGTTGATAAATTAAGCATATAAAACCTATTTGATAAATTACTTCAAATTTATTACAAAATATAATTAGATTGTTTGATAAATATAAATTTTAAATTAAAATATATATTCCACATTTTATCTTTAATTTTTAAATATTTCACTTTATTTTAAACAAAACTCAAATTTTAAACATAAAATGTTTAAAATAAATAAAATAAAATTGAAGTAATTAAAAATATTCTCCATTTTTTCACACTTTATTATAGAAAAAAAATTCTATTCTATTATTTTTATTTTGGATTGTCAAACATGTGTAAAAAATTAAATAATTGAAAATATTAATTTTCAATAAATTTAATATTTTCAACCGTTTATCAAAGCTAGTCTAGCATATTTTTAACGAATATGTGAACTCAACTCTAAATAATTGAAATGAACTTTTACTCAAAAGCAACAAAATGTATACTAAAAATATGTTTATCATTGAGGTTGAAAAGCATTTTTCAACTCAAACCATGATTCCGAACTAAAATATTGATTTTAAGTTAGGATTTTAAGCCAATCTAAAAAGCCAAAACTTCTGGCTTTTGAAAAGTGTTTTTCAATAAAATTTTATTTTTATCCTTTCATTAAATCTTCTATTTTACAACGTCGTGTTTAAAATAAACATTTTATCTTTCTAAAAGTGCATATAGACAACAATAATAAATGGCTAAATTTTATAAAAAAAAAAGGCAATTTTAAAAAAAAATGGTTTTAGGTTGTTGTCTGGAATATTTATAGAAATAGGTCAATTTTGGAGAGAGAAAACGAAAATGCATTCCTTGCTGCTTATGTGGCAGGAAAGTGTGTCATGCGGGATATATTTTTCCAACGATAAAATTTCAACGGTCACAAAACTCAACGGCTATAAAACAACTAATATATTTACTATGTAAACCCTATCCATTTTCTCCATTTTACATTCAAATCCAATTCTCTCAAGTTTTTAGTTCTCGATTTTTCATTAAATTTCTCTTAAATTATTGTTGTTTTTATTATCTATCTCGTATTGTATTCGTTTTAAGTGGTTTTTATAATGGTAAATACTCTTATTTGTTTTGATGACAACCACATTTTCGGCGTTCAATTACAAATGGTAAGAAAATATTTTAAATTTTTAAATTTTAATTAAGTTCATTATTAAGTTGTTAACATTATTAAAATTATAATTTTTTTATATATTCAGGTCGAAAATCAGATTTTGGAGACGTACATACACAATCTATCATCGAGGGCGCCGCGTGTAATTAAGCGATACTTGCAAGAAGTGGGATTCTTGCGCGTGTCTCGTATGCTAGGGGGTGTAGATTGGATTCCACACTTATCAGCACGTTGAGACACACACATTCCATCTCCCATGCGGCGAGTGTAAAATCATACTTGAGGACGTAGCTTTACAAATCGGTTTACTGATGCATGGGTCAGTCGTTACGGGATTAGTGGTCGTTGGCGGTTGGAGCAGCATTTGTCAGTAACTATTAGGCAAGGTGCCGGGCAAGTTTTTGCTAGTTGGATAGAGATGAAAGAGTAGGAATATTATTTTTGTTATCTCGACGACACCTTGAGTGCCCTTGAAAGAGAAAAACACGCTCGAGCATTCATCTTGAGGTTAATCGGTGGTGCTCTAATGCCTGGTAAATCTCAAAATGTGGTACATTTAAAGTGGCTACTACAACTCGTCGACATGAAAAAAGTCGTGTTGGCCACGTTCTACCGAGAGATGTGTCGGGTGATACAACTACAAAAAATTAAAATTGTTGGTTGCTTACATCTTTTGTTTTTTTTTTTTTTTCAATTCTTACCCACCTAGTTGCCTATATAAAGGGAGGGTTTTCCTCCTACTCCATCAATTCTCTCAGCCACCACCCCTCAACCTTAAAAAAATCTCTTCTCAATTGTTTTTTTTAGTATTGAAATTTTTTGACGGAAATATTTATTTGTGTTTAAGAGAGACAATGTGCTAGCTTTAAGGTGTGTTTGAGTTCAGAATGATGCCACAATCATTAATAACTACAACCGTTTCCGTCTCGACTCGAGTTTTACCTTCTCTCCACTGCCACAATCACTCTCCCTGAGAGCCCTCTTGCATCCAACTTTGTCACAAGTTTCGGATAGGGATGTTAATGATATTACTTTCGGTGGAGACGGAGAAAAAGATTAATTAGATTATATTGGAAAACCTTTCAGTTTTTCCTTATGATTATGATCTCAAACTTATGTATCGGGTTTACAAACCATCATCTTCTTATGAGGTGAAACTCGAACTCATGACCACATAACCATTGTCAACTTGGCTCCCGAGTTATACTCCAACCCATGACCGCACATTAACATTCGTCAAGTATGAGCCTTAGTTATACTTCAACCCATGATCGTATAAACATCGTGAACTCGGAGCTTGAGTTGCAATGTGATGGGCTTCTAAGGCAATGATTCCATCTCGACACAACAAATGAAATGTACGGGTCTCCGAGCGCTATCGCATCACCATAAACTCAAATATACATTTAAGTTTTCTCAATGTCTACCTCAAACACAAACACAAACAAATCCGTCTTCACAAAATTCCAACCCTAAACCCTATAAAAAAAAAACAAAACCCAAACCTTTAAAAAACAAAATAAAAAAAAAAAGGCTGAGGAGAGAGAAAGTGAAAGAGCGTCGGGTAAGACTCGTTTTCACTTAGGGGTGAGCAAAACTTGATTCGATTTGAAAAAAATCAATTTTTTTTTAATTTTGAGTTAATCGAATTGAGTTATTCGAGTTAGTTAACTGAATAAGTGATTCAAATTTCGAGTTTGAGTTGAGTTGAATTTAACAATTCAAATAATTCGAATAACAGATTGATGTAAATCCCTTTTTGGTCCTTGTCAAATTTGAAAATGAGCAAATGGGTCCATCTCTCAACAAAAATTACAAAAAAAAAAATCAAAATAAATTTTGATAATTGAAAATATTTATAAAAATTCCAAAATTTTTATTTTTAAAAAATTATAAAATTTTAAAAATTCTAAGAAATATAAAGAAAGTTAAAAAATTAAAAATTTTCTAAAATAATAATTTTGGAACATAAATAAGTTAATTAATGATTCAAGTTTATAATACTAAAGTATCTTATTATTTATTATTTTGCTTTGAAAAAGATTTAAAATATATATGATTTCGAATTTATGTACTCTAACATGGAATTAAGTATACTGTAATAATATTTTAATTTGATATGTTTAATTTTTTTAATTTAGCTCAAATAATTTCACTCGAATCGATTCGACTCGACTCAAATTTCATATCACTCAACTCAATTAGAAAAAAAATTCAAATTGAGTTATGTTGATAAAATATGACTCGTCAACTCGAAATTTTTTTCACTCGATTCGGTCGTACACTCACCCTTATTTTCACTTTCTCTCTCCAAAATTAATTTGTTTCCCTAAATATCGACTTAAATTTTTTTAAAACAAACATTTTTACTATAATAAACATGATTAAGTAGTTATTAAAAACACAACCTAAATTTTATTTGAGCATTTCGAAAGAATCATCCTTTGGAATTTGAAAGATGATCCCATAATCCACAAGATTAGTATTGTTTAAAAAGTAAAAAACCGACCAAAATTATTCTCCACATTATCCATTTTTGGTGCTGCTAAAATAAGGAATAGCAAATTATCAAGTCGTAAAAGTAGGATAAAAATATACAGATCTACTCAACGCCTGGACTCATACTTATTGAAGTGATTACATAATGGATGGTCTTTTTCCACCTGCCTCTTTCGTCTTTTAGGCCATCTCATTTGGACCTTAATATTCAAAGGAAATGAAGAAAATTGGTGGCTATTATTCATATTTTAAGATAAATCGCTAAAAAATTTTATAAAATAAAAAACAAGTCAGAATTGAAGTAAGAGTTTAATTTGAATTTGATGAGTTTGGAAGTAAATATGAAGAGCGAATTTGAATTTAGTTTATCATAGAGAGGGGAGATAAATAGTTAAAAATAAGAGTAAACTACAAAATATTTATTTCTCTTTATCTCAACTTATATTTTAGTCATTTATGTTTAAAATGTTACGTTTTAGTCACTTACGTTAATGTGTTGTAACATTTTAGTCACTCAACTTTTAATTGCCATTAATAGTATAATGGTAAGCTGACCTGACACGTTAAATCATAATTTTTTGTTTTGATCACTTTATTTTTTTCTTTATTTTCCATTCTCTTTTGCTTTCCCCTATGTGTTCCTCCCTTATCTATTTCTTTTAACGTAATTTTTCTATCTTTTCTTTTTGTTAAAACTTTTTTTTAACGTAATTTTTCTATCTTTTCTTTTTGTGAAAACTTTTTTTTTTATGTTTATGACAAAATTAAACTTGCTTCGCATATTCTCACCCCACAATTACAAACCCTCATCGTCCATCATCACTTTAACGAACCAATTTAGATCTCTCAATGACCTAGTCCACAAGCTCGCTTCACTCAAAGGCCTCGCTAGTCGTGACTTATGACAGTCCACCCTCAACAAAGTTTCCCAAGCCCGTTCCCTTAACTTCCTCACCAACCCCCACGATCACCTTATCTATCTTACCTACAACATTCTCACCCTCTCGAAACTACGTTGTTTCACGAATTATTCAAATGAGCTCTACACTCTCAATGACTAAAACGACCACCATACAAAACTTACCCTCAACTTTACCCAAACCAGTTTGGTTCCATTTTCCTTTCTCTCTTCGGTTCATCTATGCTCGACTTCAAATTAAGTTTGCTTAGGAATATCTAAGAAGATTTAGATCAATTTATCGTTTGCTTAATTTTATTCGTTAGAAAATAAAAGAAAAAGAAATGAATAATCTACACGATTTTGTAAAAGTTTGAAAATGAAAAAATTTTGTTTTGAATATAAATAGTTCAATTTATGTTTAGATTTGATTAAGGATATGGTTTTTTATATTGATTAATTAAATCCAATTTTAGTTTCAAAATTAGGTTATATTCAAATCAAGATTTGATTAAGAATGATTGATATTCGGTTTTGAGTAAAATTCAATTTAGGAATCATGTGAAAGAAATAAGAACTTGGTTTATTTGGTGGGTAAAAATTATGTTTCTGTAGTGAAAAATATGAGAAGAGAAAAAAAATAAAAATAAAGAAAGAAATAAATTTAAATTGTTCAAAAAAAAGTATAGGGACTAATTTTAACAAATAGAAAACATAAAAAAACTAGTTAAAAGAAATGGAGAAGGGAGAGAAACAGAGGGAAAAGGAGAAGAAAATGAAAAATAATAGAAAAATAAAAAAGAAAGTTCAAAGAAAATTAAATTGCTCAAAATGAAAAAAAATATAGGGATCAATTGTATAATTTAACCTAAAATTTTTTGTTTGAAATAATGATTTAATATGTCGCGTCAGCTTACTGTTACACTGTTAACAATAATTAATGCTCAATGACTAAAATATTATAACACGATAACTTAAATAACTAAAACTTAACATATAATTTACCCTAAAAATATAGAAAAGGACATTCGAAATAGATACACAATCTTTTATCGAAAATCCTTTTTCACTTGTTTTTGGTTTACATGTTGTTATTTTATTAAACACAAAAAAGATTTAAAATAAAATTCTTGATTTTTCTTTTGAAAATAAAAAACCAGAATTACAAAAAATTGTATCTTTTACCGAAAATTCTTTTCATTTATTTTTGTGTTTGGTTTGCATGTTGTTATTTCATTAAGCACAAAAAAGATTTAAAATAAAATTATTGATTTTTTTTCTTCTGAGAATTAGAAACCAGAATTGAAAAAATTTGTATCTTTTACTTTTTTTTTATGCATTTTGTTATTTATTAAGCACAAAAAGATTTAAAATAAAATTCTTGATTTTTTTTCTGAAAATCAGAAACCAAAATTAAAAAAAAAAATTGTATTTTCAGAAAATTGGAGAATAACCTTCAATGAAAATGGTGCTAAGGGTATTCTGGTCATTTTAGTTCTTTTCCTTATGCTATTACAACATCATTCCATTCAACCAAACGCAAGAATACTATTACAGTTCTATTCTATTCCATTCAACCAAACAGTTGAATTACTTATTACAACTCTATTCCATTTCAGCTCTATTTAATTACATCCCTATTTTATTACAGTGAACCAAACGTACCGTTATAATAAAGAAGATTGTGACTCTTTGAAAAATCGAAGGAAATCATGAAAAAAAAAATACATGAAGACTTTTTTTTTTTTTCTTTTCATTCCCTTTGGATTTCGATTTTCTAGAAAAAGGGAGAGTGAAACTTTTGTTTGTTAGTTTAAATTATTAGGGGAAACTATGAAGCTTTTGTTTGTTAGTTTAAATTATTAGGGGAAACTAAAGTGGGAAGAATTAGAGAGAGATTTTTTTCAAAGTTTTTCATAATTAATTCAGTGTTAAGTCTTGGTGCTTTTAAGATGAATTTGTTAACACATTTCAAAATTTTATAAATTTTTTTAACTATTCTATACTTCTTTAATATAATTTTTAAATATTTTCATAAGAAAAAAAAATAAGGGTTAAATTGATAACAATAGTAAAAGTTAAGGGGTTAAATTTGTAATTCTATCTAATTTTTTAACAAAAGTTAACGAAAAGATTGAAGGGACTGAAAATGAGTAAATTAAAAATTAAATGAATTGATTTTAAAAGAATTAAATCCACACGAATCGATAAGGATAGAGATTATTCTTGAATTTAACTAAGAAAAAAAAACATGAGTTGATGTTTTCATGGATTGGGCCTCAGAGAAGGCCTAAATTTCATTTATTTCCTAGAAAGAAAAGCCCAATCGGATTTCATGATGGATTGGAAAGGGAATGGATATGATGTTGGCAGTTGGGTTGGGTTTAGCTATTTGAAAAGGATTACTCAATTTATAGATATATAATTTGTTGGTTGATGAAACTTCTGAAAAATAAAAAAAAAGGGGCAATTTTCTTATGTCAAACTGATATAAAAAGTTAATATCTTTAAAATCCGTGCTCTACAGAATGCGGAATATTAATTATTAGGTTCGTTTCTGTAAATGTCTTGAGAAATAAAAAAAAATTAACATCTTTTAAGTACGACTATAATTAATATATTCAAATAATTACAATTAAAATCAACATAAATATATGGATAATCATAATATATTAAAACAAAATTAACGTATAATAAAATTTAAACAAAAACAAATATGAAGATAATTCATATATGACAAAACTCGAACACATAATTTCAAAAGTTTCAAAATCCTAACAATATTAATATAATTTATCATTATAATAGTATTAAAAAAATAAAAAAAAATGATAGAGTTTAAACCCGTGTTATTATCAATTTTATTATTTAACTTTTAATAATGTAATTAATTTTCTTAAAATGCCAACCACTATTTTTTTTATTAACCAATTAATTATCCAATTGTCAAGACATAATATGAAGTTTTCAAGACAGAAATAATAAATTTCTTTTAGTTTGTATGGAAGCAAAGTCAATGGCCCATGAGTAAAGTATATAAAGTAAACAAACATGTGAAATGAACATGCAATTGGTCACAATGTTAGGTGACACCATGTGGCTCATGTGAAGCAATTAGGCCATGACCCCATGACCCACTAAGGAAAATGATCTACCCTTCTTTTGAAATGTTGAAACTGGGATTAATTACTTCCCCAAATATATTTGGATACTATATAATTTATTGTTTGTTACTTTTTTTTTGTTAAATTCTTCTATTAATCCCTGCATTTTATAAAAGTTATGAATTTAGTCACTATATTTTTATTTGATCATTTTTAGTCTTTGCGCTTTTCAAAATTTAAAATTTTAGTCCTCACCAAAATTTCAAATTTTAATTCATTAAATTAAGTTTTACTATTTCCAAAACCTGATGTGGCAAACATATTATCCTTTGTGTAATGTCATGTCAACTTATTATTTCCACATATTATGGGCTTAAAATCTATTTAATGGATTAATGACTGTTATTTATGTCAAGACTAAAGTTTCAAAAATTCAAAAAGTATAGGGATTTAGAATGATCCGATTAGAGAAGATTGACTAAATCTACAACTATGTACCTAATACAGGACTATTAATTGAATTTGACCCAGCAAATTTAACTATTGTTGTTTGGGTCATTACTAAAATTTTAAATTTTGAAAAGTGTAAGGACTAAAACTGACCTATTTGAAAAGTACAAGAACAAAATTAATTAAATTATAGTACAGAGACTAAATCCACAACTTTCATAAAGTAGGAGAATTAATAATAGAGTTTAACTTTTTTTTTTTTCAATTCAATTAGTAACTACCACATCTTAATATATTCAATTTAATCCTATTGAATAGATAAATATATAATGTTCATGAGGACAACTCATAGACTACTCTTAGCCTTTTCCTTTTCTCCTTATATACTATAGTACTTACCCTTTTTTTTATCTAAAGAGTGAAGGTTTTAGTTATATTTGGCAATCTCCAACTTAAATCTATTGTGTAGTGTTGGAAATGGTAAGATATGCTTGGGGAATTTGAGTATTTAGATTGGATGATAATTATAGGGAGAATAAAATTATGGTTTAGATTAAAATTGAATAAATTTAAGTATTAGATTTACGATTTAATTTACTTCATTAAAATAAAGAGTACAACACTTAAATATTTTTTCACTGTTTAATATAAGTTTTAAGGTGATTTATTTTTTTTGAGAATCTCTTACTTTTATATTTAAATTCTTTTAATGAAGAAAAAAATTGGAAGCAGATTTCCAATGGGATGGAAAGTACGTAAGAGATAAGGGCTATCAATTATGTAATTTTTGTATTCCGTATTCGTTTTTCTTTCCCATAAAGAAAATTCAAAAAATTTTATGCTAAAATATTTGGGTATTCAGTGCTTAATTGTATTGCTTGAAATTCTTTGGGTGCATTTTCTCAACCAAGAAAAAAAAGAAAAGTCCCTTAGACTGAAATGCTCTATAATATTTTTGAAGAAAAAAAATATAAAATACCCAAATTGCTTAATCTTAATATATAATATTATTTTAATTTTACATAGAGTAAGTGACTCGTTCCTATCTATTGATGTAATTATAAAAGTTTATTTTTAAAAAGGAAAAAAAATACATAAGGTTTGGTGCTCAAATTTGCATCTATATTTGAATATTTAGTGCCATTGCCCAACTCATGGGATTCAGACCCACAATCATATGGCAAAAGGGGGTTCCAATATTTGATGTTTGCTCATGTGATTGGGGCCACTTTGATGATGGTTAATCACATCGACTTGGTTTAATTAACCACACTCATTAACAGATCCCTCTTTATTACTTAGAAGAGCAAAAAACTAGACACTTTTCAATTAATCTCTCAAAATTGCAACAAAGTGAAGGCAAATAGAGTTTAATTAACCTTTTAGAGTGTAGCCTACTCAATGGGGGCTTAGGTTCTTTGCTTCCTTTTTCTGCTTTTCAACTCAATGGAGGTTACCCCTACCACAAAATATTAAAAAAAAAAAAAAAGGAAAGAAGAGAGAAGGCAATCATTTTGATATAATGGGCCAATTTGTTAATCCTTTTTGACTTAAAGTTGATCTTATAATGGCAAGGAAAAGGCTCTTCATAACACCCCCCAAAGGGCTTAAAATGAATTCCACTAGTGCATTTTGCAGCTTTTGGTTCATAATTGTCATGCTTTGAAGGGACAAAATCAACAGTATCTTTACATGCAAATAGAAAGTTAGGATTTACCGATATAAAGCAACTACTAAGAATAGATCTTAATGAATAAGATGTGTGGTACATATACATATATGATACAAATGATCAAACTTTGATATCTTTAATGAAAGATAGTTTATGGTTCATCCATCAAACAAAACATACTTAATGGTAGGTCTTCATTCTCTGTCCAAGCAGATATTATGGTGACATTTTATCTGTCTTCATATATATATATATGGTACGTATAAGAGACAATATAGAGAGTCTTCTTCCCAAAGTCAAAGCTAGAAGGCCTGATGTTACATTTTAATCCCTCATTTTTTTAAAAGAAGAAAATAAATAAAAATTCATGGCACTGTCGGTCAACAAAGGAGTTTACCTTGGAATTCTTGGATTTTTAGTAAAAATATATACATATATAAACCCAAAATAGTTGTGCTGGAACGGGGACCAAACTAGCCTGTGTTGTGATCTGAATCTCTCAGTCTCAAACACATCAAAACTTGAATTAGAACCATAGGTCTTGATAACCTGTGAAAAATCCATTATTGGACTCATGTTCATTGCATGTGTCCCATGTGTCCTAACCATACTATGATGAATGATTGTAAGTGTTGGGATTTTAGAACAGTTGGAATGATGGTTCGCTGCTGCTTTGTAAGGACAAAAGCAAAATCTAAACAGAAAAAAAAAAAAAATGAAGAAGCTAAACTAAACTAAACTAAGCTAATTATATCTTTCAAAGTTTTTTTGAAACAACATGTCAGTTTTCTTGACAGCCTAAAATATTCTCCACTAAGCTACATTCTTAGGGCATGTGATTTGTTATTCTTTTTTTCTACAACTGTTCTGCTTTCCCTTTTTCTTGTTGGAATTTTTGTCTTTGGGCAAATCAGGACATAAAACATCACACATGCAGTTCTGTTTGCGTATGTCATTTGAATTCAAATGGTGTTTCGCATCCATTTCAAAATAACATGAAAAATAGCAGCAATATATGAAGACATATGTTTCAAATATGAATCCACTTTGTTTCTGATCTAGAAATAGAAGCTTAGCTGCTACTGGTACTCTCATTTTTGTTCCATTGTTAATCATCAAACAAACAACTGCTATTAGGGGAGTTGTTAAAATGTCAATAAATGTACAACTAGCACAGACAATTTAATATATAGCCCTATTATGACCAGACCTCAAAAATAAAAATAAAAATAAAAAATTACTTTTCTGAATGTCGGTTGTATAAATTATACAAATTAATTGTATCACATATTTCTATATATGCTTGTATTACAAAAACTCAACAGTTGAAGTTGTTGGGGTCATCACCAAGAGCTCTTCCAAAAGAGCACCAAGTTTTGAGTTTTCTATTCTCTGCAATTTTCCAGCAGAAAGAATTCTCAAAACCCAATTTAAGATACAAATTCTAAGTGAAGAAACATTTTGTTTTGGAATAAATGGTTGCTGTTTTGGTGTTGGGTTTGAAGGAAAGTTGGGATCTTTGGATCTGAAAGATTTTGGTCATTTTGACTTTGTTGACTTGAGATAAGAAATGGGTTTTGCTTTGATTTAGAATTTGATTAGTTTTAGAGGGAGAAAGAGAAGGAAGAGTTTCAAGAAAAAAATGGGTTGGAAGAGTAAAGGATTGGAGTCAAATGCAAAGTCTTTTGTGACTAAGAAGTGGACTCTTTTGCTTTGCATTGGCTGTTTTTGTACTGGGATGCTCTTCTCCGATAGGTAAATTTATCTCATTTTTTCTTTTTAGCTTCTTTAAATTCTATGTCTTGATTTGGTTGTAGCTTGTATTTGCAGTCTGGTGAAAGTTGGTGCTTCTAAAGTTAAGATTTTTTGTTTCTGATTTCCATAAATTGTTTTGGCTTTTACAAGTTTCCTGATTTAGGATGGTCTTGTTTTTGGTTGTATTTACAATTTAGTGGAAGCAGTATCCTGTTTCATTTAATTAGTTCTATGGACCATGGTTTAAGGCATTTTTTAGTAGGTTTTCTGATATATGTTTGTGGGGTTCTTATTTATGGATAATGATTATGAAAACTTTTGATCTTGTAAAGCAAAGATCTGCAGTTCATAGAGTATTATGTAGGTTCTCCTGTTCTTTGTTTCATGATTTTTTTTATGGTGGATTTAAGGTTTTGGCCATTTGAGCTTTGCTTTGTTACTGTGATGAGTTCAAATCAAGGTGATTAAAAGTTCAAAGATTTTGACATGGCATTTTTAGTGTTCAAACACTTAATTTGCTGTTCTTTTATCTGAAATTTGTTACTCGAGGTATCTGCCGCAATGTTAGTGTGAATTTGTTCAAGTATTACGAGTGTACTCGTGCTCCCAGATCGATAATTACAATATTTTCTGTCCTATTTTTCTTTTACCAGTGTGAATTTCAAACTAATTAGATGTTTTGGCATTAGAATGTGGACAGTGCCTGAAGCTGAAGATAAGGTTGTATCACTAGAAACCGGCGTTAAAGATGAAAGGTTAAAACTAGTTACAGAGGGTTGTGATCCGATTCAAGTGAGTGTTTATTCAAATACTTGAAAGTTAAGTCACCTATTGCTAGGTTTGGTTAGCTCATATGATGTATTCTGTTAACAGAAGGATGTGAAGCGCGGATCGAAGAATATACTTGGGGAAGTTTCAAAGACTCATAATGCTATACAGTAAGCTTATGTCCGTGCTTTTTCCCTTACATTTTTGGTTAATTTAGCGGAAGACTTATGTTTTACTAAATGTAAAATGCAGAACACTGGATAAAACGATATCGAATTTGGAGATGGAGTTAGCTGCTGCAAGGGCCATGCAGGAATCCATAATTAATGGCTCTCCCATTTCGGATGACCTGAAAATCCCTGAATCGAGTGGGAAACGGAAATATTTAATGGTCGTAGGTATTAATACTGCTTTTAGCAGCAGAAAACGAAGAGATTCAGTTCGTGCTACTTGGATGCCTCAAGGTTTGCAAATTGATCTCTTTTATTCCATATAATAGTCATTTTGGTGCATCATGTAGAAAATTAGTTTCTTGAGATGAATCATTTCTGTTCCTTCATCTGTTTGAAAAACCAGGAGAAGAACGAAAGAAGCTTGAAGAAGAGAAGGGAGTTGTAATGCGATTTGTAATTGGTCACAGGTGGGTACTTTATTCAAGTTGAAAGCTAGTTTAGTTGGAAGTTCACTTCCGAGTTACAAGACTTTGGTTGTTTGGGCTAATATTCAGTGGATTCATCTTTGGTTGTCTATAATGTTATTGCTTCATATATGATCTTCTCAACTTCTTGTGAGATCCTCCTAAACTTCTTATCTGTCCATTGACAGTGCTACCTCAGGGGGTATCCTTGATAGGGCTATTGAAGCTGAAGATCGGAAGCATGGTGACATTCTGAGACTGGTACAACTACAACCCTCAATCTTTGGTCATTGTCGGCATCTTCTATTCGACATGAGCCTACATAAAGGAGCTCTTTTCTGCATTCCATAAGCTACAAAGCTCTTATTCAATATTCTAATTCTTGTAAAAAATTCATTTGATCAGGAGCATGTTGAAGGTTACCTCGAATTATCAGCAAAGACAAAGACATACTTTGCCACTGCCGCTGCTTTGTGGGACGCTGATTTCTATGTAAAAGTTGATGATGATGTGCATGTAAATATAGGTAAAGGAAGCAATATTCTATTGCCTGGTTTTGCATTTTGGCAAAACAGTCTTTCTAATGTTGCAGCCAAAATGTATGTTGCGCTTGAAAGTTTAAATTAGTATCGAGAGTTTTTCTACTCTTTCGGGATTTATAGATTACTATGTAAATGATTCTTGGTGTTGCTTTCCTCGGTACCTTTTCTTAAATTTGATTTATCTATGTGCTTTTGCAGCGACACTTGGAGCAAC
Source organism: Gossypium australe (assembly GCA_005393395.2). NCBI lineage: Eukaryota > Viridiplantae > Streptophyta > Magnoliopsida > Malvales > Malvaceae > Gossypium > Gossypium australe. The sequence goes on from CM016614.1 coordinate 16,107,276, forward strand.
TTTGGTTAGACATCGGTCCAAGCCAAGGGTTTACATTGGTTGCATGAAATCTGGTCCGGTTCTTGCTCAAAAGTAAGTCAAACATGTTCAATATTATGTTTTTAACTAAAAGTTCGAAGTTATTATCTTTTCTTTGAAATTTTCTCACTTTTTCCTCATCTGTGAACAGGGGAGTAAGATACCATGAACCTGAATATTGGAAATTCGGTGAGGAGGGAAACAAGTATTTCCGTCATGCTACGGGGCAGCTATATGCCATCTCTAAAGATTTGGCATCTTACATATCCATTAACCAGTAAGTTCCTGCATCCTCCGGTTCCTGTATCCTCCGAAGAATAATATCATAATATCTGTGTTTGAAATTCATTTGTGTTTATGTGCTTCGTTTCTTGTGAAACAATAATTTTTCAGGCATGTGCTGCATAAGTATGCCAACGAAGATGTTTCACTGGGATCATGGTTTATCGGGTTGGATGTCGATCATATAGATGACCGCAGACTGTGCTGTGGTACCACAGGTAATGTTATGTACTCATTGTTTTTCTTCTTATTTTCTTACTATCACATCTGATCGAGTCTAGCATCTTGAGACCACCATCTGGATGTAAAGCTGCATAGCTTGAACCATCGAATTAAAGAACTTGTTATCAAATAAGCGGTTTTACTGGTCATATGCGACCACCTGGGCTATTCAATAGCAGAGTAGGGAATGATGTACCATTGAGTTCTGGGATTATATGTGAGCAGAAGCTTGACGATAACAAACATTGCTGCAGATTGTGAATGGAAGGCTCAAGCGGGCAACATCTGTGTTGCTTCATTTGACTGGACCTGCAGCGGTATTTGCAGGTCAGTCGACAGGATGAAGGATGTTCACCGGCGGTGCGGAGAAGGGAAGAATGCTTTACGGACTGCAACTTTCTAATGAAACCCAGTTCCTCCAACCTCAGGACGGAAGCAAGTGAAACAAAACGAGCTTGGTTTTTGGGCATTGAGAGTTGAGAAAAAAAAAAGGGACTGTAATAACTGTAGAAACATGAATGGGTTGAGGGGAAAAGAAGAGGTTGAAGCTGCTGAATGTCTGCTCCATTTTATATAGGGAGAAAGACACTGAAAACAGTAGTTATATATAGAGAGAGGAGAAGAGCTTGTAATTAACCATTCTTTTGTTTGCTTTTCTTGGTGTGAGTGGCAAACTCCATAATAAGTAAGCCATTGCTCCCTTTTGAATTCTGATTCATGAATTAGTTGTTCACTCCACTTTTTGACTGGTATATGATTATGATTGAAAAGGGTGATAAATATTTCTTCAAAGACTGGACTCTACAAGTTCAAACATTGCAGTAGCCAGTGGCTATTCAAGGTCATGTAAGTCTATAGAACTACTAATTGATCATAAAACAATTTGCTTACAAAGTGTTGGCACTCAAAATAACTTAAGATTTCTGCGCTCTTCAATACTACAAAATCATGTAAACAAGTAGGTTTGCAAATTTTCAGCTAGAGTTGACGTGATATCCCTGAAATTGTGCTTCAATAACACTTCCATATGGCATCCAATAAGCAACATCAATAACAATAAAAACACTCAATTACTCTTCAACTTTGATTCAATATGATAATGATCTCCATTACCGACGTACTTTAGATTCAACCTAATGCATCTCTAGATTTAAGTAAAGCTCTAAAAACACAAATGTCCCCAACACCTCCAAGTAATTTAACAACTTATTAATCTCGGTTGGTCGTTTTACCCGAAACTATTCTTACATAAATTTTTGGGTAGATCACTATGGTTGAGTACGGAACTCTCTCAACCCATTAACCTTGCTCTCACTTAGAATTAAAACATGCACACAAATCATAAAATTAAACCGCAGTCTTATTCTTATATCTAATTTTAATCCTATTCTAATTACTATGACATTAATTTATAGATTTTTGAACCACGTACACAATCTAACTTATTGTAAATTGTCAAACAACATGAAAGATATTAAAATGAAGAATGTTAATTGAGACTAAAAAAACCTTAATAATAAATAATCTCTAAAAAAGTTGTTGCAATATGAATGTTGAGTGTACTGGCAGTTGCAGACCCATTTGCAACTTGGTCCTCATCTGCTTAAAAGTCTTCTTCATCAAGATTCAAACCAACAGCTGCATGTTTCCTTATGTTTCACTTAGATGAATACTTCAACTTAGGTTATGGTGCTTCAAGGACTTCTCCTTCCTGCACTAAGTCTTTCTTTTGTTGCAGAAGGATTTGATTGATTAATTAGGGAAACAGTAGCATATGTCTCTTGTTCTTGGTTTTTGTGTGTTTTACAATCTCATCAAAAATTAATTTACCAAGATCAATTGGAATGAAGGATGCTACCTTATACAAAAGAAAACCATCTATTTGTTTGCACATATGCTTTGTTTAGATGGTAGCCAATTCCTAGTTGCAAAGGCTTGCAGTGCATCATAATTTGGTTCTTGTTCTGATGTCCTAAAATCTTGACCTTCAAGACATGTGGTTTTGACTTTGTTGGTAAGGTGTTCAGTAAGGTGATCATAGTCAAGGACAAATTTATCAGTCATTATCTTCTGTATGGTACAGAAACTTGCTTATGACAACTGGGCTGAAGGTGAATAGTGCCCATGTACATAGGCTTACGTGAAGTATTGATCGTTCTCATTTGTGATTGGTTTTTTTCTGAAGACAGACATAAAACTCCAGGACCACATTCTTGACATAGGGCTTCACATAAGCTACTAAGTGAATCAATTCATTCCTCTCTACAAAGACCTCAATGCCATGTTCAATAAATCTGGATTCATGAATATTTCTTTCATTCATGAAGCCTTTTTGAGCTATGAGCTTCATCCTTTCCGCACTGGTAGGAAAGTTTATTAGGCTCTGCATTATATAAAAGATAGGATATTAGGTCTCTTGGATCTATGTTTCACCATCTGAGGTGCCAAATTAGTAAAAGGCACATCATCATCATCTTCTTCTTCTTCTTTAGTAGCAGGAGCTTTCCTCTTTCACTAATATATCTTTTTCTTAGGAACCTCAAGAATGAACAATTCCTTACATACTCCATTTCGAAGGCTCTAGTCATTGCAGCCCTAGTTCTTATTTGAGTTGCAGAAGCACTTGCAATTGAGGTCACGACTACCTTAGAATCATTAGTTTTGGTCACTTCATCAACTAGTTCATTTTGTTTCTTAGCTTCACCAACCTTCTTAACAAGGCCTTGGAATTCTACTAAAAATTTAGTTGAATCTTTCTCAGTAATTCCCTTAATCAATTGATCAAGTGCCTAATATTGAACATGCGAGCCTTATTCAATTAAATGATCTAATTATTTAAACTGCTTTCTAAGCTCCTACACAACATTAGAAACAAGCTCATTTCCTCCCTCAATAGACTCATTAGCAACAATATTTTTAGAGGCAGAATAGTAAGTTGGATAAGCCAAATTATCTACCCTATGTTTTTAAGGGATTGTTACATTGCAAATTGTGACACAACTGGAGGTTGTTCTTGTGTAGGATTGTCTTGAGTGAGCTCGAGGAACTACAGAGGAGATACCTTCATCATTTCATCACTCTCCTCAGAATGTTTCATCACTCTCCTCAGAATGTTTTTGTAAATGAGCTAGAGACGGTGATCTTTGTTGAGTATTCTTTGAGGAAGAGGGAGTGGAGGTTCTGGTTAACTTCACTCCACACATGAAGGAGTTTCTTAAGGAAGTTCTACTGGAAGAAAAATTTCTTAAAATCTTGTGGCAAAAGGGAAATTCCAAAGAGATTATCCTTCTATTAGGCTTCAAATTTGTTTTTGCAAGTAACTATCAAATTAAAACACAATCACATCTTATAAAAACCCATATCAATTTTTTTAGATTTTCCCTCCAAAATAAAGAAAGTAAAATATTTCACAATTTTTACCCCTCCAAAATAAGAATAAGGAACAAAAAAAATCGCCAATATGCAAAAAGGCACTAGATTGTATTGTTTTAGTGTCATGCCTTTTATAACAAGTTAAACTCGACATGCCCTACTTTATTCCTTAATTTTTTGGATCATATAGCATTTGGAATCTTGGTACATAGATGAGTTAATTGATTTTCAGTTTGCATGTGATCCAATTCGATTATACCACTCTCAATTAACTCCCTAAAGAAGTGATGCGTGATGTCAATATATTTTGTCATTGAGTGAAGCACTTGGTTCATAGAGATCTTGATTGCACTAGAACTGTCACAATAGATAACTGTAAATGGCGATGCAACTTAAGTCTTCTAGCATTTGTCTCATCCAAATAACCGAGTACAACTTTCAGTAGCTATATACTCAACTTCAGTTATTGATACTGAGATTGATGGTTACTTCTTATTGTACCATGATACTAAGTTCATACCAAGATAAAAACATCCCCTAACGTGCTCTTCTAGTCATCCATTTTGTCTCCCAATCTGTACCAAATTCATATTTGTGTCTTTTGGGAGCTAAATTTCAAAGTGCCATTAACATACCGAATGATCTTTTTCACAGCTTTTAAGTGTGACTCCTTAGGATTTGACGGGTATCTTGCACAAACTCCCATCCTATAGCATAGGTTTGATCTGCTTGTAGTAAGGTAAAGTTGGCTGCCAATTATGCCGGAATAGCTACTTGAGCTAGTTATAACTCGCTTTGCATGCATTTGAGCACAGTTTGTTTGATATTCCTATTGGAGTTCTAATTGGCTTCGATCCTTCTAACCCAAGTTTCTTCACTAAATTATGTGCAAACTTCTCTTAAGATAAAGAAAATCTCATTCTCAAGTTGTTTATTCTAGAAGCCAAGAAAACATGACAACTCTCCCACCGTACTCATCTTCTGCACAAATGTTTCTTTGGCTTATGAAGAAGTTGAGCCAAAAATGATATCATCCACGTAAATCTAAGCTAGTGTGATTTCACCTTTTTGCTTCTTATAGTTTTCCTTATGTATTTTTTTTAATATATATATATATATATATTTAAACTGAATTTTTAATGGATGCCATTTTAAAACAACATCTTCTCATTGGTTAGTTGTGCCACTTGCTTTCTTAACACCATTAACTTTTTATACAAAAAGCTATAACAAGTGATAATTTAGGTACCAACATAGAAGAAAAAGATTTATTATCAAAATGAAGATTATACAAATTAATAAATAATATTTTTTGTGGGCCATCTAAAGTAAAATTTTTTGACAACCTATAATAGTTGTTGAAACCGGACCAACTGGTTGAATTGAAAATTAAATGATGTAACAATCCGAACAAAGTGTTCAAACAATTTTGAATCAATTTTTAAACGAATTATTTAAAATCAGTTAAATTGAATTAAAAATTAATTAAATTTATTTTTTCAAAATTTAAGATTTATAAATTTTTCAATAATTTATTTAATTAAAATAATGAATGGGATTCAACGACTCGAATTAAAAACCCAAGAATTGATGGATTTGACAGGTTGGGTTTTAAAAGCTTTTACTATCCATGGCGCCGCAAACTGAAGAAAAACTGCGTATCAGGATGAACTTTCAGCGAAAAACAAAAAGAGAGGAAGCGGTATCGAAAGCAGATTAAAACAAATATTTTGTTCTTTTGACTTTTTAGGCTGTTTCCCAAAGTCAATCGGTTTGTTGACTTTAAAGTTATAAATTAATTTCAGTTGTAATAATTAAATAAATTTATTAGAAGCATCATATAATTCACTAATGTTGTTGACGGTTTTATTTATTTTACTGAAAATAATTTCCAAAAAATAATTTTTGGAAAATGATTCATTTTTTTTGGAAAAATTAATATTTTTTGGTATTTGGATGAATCTGTGTAAAATATTTTCTGTTCTTTGGTAGATTTCTTAAAAATATTTTATAAAAGTTATTTTCAATTAAACAAACATACATTTGAGATTTTCTTATTTTTTCATTATTTAACTGAATTTTTTTATCTATAATTTTATATTTTACATTGTTTTTACATATATTAAAAATATTTATTAAATTTATTCAAAAAAATATTTGTTAAATTCCAATTTATTACAACTTCATTTTTAATTACATGACTACTAAGTGAGTATTTTTTATTTAAAAAAGTGACATCAACAAAATTGACAAAAAAAATAATGATTTCAACAACTGGGCTTAATTTTCAAATTTGAAAAGTAAATGGACTAAATTCTTGAAAATAAAAGTACAAAGACTAAATTACAAATCTGTGAAGTGTACATAGACTTATGACATATTCTAACCTTTATACTACAAAACATTTATTATTAATATATTTATAATTGTAATAAATATTTATTATTAAAATATTAATATTGAATATTTTCAATAATATGTGAATAATATTATTTAAAATTATTATTTTTAAAATTTATTATTAAAATAAAATTGAAATATTAAATAATTTATTAAAATAATAAATTATATTAATAATTTATTATATGACTAAATATAAATTATTAAATATGTATGTTTAATAATATTGAAAATATAATATTTTAAATATTTTAAAAATAAAAATAAAATTTGTTATCAATATAATAATATTGAGCTTGATTTAAGTTAATTTTTATAAAAAAATAAAATTAGATGAGCTCTTTTCTGGAAAATGACTTACGTTTTTCAAAAGGGTAAGTCATTTTACAGGATAAAAGAGTTTATTTTACCTTGACCTAAGTCATTTTCCGTTAACCAAACTATTTTATGTGAAACAAACACAGGAAAATGCAGAAAACATTTTCCGTAAAACCTTTTACATGTAAACAAACGGATAGAAACATTCAGGTATTTATACATATTATCACTGTTAATGATTTGACTCAATTATTTATGACTTGACCCCACTATTCATAGGATTGACATTTTGAGCAGACATTAGGCATGTTGAGCACGTGTACTGTTTCAGCTCGCATGCTTGGGACCGTGAGCTCCTCTTACTCATGCAAACTGATACCGCGAACTCCCTTGACTATCTTCTCATTGTGCGTCTCGTCAGTAAATGATCTAGATCTTATCTGAATTTCAAATTGATGAGTATTGGTGTATAACATTAATTTTACATATAAATCCTTTACATTATAGCCAACAAATTGATGATATAACAAAAAAAAGTTGTTTAAAAGGTAACAGAAACATGAATCACTTGATATTTGGATATAGATGTTATTTGCGCTGCTTTGGCTCATAATATCTGATTGGACATATAAGCTTAATTATGAAAATGACGCATGAAGATCGCGAGTTTCTAGAATTGATGGCCAACACTAAGATAGTGAACTTTCTAGATAGAAAATTTTGAGATGATTTAAACAATATATATTAATACAAACCTCACTTACGTATCAATCCATCATTCCCAGCATCTGGTGTGTTGCTACCTTTACTGAGCCAAAAAATAGTAGAAAAAGAACCAATCCATTATGCAAAGTGTTCAAAGTTCAGAGGTTGAGAAGAAGAGTTGCAAGAAAATGGCTGCCAGGTAATTTTGAAATGAATTGCTCTTTCTTTTCCCTCTTTATTCTTCTCCATAGTAGTTCAGTTTAAAAAATCAGTTTAAAGAAAACACCAGTGATCTTTTTTAGCTAATTACTTATCTTTTAAAAAAAAATTATAAAAGTACATGTTAAAATTTTAAAAAAATAATAATTTATGAGTTAATTACTCGTGAGGAAGGTTTTAGCATCCTTGCGACACCCAAAATTGATTCCTTTTTAAATTACAAAAGGTTTGATTTGCACCCGGATGAAATTAGGTGTCAACAATGCATATTTTTTGTATACGTTACTCGGATTTGATAAATTTATCTAACTTTATTCATTAGTTGGCAAATTTGTTAGATTGTTACCATAAGCAAACTGAAATTGTCCTTTTTGATATTCATTAATTTTTTAAGGTTTTATCACTCATAAGTACTTGTTGATAGATTTAAGAGATCAAGGTTTTATCACCTATAAGTACTCGTTGATAGATTCAAACCCAAAACCTCGTACTACATTCTATATAGTTAGATCAATTGCTATTTACTTTGTAAAGCATACTCTTTTAAGAGATTCTAAGTTCGAATATATCAAAAGCACTTGTAGGTGACAAGACTTTTGAGTACTAAAAGAGAATAATTTCGAATTGTGTATCACCTGATTGGTCAGGTTTTAACATCTAAAACAATTGGTATAAATTATATAGACTTCACTTCTTTATGAATGAGATTTTCAGTGTGAAGTAGCATATGTTAAGTAACAAATTTATGAGAAATTTATATTCGAATAGAATAATTTCAAATCCGATTGATTATAACATAAAAACACCCTACAATTTCCCAGCCCAAAAAGACAAATGAAATTTCAGCCCAAAAAAAAAAAAAACCATAAAACATTTTCTTATCCTCCGATGTTTGAAATTTACAGCGCAGGTGACCTGGGAGCAATGCATGCAATTTTAACCTTCCTAGTACTGGCCTTCGTTCCCTTTTTGCAACTCAAATACTACAACAAACACGATGTTTCTCCATTTGATGACAACAGCACCTTGATATTCGCCTTTTTCATCGTTACATTAACATATGTTGCAGCCATGGTGACTAAAATCAAGCTCCGAATTGACGACAAAAATTGCCCCAACATCATCATCAGTATCAGCCTCTTACTTGCACCGTTAGCATCCATATTACTCGTAACCATCATTTTCCCTTACCTTGGGTGGTCCTTATTGGTCATATGGTGCGGTTTCTTCGCTAAACTAGCACTTGTCGAGATGGTCCACAAAGCAGCTCGATACGCATCTTCCATTAAGTTATTGCGTCGCGAGGCCAATAAAGATGATCAGGTCAAGGACGACCAGTCATCTGTAGCTACAAACAATCCTGTCGACTCTATCGTTTGACCATCAGTAGCTTACGAATCATTGGCATATATAAACATTGCTTCTGTTTTCATGTATGTATCAGAATACAGAAAATTTTGCTTTTGGAGTACTTATATTCTTTCTTTGAATATATATACGAAAGGTATATCCAGTCATTGCCAATTTATAAATTAATTGATGTATAATATAATATTTTTATTTTGTATAGGTGCTATCAATTTATTTATTTATGTATTATAATAGTTACTTTTGATTGTAGTTATACAAATATATTTATTGTGTTAAAATTAAACGTCGATAATAATAATATAAAACGATCGCAAAATAATAGAAAAATAAATAAATAAAATAAAACACACAAATTTTACGCGAAAACTCTCTCGGAAAAAAAATCATGAGCAAAACATAATAAATTCACTAATATCGAATAATGATTGACGTGTTGTTGGTTTAGTAAATAATAATACAATATCTCATTATTAAATAATTTTTTATCTTATTCTGTCCAATAATAATTTTTTCTTCCATCTTGTTTTGCTCAACTATTGTGCTAGTATGTGGGTCGGCTACAGCCTACCTTTTGTTTTCTTCCTGCCAACTTTTCTCATTCACTGAATATTTTTTTTTCTTTTTCAGTTTGAAAATCTATTTTGTGGGTATTTTTGTTGTCTTTATAAATTGTGATGAACATATGACGGTGTTTGTTGTCGTTGAAATTCCACCAACCACGAGCAATTTCTCGCGGAAAGTGGGTGGCTCTTTGTCGGCTTATTAATCTGAATATGTTTTGAGTAGGGGTGTGCATAATTCGATTTTAACCGAATTAATCGACCGAATCGAATTATTTCGACTAATTTGTCAGCCACTGAAACTAATTTGGTCGGGGATCGGTTAAGGGTTTTTTGAAATTTCAGTTAACGGTTAATTCGATTCGAAACCAAATAATTAACCTATTAACCAAAAGTTTTAATAATAAAAATTATAAGCTCAATATATTAGATAGGTCCTATAATGCCCTATTCCCGACCTGAACGCCGGGTCTGGGTACTGAATGTCACAATTAAATCGTATTACTTAAACAACATTTCTGACTTGACTTATTCACAATACTTAGACCACACAAAATTTAAACCATGTACACCATATAACCTCATTCCAATTTCTTAGGTATCAAACACGTTCTATGAAATAACATCCAATAAAACTTCTTATTATACGAGTAACAAAATAAGTTGATTACAATTCTTACAATCATTTCGTTTAACGAATATATATAACATATACATCCTGAATTTGAATTCAACTAACTGCGCTTAATCTAACCCTAGGCGTAGTCTTTAAGGGTGCCCATCTATATGTATGAGACTGCACCAAAACATCCACTTGGAATTCGCGAGGTTTGGCTTCATCCCTTCCCACAATATCCATGTCAGCCTTTGATCCTCCAATCAAGACAAACCATTCATAAGTTCAAATGAATTTAGTGAGTTTTAATACACCAATTATTAAATAATAACTCTTGATGTCACGAGAAATAAGAGTGAATGCACACAAATAAACTCCAAGAGTTTCATATAAGCTCTTACAATTTGGCTGGCGTGGTCGACACCTATATGTTCTTCTAGAAGTGATCGTTGGCGGATATAGCGGGGGCGGATTTGGATGTAATTGTACCCTTATTGACGACTCCCTTTTTGGGGACTTGACTTTATCAAGCTTCATCTCAGACTTTTATTCTACCTTGCTGGTTTGAATCATCAAAAGAAAGCCATGCAAGTAGATATACAGATTGTCGACTAACTTTGGCAGACTTGCAGGCGTTTCGCCAAAAAGATAGATTCTTACCTTGATTCCTTCATTCCGCGTCGAACTCAATACCGGTTTACTGTATTACCCCGACATTTACTTTCTTATAACTTAGTTTATGCATATACCCCCCTTTTAGAGGAAAAATCGTTTACTTACCTCATCGTAGGTGACCCTCAAATATAAGATTCGGTGGATAGTTTAAACACTACTATTTTTTTGTGGAATTGTACTTAGAAGATAGACCTTAGTGGGTACCCAACACTAGATAGTCCTAACGGACATCCTCTTCATTTGTTAGTCCCTGATGGTCTTTACAGAACAAATAGTCCTTGCGAACATTCCTGTCTTCAAGATAGTCATTGGGGGATCTTCTGCATAAGTCAGTCATTAGTAGACTTTCCACATAAGATGTTCTTGGCAGACTTTCCACATAAGATAGTCCTTGGAGGACTTCCCTTTTTTGGCGACCCCTTTGCCAAGAAACACTTAGAAATAGAGTTGGCTTGTTCGTTACCTCTAGCAGGCTCTTAATAGCGGATACACATTTACAATCATTCTAAAGGAAAACCTATTTTTCCACGTATATCCACGTACAAAATGCTTTCACATATTCCTTTTGCCTTTGTGTCTTGGCTGAACCTCTTATCAATAAGCTTGTTAGGGTTCCCATACACGCCATAACCGTTATGGCGGACTTTTTATCACTGAGTCATATAGTGGGCTTCTCATATATGCCCTAATGTGCTTCCCTGTTTATTGTCCTGGTGGACTTCATTTTTCCATAAGAGCGAACCTATCCTCCGTTGGATCATGCCATGACTAGCCGTGGACTTTCAACTTCGATGAGTCAATAGACCATTTTCATGGTGTCACTCCGTAGAGATAGTAGATGATTTTCATAATGTTGTTCTGTAAAGAAAATAGAGCATTTATCGAACTAAATCTCCTCAAATCTTCATTGTTAGTTCGAACACCTACGTGTTCACCCGCAAGGCTGGGCCATCTCCAATTCCTTTTCAATCTACCTATTGCTCTATGACGCCAATTTTTCTATCTTCAACTAACTCGCCAATAATTCTCTCCGTACTCCACATTTTATAAACAGGCATATGACGCCCATCATTCAATCAACATAATTTATTCATATACTATATCATGGATTAAGTCGCATTTCAATCAGTATGCAACTATACTCATTTAATAGAATCATTCTTGCAATTTTCATACTTGCACAAACTTATGTATGCATATAATTTCCATACAATCCTAGACAACAACACTCATACACAGCCGTAAACTTAGACCAAACTCAGTACAAAATATGCAAGTAACACAACAACTAGCAAATATCCAAAAGTGGAGTAAAGAAACTCACCTGTTGTCCTTCCTCCCTACCAGCTTAGCTTTTCCAACAACCAGAGTCTCCTCCATTCTAGTTAGCTAAGCATGACAACCAAATATACCAGTTAAATTAGAGGCATTCACGCTTTAAAATCCAGAATTCAAAAACTTACAAAAACCCCAAACTTCTCTTTTCCTCAAATCCACGAGTACAAAAAGTTAAGAAACTTACCAGTTCATCAGATTATCATCTTTTAAGACTCAATCCCCATGTTCATTGCTCCATGTAAAGCTTTCCTTGAACTTTCTCCTCTTTGGGACAACTAAATAAGAAGATGAAGAAGAGAAGAAATTGGAACATAATTGAAAGGAATTTTCCCTCCAGAATAACACTTCTCAGCTATATATAATATTACATGCACAGTCACCTAAAAACCCTATCAAAACCAGTGGCTAACATCATTATGTTTCCGACTTAGGAACTAATTAGTTCCAATGTAATTAAACTAGAATTAAAACCTAACTATTTGCCATTCAACCACTAAAAATTTCAGATTTTATAGTAGGGGTCACCAAACCTACGGTTTCTTTCAATTAACACCCCACTCTTTTTTTAAATTTCAGACTTCTATTGAAAACTGGGTATGACAGGTATAATACATTATGTAAGCCCAAAATATAAAAATTAAAGAATAGGCTTAAAACTAATTGGATTTGTACAAATTATTATAATGGCTTAAAATCATAATAGATTTATATATTTTTAAACTAAATAATAAATAAAAAAATAAAAGAAAGAAGCCCTAAATTTTTTTCTTCTCATCCTCAAACTCAAAACAAAGTCTAGGTGGGTGCCATTTAACACCAAATCATCTTCTATTCTCCTTGATTTCTTCAAATTTTTTTCATTTCATCATTTAAGTCTCAAACTTTCTTATTTTTAATGCAGTGTTTGTTATGATGATTTTAAATTAGTGTTATTTTTTGTTTTTGCTTTCTTTTTTGAATTAAAAGTAAAGAAAAATAACATTGCAATGGTATTTCTTCTATGTTTCAAACTTATTTGAACAAAATAAAAAAAATGTAAAAAATTCAGTTAATTCAGTTAACCACCAAAATTAACCAAAATTATTTTAATCTTTTAAAAGATTTTGAAAAAAATTTGGTTTGGTTAACGGTTTAAACTTTTATGGTTTTGGTTAATTCGATGAATGGTAATTCGATTTGGTTAATACCCGAATTGACCGTTTGAACACTCTTAGTTTTGAGAGTATTTTAGAACAATAAATGATTTCATGAATCGGTTTGGACTCATGTTGTCTTGAGTTTTATATATTTTTTGTTTGTTTTCCATTGCTTCATAAGTATTTGGTTTTAGAAGTTTCTATTTGTTATTGTAGCAAATTTTTTAGTCTTACTTATGCATGTAGTCTTGCTTTTGCAAGTGAATTTAGGGATGGTCTTGTCGCCGTCCTCTCCAATTTGTTATATGCTAAGTTCTTTCACCAATTTTGCCCACATGTCGCTTTGGACCATTCTAGATTGATTTTTTTTTATCATGATAGTTGCTTGCAATCACTCCAAATATGTCAAGCTTGAGTTGTGACAAAGTCAATTGTCAACTTGTTGTAATGTTCTATTGATGTTGAGGCTGAAACCTTTGTCATGTTGATGAAGCTTGTCCTTCACTACTAACGATGAGTGGTTGTGACTTTTTTTTTTATTTTACCCGAATTGTATGGTCCCATTCATAGAATGAATTAATGAATTTTGTAACACCCTAAAATTTCGATCTTTATTTTTGTGAAATTTTGACACAACTGTGCATCTGCTTCAGTGGTTAAGTGTTTTGGGTGTGTGTGTGAGAGGTCCTAAGTTCAAGCCTTAGCTTTGGAAAATTTTGTTATTTTTGGAATTAAGCTCTATCTCTATTCAATGGGCTTATATTAAATTGCCTGTAGTTCCATATCAGAATGATCTTGCTGGTTCGAGTGGTAAGGGAGTCTGTGTGTTGTGTGGAGGTCCTGCGTTTGAATCCCCACGTGAGCAAGGGAGTTTATTTTTGCTTGGTCCTGCATAAGTGTTTCGGTGGAGTTAGGTTTCTGAGAAGTGGTTGAGATTATGCAGTTAGTGAGATAAAGTTTTGATAATTTTAATTTATTATTTTTCCCCAAAATTGCTTCTCCCTAAATTTCTAACGCTTTCTCTATGACCTCTTTCCATCAAGGAATTTCTTTCACTTTTTTGGGATCTACCAACGTTACCCTTTAAAAAAAAACAATCTCTCGGTGTTATAATCTTCTGATTTCTTTTGTTCGTCTGGTAAATGACTTTCCAATCTTTAACTTTTTGAATTGGGATTAGTAACATTTGGTTATGGTTTAAGTGGCGATTTCTGCGTTTAGGAGAAGGTGCGAGGCATGCAATCGCGTTCTATAGGCCTGATTCAAGATTTTGTTCATTCTTGGTTGTGGTAAGTCGGTTTGTGTACTTGGGTAAATCTTGTTAGGCTCGATTTTCAGTTGCTAAAGGGATGGATATTCTGATTTTAGGTGCTGGTGGCCTCGGGGCTGATTTTACAGAAAAATCGAAACAGGTGTGTACCCGAAAAGTAAAAAAACGGGATTTGACGAAAGCCGAAAAACCCTTCTATCGATGCCACACGGCCGTGTACGGTGACAGGGCAATGTGATCGACGAAGGTCAGGCTGTGCGCAAGATATGATCGTGTGATGTTGGAGTGTGGTCGTGTGGGCCACACGGGCTACACCAAATTGGGCGTGTGGGCCACACGAATGTGTGGGCCCACATGGGCATGCCACACGAGCGTGTGATAACTGGTCCAGGCCATGTGATCCACACGGGCTAGACAAATCTGGGCGTATGGGCCCACATGCCCATGTGGGCCTAAATTTATGAAATTTTCCCTAGGGTTGCACGGGTTGTCCCAAACAATTGTGGGCCTACTGTAGGGTCGGTAAAGACTAACAAAACCCTAAACTGTATGATTGATTGACTGATATTCTGAACTGAGTATGATAGTATATGCATGTTATATTTGTACATAAGCATGGTTAATCTGTATGTCTAAAACTGAATATTCTGTATTTGATATTGGGGTTGGGATGATATATATATTGGAGGAAGTGTTCTGAAAGGGCAGATTATGCCTAATATCTGGCAGCACAACAGCGTTATATTTGATATGTGTCGCATCGATACAGTGTGGTGTGTAGGGCTGGGTGGTCGTTTTAAACCCCACATAGAGTGTAGGGATGGTCAGAGATAGTGTGTAGAGGATGGGGGTAGGACATTTTGTAATACCCCAAACCCGTACCCATCGCCAGAATAGGGTTTCGGAGTATTACCAGAATATTTAGAATATTTTTCAGATAATTCATACAAATACTATTCATTTACCGAGATCGTCCATATCGTCCCTTGATCAGGCTCTCGAAGCCCAATACGAGCATTAAAATCAAATCGGGACTTAATCAGAACCTCTAAGAATTTTTTACAAAATTAGAAAAGTTTTCTAAAGTGCAGAACTCACACGCCCGTGTGATCCAAGTGACACGCCCGTATGACCCTTAGACACACCCGTACCTCAGGCCGTGTCCGATTTAGGACGCTCTCTGACTTGCACCACATGGCCATGCCACACGCCTGTGTGGTAATTTAATTTAATTCAAATTAGGTGCAGGTTTCACACAGCCAAGACACACGCCCGTGTTCTAAGCCGTGTGGCACACACGGTTGAGACACACGCCTGTGTCTCTACCCGTGTGCTCAATTCTGAGCATTCTGTTTCTCAAAATTTAGGTGCAGGGGACACACTGCCTAACTACATGCCCGTGTTACCAGGCCGTCTGTCATACACGGTCTAGACACACGCTCGTGTTTCTGCCTGTGTGGACAAAATGAAGCCATTTCTAACTTTATTTCTCACCCAAAATTTCACCCAAAACCTGCACTTGAAACACACACCCAATACCAACCAATTCAAGCATTCAAAATAAGCAATTCCATCATTCAACATGGCATATCATTTGAAGCACAAGTGTTTATAAACTTACCTTGGTTTAACTTATGCAATAACAACATTAGACCACATATACTCAACATATATGTATTTATGTATCAAAATAATCTACTTAGTCATACCAAAATGAACCATTACTAGCCATTCCAATGGCTAGATTACAAAACATCATTTTCAAGCCACTATTGATCAAATTGTTCTATACATGCCATTATAACAAATTGATTTTTACTAAGTATACCCAAAATGCTAGTTGATAATGTGACGATGCTCCAATGATCTTCCAACCTTAGCGAGCTTTCGAGCACTATAAGACAGGGGAAAATAAATAGGGTAAGCATTACATGTTTAGTAAGTTCGTATAACAGAAACTAAACTTACCAATCATGTTTATTAAATATAAGCACACAATAACATGATTTCCATCCACTAGCAATATGGCCTAAGTATATGCATTCAATCAAACATGTTATTCATCAAAATCTTCATATCAATTAAGTAAACATAGATGAGCTCATCATACAATATTCTTTCAAGTCATTACCATTTGATCACACAATTTCCATACCATGTCAAGAGTTCTGTGTCCATTGAATTATTGAATTATTGAAAAATTACCATTTCCCCCTAACTTTTACATAATTTTTTATTTTGTTCCTAGGCCCGGAAAATGAAACTTGTGCAAATTACTCCCTATTCCAAGCCTAACCAAAGCCCCATTACAAAATTTACAGCATATGTATACAAAAATACGGGTATTGCTTCCTCATAGTTTCCCCTGGCTCCTGGGTAGCCTCTTCTATACCGTGTCGTTGCCAAAGAACTTTTACCAAAGCTACATTTTTATTTCTTAACTATTTTGTTTCTCAAGCTAAGATTTTGATTGGTTCCTCACCATAAGTCATATCAGGCTGAATCTCTACCTCTGTCGGAGAGATAACGTGTGAAGGGTCGAATCGATACAGCCGTAGCATAGACACATGAAAAACATTATGAATCCGATCAAGCTCTGATGGTAATGCTAATCGATATGTGACGGTCTAATTCTTTCTGTAATCTCATATGGTCCAATAAACCGTGGACTCAATTTCCCTTTACGACCAAACCGAAGTACTTTCTTCCAATGCGACACTTTTAAGAATAATTTGTCACCAACTTGAAATTCTATCTCTTTTCTTTTCAAATCAGCATAAGACTTTTGTCGATCAGAGGCTGCTTTCAAACTGTCTTTAATTACCTTTACTTTTTCCTCGGTCTCTTAGACCAAGTCAACTCCGTGCAACTTTTTCTCACTGAGATCAGTCCAATATAATGGAGTTTTACATTTGCGCCCATACAAGGCTTCATATGGTGCCATTTTAATACTTGACCGATAACTGTTATTATAAGCAAATTCAACTAAAGGCAAATACCTTTCCCAGTTACCTTCAAACTCAAGTACACAACACCGAAGCATATCTTCCAAGATCTGCATTACCCGTTCAGATTGACCATCTGTTTGGGGGTAAAATGCAGAACTAAAGTGCAACTTTATGGTGTTAAAACGTCTAGGCCATAACGTCTAGGCCGGGTTGGGGTGTTACATTTAGTAGTATCAGAGTCAGGTTGCAAAACTCTGCTGTGGATTTTGGGTTCTAAAATATGTTTTAAAGAACTGGTTTACAAATAGTTCAAAAATTCTGATTGAGAATGTGGTCTGCCGAGTCTCCGGCACCAATTCTGTAAGTATTTTTGTACTTACTTAAAATTGTACTGAAACACTGTAGTTAGTTCCCTTTGAAACTATACTGAGTTAGTTAGAAGACTGAAACCTCTGAAAACAACCTTTAAAATTTTGATTAATTTTGCATAATATATTTGTAATAAATATTAAACTGATGCATAAAACTTTTAATGTAGATAAACTCGTATTAGACAATGAGCGCACGAGGTATCTGTTGACATAGTACTCGAGGTCGTGGTAGAGGCCGTAGGGGAGCTCGAGCTGAGTCTTCATGTCTGGGTAGCATGCCGAATTTGGACACTAGTGAGACAAGTGTCACCTACAACTGAGACTAGGTCTCAGAGTCGATCGGTTGGGACGATGCATTGTCTCAAGCCATGTTGAGGATATTTAAGAGGGCCGCTAGACCCAATTCTAGATCTGAGGGCCGAGGGTCAGTAACTGAGGGACTTCGGTCCAATGGAGCTGAGTTATTTAAGGGTGTCACAGGAGTTGCCCTTAATGTGGCTGAGTTTTGGTTGGAGGCCATAGAAAAAATTGTGGATGATCAGGACTGTACCCCTGAGTAGAAATTAAAGGGTGCAGTTACCTTGCTTCGCGACGAAGCATATCAGTGGTGGTTGACAGTTAAGGAGGGCACTCAGTCTGACCGTATGACTTGGGAATTCTTTAGGACTACATTTCAGAACAAATATGTACGAGCCAGCTACGTTGATACTCGCAAGCATGAGTTTCTAAACCTCACGCAAGGTGATCGATCTGTGACCGAGTATGAGGCTGAATTTCTGAGGCTGAGCAGCTATGCTTGAGGTATGGTGGCATCGGAGTATGAAAGGTGTATTCACTTTGAGGATGGACTGAGGGATAACCTGAGGGTTCTGATTGTTCCACAGAAGGAGCGAGAGTTTGCTGTTCTGGTGGAGAAAGCTAAGATTGCTAAGGACGTTAAGCGCGTGGAGCGCTAGAACAGGGACAGAGAGAGAGGTAAGAACAAGAAGGGTTCAGAGCCCTCTAGTTCTGTTCCAAGGCCTAAGAAAAAGGCCAGATCTGATGGACGAGTTAGAATGGCGGCCCCTGTTACTTCTATTGCTCTTACTGGGTTACAGCCATGCAGTGACTGTAGGAGATGCCATCAGGGCGAGTGTTGAAGGAGGATTGGGGCTTGTTTGAGGTATGGGTCCTTTGAGTACCGCATTCGAAAGTGTCCATTGAAGGCTGATCAGGTGCAAGCTCCGGCATCAGGTATCGCGTAGCCACAGAAAGTAGTTCAGTAGCCACCTAGGGGCTGTTGTCAGGCCAGGGGTGGTAATGGTATGGGCTGAGGGTAGAGAGCATCGGGTAGAGGTGCTGGTCAGACTATGTCGAGGTAGCCTACTTTGGTTTATGCTGCTCGACGCCGAGAGGACAGAGATGCTCCTAACGTCATCATCGGTATGTTTTTTTATATTTGATGTACCTTATTTGGCTTTGATAGACATAGGGTCTACTCACTCATACATAGCTAGTACTGTATCTGAAAACCTGGGGATTTCGGTTTAGAGCACTACGAGTGAGGTTACTGTATTGAGTCCGTTGAGGCAGTTTGTTCTAGTTAGCACTACGATGTAAGAGACGGTATTTCTGGTTAATCTTATGAAGTTACCATTTGGGGAATTTGATCTGATTATGGCTATGGACTGGTTGGTTAAGCACCGGGTTAGTCTAGATTGTCTGACTAAGAGGGTCGTTTTGAGAACTGAAGGAGTTGAAGAGGTGGTTGTAATCGGAGAGCGTCGAGACTATCTATCGCATGTGATCTCTGCACTGGTAGCTGAGAAACTGGTCTGGAAAGGTTGTGAGGCGTACTTGGCCTATGTAAATGTTTCGGATTTTGGGAACTCTTCTGTTGGGAACATTAGAACCGTAAAAGACTTTCCGGACGTCTTTTTTTAGGAGTTACCGGGATTGCCTCTGAACCGAGAGGTTGAGTTTAGGATCGAGCTTCTTTCAAGTACAGCTTCGATGTCCATCGGTCCTTACCATATGGCACCAAAAGAGCTTACAAAGCTTAAGACTCAACTACAAGAGTTGTTGGACCGTGGTTTCATTCGTCCCAGTGTGTCTCCGTGGGGAGCACCAGTTCTGTTCGTTAAGAAGAAGGATGGGACCATGAGGATGTGTATCAGCTACCAGTAGTTAAATAAGATGACCGTTAAGAATAAATATTCACTTCCAAGGATCGATGACTTATTTGATCAATTCTGAGGGGCTTCTGTGTTCTCTAAGGTCGATCTCCGTTCAGGGTATCATCAATTGAGGGTTAAGGAGGTGGATGTGTATAAGACGGTATTTGGGATTCGTTATGGACACTACAAGTTCGTAGTTATTCCTTTCGGGTTGACAAATAACCCGGCCGCATTTATGGATTTGATGAACTGAGTATTTCAGCCCTATTTGGATCAGTTCGTCGTGGTCTTCATCGACGACATTCTGGTTTACTCTAAGACTGAAGATAAGCATGATGAACATATTAGAGTAGTGCTTTAGATTCTGCGTGAGAAGAAACTTTACTTTAAACTAAGCAAGTGTGAGTTCTGGCTTTGTAAAGTAACTTTTCTTGGGCATGTGGTTTCTGCTGAGGGGATTCGTGTTGATCCTCGAAAGATTGAGGCTGTGCTGGATTGGAAACAGTCTAAGAATATATTTGGGATCCGTAGCTTTCTGGGTTTGGCGGGATACTATCGGTATTTTGTTGATGGGTTCTCTGTGATTGCGGTGTCGTTGACTAAACTTCTGCGTAAGGGTGTGCAGTTTGTCTAGACTGATGCACAACAAGATAGCTTTGAGAAGCTCAAGTCTGTTCTGACTCAGGCTCTTGTTCTGATACAGCCTGAATATGGAAAGGAGTTTGTAGTGTATAGTGATGCGTCGTATGTTGGATTAGGTTGCGTTCTGATGTAGGATGGTAAGGTTGTGGCGTATGCATCCCGTCAGCTTAAGACACATGAATGAAATTATCTGACGCATGACCTCGAGTTGACTGCTGTGGTCTTTGCACTGAAAATTTGGAGGCACTATCTATATGGTGAAAGGTGTGTCATCTACACCAATCACAAGAGCCTCAAGTATCTCCTTACTCAAAAGGAGTTGAATCTTAGACAGCATTGATGGATTGAGCTGCTCAAAGATTATGACTGCACCATCGAGTATCATCCTGGTAAGGCCAATGTGGTGGCCGACGCTCTAAGCCGAAGAGGGGGTACTCTGTTTCCCTGATCAGATTTGTGTACTGAACGATGAGGATCTGAGGTAGTCTATTCTAAGGGAGGCGCATAGTAGCCATTATTGATAAACCGTAATATATACATATTTTAATCCCACATTTGGCTTACTTTTGGATGATTTATCCTTTGAATTGTGGAATTTGATGCTCCTAATCTTTTAATTTCATGTTTTATACTTAGGAGAGCATAGGAGGATGAAAAGAACGAGAAACGGGCCAAAAACGGAGAAAATGGGCCAAAGTAAGAAATCCACATGGCCTAGAGTTCGCCACACGGCCATGCCTCTTTAGCAGACTCGAACATGGTCCTAGGCTCGATTCACACGGGCGTGTCCCTGCCGTGACCTGTTTTAATTCCACTCGGAAAAGGATACTTGGAGGCAAAGAAAGACATTCCAAAAGCCTATATAAACACCCTAAGTGTAACCTAAAAAGGGAGTGAGACAGAGGTCGACAGAAGTTCGACGGAAGGCCTTGTCAGGGCTTTTGACAGGAACGAAGCTAGAGAGAGCTGAATACAGGGGATTACTCCAAGAAAGCCAGTTGATCCATCTCAGAAGCAGGAACCACGCTCAAGACTGAAGATCTTTCCTTCAATTTCCTTCAGGGGGTTTTAGGGTTTTCTTTATGTTTTGCTATTTAATTTCTTCTGAGATGTATTATTTTATAATTATGAATTAAACCCCTCAAATACTAAAGGGGGATAAAACCTAAGACGGATCTTGTTATTGTTTTTTGAACTGTATGATAAATACTTGATTTGTTCTTAATTATATGTTCTTAATTATTGCTTTAATATTTCAGGATATTGATTCAAGTATTGATGTGCTTATTCAGAGGAGCAGAAGTCCCTGTTTAAGAGTAGATCTAGCATAGTTAAGCGGAGTTGATCGCACTCCTAGAAATAGGATGATGAAAATCTACCGGATTAGGGTCAAACCTAATATGGGAGTCCATAGATCGAATTAATGCAACACTAGGGGTTTTAATTAGAAAGAGATTTCAATTAATCAACCTAGGGTTAGATGTTAGTAGCCTCGAAAGAGGTATTAATATAAATTAGGGAATCCTAAGGATCAAGTCAAGTGAATAAATCGTCTGGTTCAGAGTTAAATAACAAGTGAAGTCTAGGTGGATTCTTCCTTGGGTATTGTCTTAATCAATTGGTTTTCTCAAAAGTATTTCCCCAATTCATTCTCTGTGTCTTAACATCCTTAGTTTAGTAATTAGTTAGATAGACATCAATCCTCTTTATTTTAAGCTAGATAATAAAAAGAAAATTAGTACTAGTACTTTTGGTTCCCTTGGGTTCGACATTCCGGTCTTGCCACTAAGCTATACTATTGTTCGATAGGTGCGCTTGCCTCAATCGTGGTGATAGTTAGTTTCTAGGCTCGATCATTATTATATAAATATTAAAGCTTTCAGACCACCATCACTTATGCTATACATCCTGGTGGTAATAAGATGTACTGCGACCTCCGTGAGTTGTACTGGTGGCCGGGTTTAAAGCGTGAAGTTACTGATTTCGTTGCTAGTTGTTTGACTTGTCAACAGGTTAAGGCTGAGCATCAATTACCTTCGAGTTTGTTACAACCGGTTAAGATTCCCATTTGGAAATGGGAGCGAGTGACGATGAACTTCATTAGTGAGTTGCCTTTAACACCCACTAATAAGAATTTTATCTGGGTCATCGTGGATCGATTGACCAAGTCTGCACACTTCATTCCGGTTCAAATTGACTATTCTCTGCAGAAGCCAGCGAAGTTGTACATTTCTGATATAGTAAGACTACACGGGGTTCATGTCTCAATCATTTCTGAAAGAGATCCTCGCTTCACTTCTCGGTTCTTGAAGAAATTGCACAAGACTCTGGGTTCAAGGTTGGACTTCAGTACTGCGTTCCATCCTCAGACCGATGGTCAATCTGAAAAGGTGATTCAGATACTGGTGGATATGCTTCAGAGTTGCGTGATTCATTTCCGAGGTAGTTGGGAGGATTATCTGCCATTAGCCGAGTTTTCTTATAATAATAGTTTCCAGTCTAAATCCAGATGTCACCTTACAAGACTTTGTATGGTCGCAAGTGTCGTACTCTGTTGTGTTTGACTGAGTTGGTCGAACGGCGAGTTTTGGGTCCTGAGTTGGTTTCTGAAACTGAGTATAAGGTTGGGATCATTTAAAAGCAGCTTCTGATAGACAGAAGTCTTATGCAGATTTGAAGAGGCGTGAGATTGAGTACTCTGTGGGGGACTTTGTATTTCTTAAGATTTCTCTATAGAAGAAGATATTGAGGTTCAGCCGTAAGGGCAAGCTAAGCCCTAGATTTATTGGGCCGTATCGAACTCTAAAACGAGTAGGACCGGTTGCTTATCAGTTGGAGCTACCTCCTGAGCTGGACCGTATTCATGATATGTTTCATGTCTCGATGTTGAGGCGGTACAATTTTGACCCATCCCATTTAGTCTCGGTTGAGGAGATTGAGGTTAGGTTGGACTTGACTTTTAAGGAAGAGCCAGTTCAGATTTTGGATCGCGACGTTAAAGTTCTGATGAAGAAGTACATTCCTTTAATGAAGGTGTTGTGGCAGAATCATCGCACTGAAGAGGCAACTTGGGAACCTGAGGACTCGATACGCTAGCAGTATCCTCATCTGTTCTGATTAGGTAAATTTTGAGGTCGAAACTTCTTTTAGGAGGTGGAGTTGTAACGCCCCAAAATTTTTATCTTTATTTCTGTGAAATCTTGACATAACTGTGTATCTGCTTTAGTGGTTAAGTGTTCTAGGTGTGGTGAGAGGTCCCAAGTTCAAGCCTTAACTTTGGCAAATTTTGTTATTTTTGGAATTAAGCCCTATCTCTGTTCAATGGGCTTATATTAAATTGCTTGTAGTTCCATATCAGAATGAGTTTGCTGGTTCGAGTGGTAAGGGAGTCTGTGTGTTGTGTGGGGGTCCTGTGTTCGAATCCCCATGCAAGCAAGGGAGTTTATTTTTGCTCGGTCCTGCATAAGTGTTTCGGTGGAGTTGGATTTCTGAGAAGTGGTTGAGATTGTGCAGTTAGTGGGATAAAATTTTGATAATTTTAATTTATTATTTTTTTCCCAAAATTACTTCTCCCCAAATTTCTGACGCTTTTTCTGTAACCTCTTTCCATCAAGGAATTTCTTTTACTTTTCTGCTATCTACCAACGTTACCCTTTAAAAAAAACAATCTCTCAGCATTATAATCTTCTAATTTCTTTCGTTCGTCTGGTAAGTGACTTTCTAATCGTTAACTTTTTGAATTGGGATTAATAATATTTGGTTATGATTTAAGTGGTGATTTCTACGTTTAGGAGAAGATTGCGAGACAGGGAATCGCGTTCTATCGGCTTGATTCAAGATTTTGTTTGTTCTTGGTTGCGGTAAGTCGGGTTGTGTATTTAGGTAATTCCTGTTAGGCTCGATTTTCCGTTGCTAAAGGGATGGATATTCTGATTTTAGGTGCTGGTGGCCTCGGGGGTGATTTTACAGCAAAACCGAAACAGGTGTGTACCTAAACGTAGAAAAACAGGATTCGACGAAAGCCAAAAAACTTCTCTGTCGACTCCACACGGCTGTGTGGTAGGCCGTGTGCGACGACACTGCCATGTCATCGACGAAGGACAGGCTGTGTGCAAGACACAACCGTGTGATGGCTGAAGTGTGGTCGTGTGGGCCACACGGGCTAGACCAAATTGGGCGTGTGAGCCACACGATCATGTGATAACTGGGCAAGCCATGTGATCCACATGGGCTAAGCCAATCTGGGCATGTGGGCCCAAACGGGCATGTAGGCCCAAAATTTTAAAATTTTTCCTAGGGTTGCACGGGTCGTCCCAAACGACTGTGGGCCTCTTGTAGGGTCGATAAGGGCTAACAAAACCCTAAACTGTATGATCGGTTGACTTATATTCTGTACTGAGTATGATAGTATATGCATGTTATATTTGTATGTAAGCATGGTTAATCTATATGTCTGAAACTGAATATTCTGTATTTGATATTGCAGTTGGGATGATGTATATATTGGAGGAAGTGTTCTGAAAGGCAGATTGTGCCTAATATCTGGCAGCACAGTTGCATTATATCTGATATGTGCCACATCGGTACAACGTGGTATGTAAGGCTGGGTAGGCGTTTTAAACCCCACATGGTGTGTAGGGATGGTCGGAGATGATGTGTAGAGGATGGGGGTAGGACATTTGATATCTGATTTTGATTTGTACATCTGTATCTGTATCTGTAATTGGATTAAGCCCGAATATGCATCTGTCTGATTCTGATATTCTGTTGTGTCCATGCTTAATTCTTTGGGGTTACACACTGAGTTTATGTAAACTCATTCTTTCCTATTTGTCTGTACAGGTAACCCACAATCTTAGGCGGATCAGTGCTGCGGAGGACTCAACGGTGACTACTCGCCAAAACTGTTTCATTTGTTTTAGTTTTTTATTTAAGTTTTGCGTTACGATTTGAGAGTTTGTATTTTCTGGGACTCTCTGGACTGTTTTAAACTGTTTGGCTTCGGTTTTGGGTTTTTGGATTTAACTTACTTTTTACTATTACGGTTTTTATCTAAAAACATTATTTCTAAAAATATCAAAC
Organism: Gossypium australe; assembly: GCA_005393395.2. Taxonomy (NCBI): domain Eukaryota; kingdom Viridiplantae; phylum Streptophyta; class Magnoliopsida; order Malvales; family Malvaceae; genus Gossypium; species Gossypium australe. The sequence goes on from CM016614.1 coordinate 16,132,977, forward strand.
GATTTTACCTAAACTTAACGATTTTATAAGCTTCTGCTAAAAACACGTTTTTTCTCCAAATAGCCAAATGAAAGAAAGTTTTGAAAACTGATAAGAGTGATAAAGGCGAAATATTTGAACTTAACGACAACAATTTTCCAACCCATTTCATGTGACTCCTCCGTGTTTGGGGTGTTACAAATTTTTCTTTTAAAAAAATAAAAAAAAATACGCAGATAACTTATAAATAAATATTAATAACTCTTAAGTTTATGGTTTATGATTTTAATATTTATTTATAATTAATTATTATTTAATTATATTTAAATAAAATTATTTATATTTATTTATAAATCTTCTGTTTAATTTATAATTAACAATTATTCTCTTCCCATCAGTGTCGTCATTCTTAACTTGAATGATTCATACAATCATCCATAAAAGAGGGTATCTAACAAATTCAGATTTTGATTTCCAGTATTTACAGTTTCTTCCCCTCCTCCATAGTCCCTATAGTTTCATATCAGACAAACCCTAGATCTTTTAGCTTTCTATACATTGGTTGATGCAAATTGGGGACAAGCCAAAAATACTATTGAGATGTTAAAGATTGAGATTTACAAATTATCTTCCGGTTCAATTTTTTAAAGTTCTTTATTAAATCCCAATTTGGATTAGGTCAATGAGTAGTAATACTATTAGAAAAATAAAAAAAATTATTAAAATTTTATTTTTATATTAATATTTATGCATTTCATAATTAATTTAAATTGAAATACATTTCATAACTCGGATTGTGCCGGGTCTAGTAGATATATTTTATATGTATAAAATTTAGGTTTTATTTGATAAAATGTTGAAAAAAATCTAATCAACTGAAATTTAACAGCAATTTAATTTTGATAACCTATGATGAAAACTACTAGATAGAATTTTTTTCACAAAAAGTATGAAAAATGATAAGTAGATAGGGATCTACTTATCACTTAATAGAGAATAAATCCATTTGTTCTTTTATTGGGATAAATACCAAAACTATACATGAGCTTTGGTCTAATATGTGCAAAGTCATACATGAACTTTGATTTTATGTGATTTTAAACATGAAATTTTCATTTGATTCAGTTTTCACAAATTATTAACAATATTATTGAATTAGTATAATTTTATGTTGATATATTGCATACACAAACAATTAAATTAATCAGATATAAAAATAAATATATGTATTCAATTCTTTAAATGTGTACAATTGAATCAAAATCAAAGTTTTATGTATATATATGAACCGCAATTCAAGTTTCATGTGTATCATTTGTTGGACAAAACACGTTAGCGAACAAATATATAAATATAAATAAACAAATATTTATATATAAAATAAAATATAAATTGAATAATCTATATTTAAATTATCAGATACGAAAAATCAATAAATAGCATAACGAAAACAAGAAATCGAAAAAAAGAATGGAGTTTTACTAGATGTTGAGGCATGTTTTACGCAATTTCCTTAAGACAAATTCGGCAGCTCCTACAGTACTTGGAGAAATGTTGGTCAGCTGTCTCCCAAGATACAACAACACGATGATCGAAGCAGTAGCACCTCTGTAGTGATCAACGAACAAATGTTGCCTTTTTCTATCACCGAAACATTGGAAAATGTGGAGAGGAAAAGAGAAAATTTTGGAGATCTAGAGCAAAATAAACTCAGTATTCATTTATTCATTTATTCAAACTTAGTCATTTATTCATTTTTTGAGTGAGTTCTCATATATATATATATATATACACATCTCACACTTGGTATTTAACCAATGTAGGGTCTAAGCTTTTCATTTCCTCAACAAATATTCACAAGTAGTTTACTTTGAGCATCAATTTCTCATTCATCACTCAACCATTTTGAGTATATGATATACCATTGTAAAGGTCTCATGAAGTAGAATATAAAACCATAATTTTATTATTCAACTCTCCACCTTTATCAATCGAGAATATGCGTCAAAATTTCCAGAAATTACAATTTTTCCAACATCATTGCACCAAATCAAGTTCATGTATAAATTTTATATTTATCCTTTTCTATTTTATTTTATTCTATTTCATTTAAGAGTATATTATCTTTTTATAAGACAATGTAATTATATTCCATATTTAATTTTAAATAATATACCAGACATATGTTATAATTTAAATTCAACATTAGTTTATCAAACATAGCTTTAGTAAGAATCAATATCTCAATTCCTAAAACAACATTAAGATAATTAAAATTTGTAGAGAATTATTTAATATAAATAGGAAAACATAGGATTGCATATTCATTGTATTAAATATTAGGCTTACAAATTGGTATTTAAATTATACCTTTTTTTCATCTTGGTATTTAAACTTTTTTTTGTACAAGTAGTACCTAGATTACTTTTTTTTTTCTGTTAGTCAAACTTCTAAGTCTATTTAAAAAAAAAAAAAGTTTAACCCACAAATTGGTACCTAAATAATACTCTTTCTCCCAAGTTGATAGCTAAACTTTTTTTTATCACAAGTGGTACCTAAACTATTTTTCAGTTATCTATTTTACACCAAAATGTTATCTCCGTTAACAAAATTCCAATCAATAATAGATTGCCATGTCATATAAACTTTTAAAAATAATTTTTAATTCTTTTATTTTCTTTTACATTATTTCTCCCTCTTATTATTTTTTCTAATTTTTTGGCTAAACGTTAGCAATTGATTCTGTTTTCAAACTTCACTGCCTACTCCCTCAACTTGAAGGGATAAAAAAAAGTTCTTTCATCAATTAAAATCAGTGTTTTTAGAACTGGATCAACTGGTTGGAACAAGAATTAATCCGGAGATAGGAATTGAATTGATTGCCTCACAAACTAATACAAATAAGTTGAACTGAGCTGAAAAAAAAAGTGATTCAACTAGTTAAAACAAGTTTTTCTATTTTTAAATTTTTTTATTTTTTTAAATTTTTATGATTTTTAATACATTTTTAAATATATTAAGAAAATAATGCTGTTTTTATTTTGCTACATGGCAACTTAAAAAAAAAGGGTACCGAAATGAGAAAATGACATAGGTTAGGTACCAATTTACGGGTTTAGCCTTTTTAAAACTAATCTTAATTGTCTACCAATGGATATACTAACTTGGGAAAAAAAGATAATTTAAGTATCATTTGTGATAAAAATTAATTTAGATACGAAAAACATATAGTGTAGATACCATTTTTTGAATTAAGCTTAAATATTATAATATTTAACTTTTTTTTTTCTAAAATGAGTAATGTTAACGTAACAATTATATAAATATACTTATTTATTGCTTAAAAAGAGAAATAGAGAACTGAACTAATATTAATTAATGAAGTTTAGACGAAAAATTTACCAAATTTATAATGTCAAATTTCATATTTTATAATGTAATTTAAGAAAATTAAAAATCTTGGGTGCAAATATAAATTTTCAATATTTCTCAATAGGATTTCAAGGGTCTTGTAAAAAATTACATCAAATTAGAGTCATTGCCTCGACCAACCTCTTCTGTCTCCGTCCCTAGTGCAAATATTATAAATTTGGGATTCGAGATGTAGGCGTAGGGATCACAATTCATAATGCAAATTCGGATATCCACGATTTTTTATCTGTTTTATTTTTGGGAATTCAAATTTTAAAATTATTATCCATCGTTATAGATTTCGAAATAGGTGCAAATAAATGTTTCAAATATCTATTATATGAATTTACATTTGCTTATTAGAATAAGAGATACGAATTTGAATATCTAAATCAATTGGTTACTAAAAAACATACGTTAGTTTATTATAAATTCAACTTGACTGACCAAACACGTGTTCAAACACGATATTGAACAGATAGTAAAATATAAACGAAAAATAGAAAAAGTAGCAAGAGATTGCACACGGTTTTTTATTAATATTGTTTAAAAACAATCTTATTCTACGGAATCTCGCTCAATGAATAGTCATTTTATAATTGGTCCAACCACCTATTTGCTAAAGCTTAATTTATCCTTACACAAAGAAATAATTGCAGCTCAATAGTTAGTCCCAACTTATTATAACCACTCATAGGGTATGAAAATACAGGGAAAATAACAAAATCAGCACAGCACTTCCTTAAAACGATGCATCTCTATTGGTTGCCTATTTATAGATTTAATATGACAGTCTATTTGATTATTATAGTCCAAGATAAACACTTATTCTTCATTATAATAGTCATGATAAATAATCTTAAGATAAAAAAGAATTAATCTCATTAAAATCAACCATGATATATGCACTTGAATTTGAGATTGAGAAAATCTCTCGCCAAAAACCCAAATCGAAAACAACTTTTTTAACACACTCAAACTCTTCAAAACAAGCACAATTTCGATTTCAGCTTTAAGGAAAATAAAAGAACGTGCACAAATCACATTTGCTTATTAATACATCACAAAATAAGACCCAAGTCAAATAAGTCAACATATGCACATGCATAAATTGTATCACTAACTTGAGTGATATTCATAGATTCTTTATTACTTATTAATACAAAATTAATACATTACTATTGCTATTAATTTATAATTATTTATTTTAAAATTATTGATATATTATCATAATTATTTAATTAAATCTCCTTTTGAGGAAACATTGGGCATCTATAGTTGGCTAATGATTTATAGCCATATATGGAACTTGATCTTATAAATGCACTTACATTATTATAATATACTTGGAGAAAGCTTGGCTCTCCAATGAAAGGAATCAAGACAAGTATATTACTATTAATTGACAATTAATGACATTGCAAGAATACCATAAAATATGTGAGGTAATGAGTTCAAAAAACAAGTTCAAAACCTCAGTTACAAGAAAAACTGGTGCTCGGTCGAAAACACAAATAAATTTTACAGAATAAATGTCGATTACTTTACGGATTTTATTCACCGAATATTCATATAATGTATACCTCAAGCTTATTACATGTATATATATAGTGTTTTATGAACAATATGTGGTCTCATTTCCCACAATTGTTGTACCAATCGTTCATTGGCATCGATGAAGGAATTGCATTGAGTAGCCGAGAGTATTCTTCTTGTGTAGCGTTGATCTCTTGATCTGTCACTGTTTCTTCTTTTCCTTTGAATACCCAATCAATAGAAAAGAAACAAAATCAGAATAAAAAAAGAGATATGGTGACATTTACAAGGTTCAGATTTTAGTATTTTCTCTAAATGGTTCTTAAACAATGACACCCCCACTTTGCTAATCTTGGACAATTATATGCATATTATTTACCTTTTTTGAACTTCAATTAATAATCCCTATCTTGCATCCAAATAAGGCTAAGCATGATCAACATTTAATGGTGCCTACATATTGAAAAACATGCCAAATGCATATTTCATGGATTGACCTGAAGTTAAACCATCAGAGCTTGTATTGAATCCGTCCAAACAACTCTCCCGCGGCAGAATGTCGTTGTCGCCGGCCAACAGTTGAGCCTCTTCCAGCATATCATCCAACAAGCCACCCCCACCAAAATGGATACTCAAATCCTGGTGGTGGTTGTTTTGATCATTACTGATATAGTTACAATTCCCTTTAGTATCAAATGTAACTTCTGAAGTCCCATCTAAGGACAAGAATTGGTTTGAAGGGAGCTCGTCGGTTTTCGACGTGTAATCGAATCCCGGAGTCGATATAAACTGACCGTTATCGAAATTCTGATGATCAGCGAGGATCCTTGAAGATGAAGCAAGATCAAGTGTGACTGGATCCAAGGTATATGAAGGGGAGTAGTGTGGGGATGTCAATGGCGTACTAGTAGTAACATTTGGTGCAGCATGGGAATTGAAAAAAGATGTTTTCTGAAAGGGAGGATACTGTGACATAAAGCTGGAACTGGTACTGCTACAGCCGCCATTGACAGAAATACTGTTATTATGTCTTTCATTGTTGATACTTTCACTTACATCAGGTCTAAAGCGCTTATAACGCATTGGTGTCTGAAGAGGAGGGGTTGCTCTAGGGAAAAAGAAATCAGAAGGGAAAGTATTATTATTAATAGCATTATTAGTGTTGATGTTATTATTACAAGTGTTTGATGTTGAAGAATCAAAGAGAGGGAGAGTTGAAAATGCAGGCTTATGGGGAGATTGAAGTGGAGACACAGGGGTTGGTGTTGAAGGGGAAGAACTCGGAAGTGGGGATGGACATGGTGTTGAAACTGCACTTGCACTATGAAGAGGTGGTGGGGTTTGTGGGTTATACAGAACGTGGGATGATGCTGAACGTGGGATATGGAGAGGGTGTGCTGGTGTTAAGATCGAGCCGTGGAGAGTAGTCGAGGACGACGGGTTTGGCGGTGTTTGGAAGGAGAAGGAAGACGTTGACGTGGCTGTCGGGGACGCGAGAGGTGTCGACGGCAGTGATCGGTGCTGGTTTCGTTGGTGTTGGGAATAGAGAGGTTGGATTTCAGGAGGGTAAAGTGGGAGGCCTTGGCGTTGCCTTCTCTTCACTCTTGTGTTCCAATAGTTCTTGATTTCATTATCTGTTCTTCCCGGAAGCTACATTATAAGCAAACAAAAGCAATAATTAATAACAGATAAATGATAATCAAAAGTCTGAAGATTGTTACAAATTGATGAAGAAAAAAAAGGGTTTGATCTTTGATGATGAGACTATTATTAGAAAATTGTGGGGTTTTTTTTATAGATAATCAGTTCAAAACTGAAACAACAACAACAACACTATAGGAAGTAAATTAAACAGCTAGACAGATTCCTAAAAATATATATATATAGCTAATTATATGTTGTCAATATTCTAAAAAAATATGAACAAGGAAGAAGAAAAAAATAGCAGAGTTTAAGTGATTAAAATTCTTGAAAGTTACCCAGATTACGAACAAAATGCAGATTCAAACTGATATAATCAAAATGATAACTTTTAAAAATCAAGAAATTAATTAACAAAACCATAAATATAAACTGTTTTAGAATGTAGAATTTTATTTTACCAACAAAGACCATGCAAGATCAGAATGACAAACAGTTTGAAACTCCATGGAAGAAAATTTAAAAAAAGAAAAAAGAAAAAAAAGAGTTAATAAACAAATTATACCTGAGTTGCCATGCGAGCCCATTTGTTACCCATTTTAGCATGCAACTCAACAATAATCCTTTCTTCTTCAGGTGAAAAGGCACCTTTTTTCAAGTTAGGTCGTAAATGGTTAGCCCATCTTAGCCTACAACTCTTCCCACAACGTGCCAATCCTGTATTCTTTTGTACTGCATTCCAGTTCCCTTCACCATGAGTCCTCACGTAATCCGCCAACACTGCATCTTCCGCAGCCGTCCACGGCCCCTTTTTCAACATTAGACCACCTTCTCCACCACCGTTGTTGGAACCACCACCCTCGTTTTGTGTAGTGATCTGATTGTTTCCTCCCATCATCATCATCTTCCTTCGTTATATACTAATTAATTTAATTTACACGTGAAAAAGAGAGCTATATCTCGTTATTTTTGGACCTTTGGTGGTGTTTAATGGAGGGTTTTGGGGGGTGTTTTCAATTCTTTTCACCTTCTCATTCGTTTAAAAAAGGAAGAGGAGAAGGGAAAAGCAAAAATGAAGAAGAAGAAGAAGAAGAAGCAAGAAGAAAACTATGTGATGTTTTCTTAAAGGTAGGTTGTTTTGTTATAGGAAAAATGAAGACAAAAGGGACAAAGAAATCAAGTCTTTGCCCTCATCAAAATGAAAAGTAGAAATGAAGAAACTCGAGATCATAAGTCTGGGTTTTGTTCTTTGAAGACAAAGCTCCTGTCAGAGGCAAATAGAAAGAGGGTTTGGGTGAAGAAAAAAGGGAGGGCCTAAGCTATACCCTAAAAGGAGGGTTAGACCCACAAATAGGCGGCTTTCGTTTTCATTACAAAGAAGGTTTACAGCTTTTCCCCGCTGGTTTTTCCCAATGTTTTTTTACAGTCTAGAAATGGCTTGTCATTATGGGTTTTCATGTATATTAGAATATATTCTAACTTTGAGGTGGATTTTTTGCCTTTGGTAAATTTTATCTCTGGTCAAAATCAAAGGGACAGTAAAAGGTTTTGACCCTCATTAATCATGATATAATGTTGATTTAATATCTTATTTTAGCTTATATTATTGGACTGATATTAAACAATAACCCTTTTAAGGGTCTTTTTAGTTACGTTTTCTTTTTTACAGAGAAACCCTTCATTATTAAATTCAACTTGAAATTGATTTTATGTGTTATTTTCAATTTATTAAATATTTTTGTGTAAGAGATTGAATCATCAAATTTCAGTTTTAATATTAATAATGTAATAACAAATTTAAATATTATTCTAATTTCAATTTATTAATATTTGTGTTTACTTATTTTGGTTATTTAATAAAATATTTTTAAGTAATCATTATTAAATATAATTAAAATTTGTAAAATATTTTAATAATTTGAAATCATAATTAAAAGTAATTAATTATACAGCATTAAAAATTTGCATGTGTACAATATAAGAGCGACACGCTTTTCTTCTTTTAATCTTTACAAAATTTGATGGAAATAAATTATTATTATTATTATTATTATTATTATTATTATTATTATTATTATTATTATTATTTTAAAATTTAAAAATGACAATTTAAGTACGAATCGGTTAAACTTAACCAAAATTTGAGAATTTTATTTAATTTTATTCTAAAAATAATAATATTTAATAAATTAAAGAAAAACTAAAAGAATCCAAATTTTGAAAATGTTATTCAATTGTATTCTAAAAATAATAATATAATAAATTAAAGAAAAACTAAAAAAATCCAAATTTTGAAAATGTTATTCAATTGTATTCTAAAAATAATATATAATAAAATAAAGAAAAACTAAAAAAAATCCAACTTCCTAAAAAATTACAATAATATAATATTTAAAAACTAACTTCCTAACAATAAATAAAATTTAATTTATAATAAAAAAATAATAGTACAAAACTATTTAAAATATTCTCAATCCCCTTCTTCCACCGCTCATACTCATCGTTATCTTCAATTTTGTTTGTCAATTTACTTAATATGCAATTACTTCTCTTTTCACATTTGTTGTTTCATTCAACTTCATAAAGAAAAAAAAAATGCTTTTATTTGCACAGAATCAATTTTTTTAATGAAAAATGAAATTCTTTCCTTGACATTCTATCTTAAAATAAATAAATGTATAATTAAAAAACTATCTCAATTACATGTTTATAATACTAGGCTAATCACACCGTGAGTGAAACAACAAAAAAATATATCTATAAAAGATTTACTTAACAATGTTGATACACAAGATCAATAAGGAGATAAAGGGAAGAAGGTGGTGATTACAAGGAGGTCAGTTTACTTGTGACAAGTGAACCGTCAGAGTTGGAAGCTAAGAAAGAGGGGATGCTAAGCAACAGAGGGAATACTTGGGGAAGAAAAGGGAAGATCCCTAGTTCCTCATGTGTTGGGGTATATCTAAGAGAGTTCCTTTTGTCATGTAGTGTTGACACACATTTACAATATTGATGGTAGTTTGCTCATGTGGTTGGCTAGGTGGTAGGTCTGTTACATATCAATCATTGTCATGCCTAGTAATGTGATTTTGCTTTGACATTCTCCTTGTTGAGTTTGCATAAGATTATTATGCCCTGGTGGTCCCCTTTGAAGGCCCAAAAGGGGGGCTGCTCATGCATGGTCCAATGGGAGGGTCACCGTAAAAGGTATTTGACCAAGGGCCATCCGTGGGCACCTATTTAGGCTTTTACTAGGTCACTCCTTTTTCTGCCATGTGTCCTTAATGGGGAGGGTTATAACAAACAATAAATCCTAATGGAGCGGTGAATGATTTTAACATTCATCAACATTAGGGTCGATTCTTAGACATTTGACTTATTATAAGTAGTGGTTTTTAGTTGATTTATATAAAAATTGTATATGAAAACATAAAATATCGCTATAATAATATTTATTACTTCATTTTCTTTTTTAGCCAATATTAGAATTTTTATTAAAGAAAATACAATGGTATTATAAAACAAACTACATAATAATCGCCAAAAGCAAACAATAAAAGTTCTTGCAAAATGAACATTGCACAACAGTACACATAAAGCCACAATGAACCATAACAAACAAATGCCAAAGATAATGAACATGAATCACAATCATCATAATTCACCATTAGTCCCAAAATACACTAAGATGATAAGTTTAGCTTCTATCATAGCATTGGCCATCCCATTCACCTCTTGCAACGCATTAAAAAACATCACATTGCACAAAAAGCTTGGAAACAAAATACCTAGTGACTCTAAAAACAAAGCCACAACACTAACCAAATGGTCTTTAAGCACACCCCTATGCATGGTTTCCCTCTCATTGCTTCAACAATGATGGATATACTAAATCCAACTATAGAACATATAATGTCACGCTTATGGATGTCAAAAAAAGATTTAACTTAATAAGCTTCGACCTATCGAATCATCTTTTTTAAATTGGGGGTAGGGCTCAAGGCAAGTTTAATTAACGACCTATCAAGCTCTAGCATTTTGAAAACATGTTTTAAACTCACTGAAACAAAGTTCATGTTTTAGTTAAAATTGAGGTCGTTAATGGTGAAACTTGGACAAGTCGGTCTAATAGGTTCACTAAATTGGCGAAGTATAGGTTTAAGTGAACCATGTGTGTTCTGTGTTTTTGATGTGTTTAACATATATATGTTGTAAACTGTATATGTGAAATTGCGAACCTAGCAAAGCCTTCATCAAGTAAAGCAAAGGGCAAGGAGAAGCTCGTATATGATTCAGTAAACCAGACAGGTGGGTGTTCTAGGGTCGCCATTAGTACGTGCGAACCATAGTTTTATGGTGAGTTCGCCATGTGCGAACCATATGTGTTCGTGGTAAGTATGAATATGAATGGAGTATGATATGTGAAAGCATGCCTTGTGCATTGCAAGCTATATATGGCACGTGGTTGAGTAAGTATTGTAACACTCTTAAGTTGTCTCCATCATTGGATTAAGGTTATGGGATGCTACGATGATTAACAAGTCCAATAATAAATCAAAACAATTCAGAGTTCAATTTAATCATCATAAATCAATAGCAAATCATTATTCATAGCATATATGTGAAAGCAGAACTTAAATCGAGCATATGGAACCTAAAAATCAATTTAGAAACAAGTAAAGACTAATCTAAAACAAAATAGAAAAATATGGAAAATACTATAAACAAGGGTCACACGACCGTGTGGCGAGGCCGTCTGACATGGCTAACGCTGTGTGGTGCTACTTTACATGTCCATGTCCTCAAACCGTATACAATTCAAAAATAAGGTCACACGGTCGTGTCGCCAGGCCGTGTAACATTTGTGAGCATTGTGAAAAATCCTGGACTTCAAATCAAACAGACCACATGGCCATGTGTGGCACATGATTGTGTGACAGCCTGTGTCCTAGGCCGTGTGCACCAAAAATGACTTCAAAATCAAGCTATTTCAACTACCATTTCTTAAGTTTCAAACCATACCATTTCCATTCATATTCACCTATTCAAAGCACACTAAAACAAACAAAACATGTAAATATATATCATATATGATTCAACCTAAGTGCCTAACCAATGTGCCTTAATTGACCCCACAATTTAAAGATTAAACTATTTCACATTCATCTATCATAAGCATGTAACTATCATCCATACCATAGCATCTTACCACATTTCAAACCAATCTCACAAGGCATGGTTCAACTCACTTATGCATACTTAAACAAGGTTATACCAAAAGTACTAAATAAGAAACACTTTCACAATATTTCATAACCAAAACATAAAACAACAAAATTATGAACAAGTAAACTTTAACACTCCTAGTATATGCCACATATAACCTAAAAAAAAAACAATCACAATTTATACTGAATTGTTGAACGGATAGTGTGATCTCCAAAAATAATCCAATTATCAGCTCGAATCCAACGATCTACAAAGAAGAAAAATCAAAATGAGGTAAGCTTGCGTAAAACTTAGTAAGTTTGTAATAAACTTAAACTTTAACCTACCATAAAGGATGTAATTTAAACATTTTAGAAGATAATTCAATATCCTGGTCATGAGGTCATTAATTAGCTATACATATCACAAGTCTCACAAGGTTAGTGAGTTCATATATAAAATATGTAACTTTATCATGTTATCAAACATATACCCAAAAACACATTTGGTACATAAACTAACTATCACATACAAGGATTAAATCTGCAACTTACACATAATATAAGAACCAATTGTAATTTTTAACATAAATGTTTTGTAAAGCTTTTTTTTTTTTTACTTTAAATATGCATACTTCACTCATCTTGACTTGTAGCTCTTATCACACACTCATTTGACACGGGTCCAAATAATATGATCCCATCCCCTACCCCTAATGTTGTATCAAAAAATGTATGCTTCACTCCTTTTTACAATATTTCTAGTTTTGTTCATGTCTTATTATCGCTTCGCTTATATATATATATATATATATATATATATATTGAGTGAAAAATTGAATTATGTGCAAGATATTTATTAAAAATTTCATACAAAAGTCAAATGAGGTTTTGGTTGAAATGATTAATTAAATTAAAGTTTTAAAGATCACGGTGTCTTAAATTCAAATATCAAGATATTAATATTTTATATAAAAGATAAAAAAAATAAAAATACCCTTATATGAATATTTGTTACTTTATAAGAATAATGAGTTTTTAGTAATTTCTCAATTGAATTGATATGTGATTGATTCGTGACAGTAATTCAGATTAGTAAATATCGGTTTTTTTCTTTTAAAATATCACAGCGGTGAATATAAATTATAAAATATAGGGTAAACTACTCTAGTAGTCACGCAACTATTAATAAATTTCTTTTTTGGTCACCCAACTATGAGAAATTTCAAAATAGTCACCCAACTATCCAATTTTGTCTTTTTTGTCACTAGTTGGCTAACAATGGCAACATTTAAAATTGACATAATAGCAACTTTAACCCTCAACTGTTATAAATTATGTTAATTTAGTCTTGATTCTAAACAAAATTAACCCTCAACATTTACACGTTTTGTAATTTGCTTTTTGTTGTTGTAATTTTGCTTTTTCTTATGACATTGAGGGTTAATTTTAAAAGAATGAGAAAAGATGAAAATTATTATATTGGATTTTTGGGTGTTTCTATGTTTTGTATATTTTTAATCAAGTTTAGCTGATAAATTTATTTTTTTAGCTTTTTAGGTAAAAAGGTCGCAAAGAAAAGCAAAATTGCAAAAAAAAAAAGGACCAAATTACACAATGTGTAAATGTTGAGGGTTACATTTAGAATCAAGACTAAATTGACACAATGTATAATTGTTGAGGGTCAAAGTTACTATTATACAAAATTTAAAAGTTGCCACCATTAGCCCGTTGGTGACCAAAAAAGAAAAAAGTGAATAGTTGGGTGACCAAAAATAAATTTACTAATACTTGAGTGACCATTTTGTAACTTTTCATAGTTAGATGACAAAAAAATTACTAATAGTTGGATGACTACTAAAGTAATTTACCCTAAAATATATTACGCACTAATTACTTTAGGGGTTAACTATACAAATAGTTACCTAACTTTAAAAACTTTCAATTTAGGCATTATCGTTTGAATTTGTTTTTGTTTTGGTCACCACCGTTAAATTTATAACGTAAAGCCTTTTTCTAACTAGTATAATAACACATTTAATCCTCAATACTTACATATTCAATCAATTTGATCCTAGTTCTAAATAATTCAATAAATATAATCTTTCATATTTAAAAAATCTATCAATTTGATCATCAAACTTCGCAGCCAAAGCTTTCTGCTTTTAAAACAGAGGCATTCTACATCTATTAATTATTTTATTTATGGTTGAAGTTATCCAATTTGATACACAACCCATTTTGTTTATATTTTTAAGAAGCTAAACACCATTAAAAATAAAAAATAAAAAAAATCTTAAAAATATAATATATAATAAAGTTATATAAATAATTTAATATTTGTAAAAAAACAAATTTTCACTTTGACTAGCATAATTTTATTTTTTAATTAATTAGGTAAATGATTTGACACTAAATCATATTATTAGTCATACATATTGCTTATTGTGGATTTAAAAATAAAAAAACAAATTATGAAAAATAAATAGAATACATAATAATCTCTTAATCAATTTATAAAATTAAAAAAAAATCATTATCAATATAACAAAAGGAAATTCAATTAATGATTTCGCATTTTTTTCTAAAAATCAAATGTTCATAATTTTTTATTATATAATTATTGATTAAACTATTAGATTTTTCAAAGCTACATTTTTTAACTCTAGATATAATTTCCAATTTCAAGGATCAATTTGGAGGACTATTTCTATGTACCTTGAAGGAAATATCATACTTGCTAACAGCAAAAATAAATCAAAAGTGTTTTTTTTTTATTTAAGATTTTTCCATTTCTTTAGCAAAAAATTTATCAATCAAAGAGTTATTAAATATTATATTTAGAAATAGAAAAGGAAATAAAGGTTCAAGATAAGCTTATTGGTATCAAGAATTGGCTCGAGAAACAACTCATTAGTTGAGAAAAGTTTTTTTTTGGAGGGGGGAAGGGGGTTACAAATTTATAGATGTGGAATGTATCTGTTTTAAAAGCTGAAAACTTTGATTAGGAAGTTTAAGGATCAAATTGATAGAATTTGTAAATGTAAAAGGTTAAATTTATTGGATTATTTTAGAATAGGATTAAATCAATAGAATATATAAGTATTGAGGACTAAATGTGTTATTATATCAATTAGAAAAATGTTTTCCATTATCAATTTAACGATGGGTGAACAAAACAGGAATAAATTCAAAAATTAGTGCCTAAATTAAAAATTTTAAAGTTGAGTGATGAAAACAGGAACGCAAGCATAATTGAATGTTGATTTGTATAATTACCCTTACTTTAGTTAGAATATTGAAAAAAAGGAATTGCTTTAGTTAGAATATGACCAGTTCGTACACTGAAAAAGGAAAATAGACTTACTAAAGTCTTAATAAACCCTCAAATTTACCAAAAGTCTAATAAGATCAACCACCGAAACCAAAGTAGGTTACTTTGAAGGAAAAAGAAATCAAAACTCTGGAAGCCCTTGGTCTTACACGTTTTGGTTGGTTTGACACTTCAAAATAAATATATATATATGGTCTTTCCAATATTATATATATGGTTTATACAATATAAACGTGTGCCTATGTGAAGCTGAAAATACAAAGTATAGTAATTTCTGCCAACCAACATTGACCATTTCCCCAACCATAATTTCATATGCCATGCCATCGACCCTTTATAAATCTGTCAGCAAAAACCATGAATGATGAATGACGAATGATAATACATCTTCTTCTTCTTCGAAGCATAAACTTCTAGCTTCCATGGCTTTGCTGCAAAACATCTTCGGCTGCTTTACAGAATCTTCCGAATCCAAATATATTTGCCATGGCGATGTTTGTGTTCTTCGGAATCAGAAGAAACCTGGGAAGAAGAATATGATGTCGACCTCCACCAACAACAAACCAAAGCAAAGCAATCGGAACTTCCTCGCCATTCTTTCCGTTAGAAGAGCTTCAACGACCTAACTGTGTTTACTTATATCGTTCATATACATATATATATGTACACACTGTAGAGGGATAACTTGTAGATTGTTTGATAATGGGTTACTGTTGTTTTATGTCTGGGCTGTTTATTTTGATAGCTAACAGGCCAGACTTCTGGGAACAGCATTAGATGTTTCTGAGTTCTGAACCGTTTGTTTCCAGATTCATTTGTTAGAAAAGTATTCTTCAATATTCTTGATCTTTGATTTTGATAATTTAATAAGGTTACTTTTATTTCGACGTAATAAAAGAAATACTGTAAAAGTACTCGCTCGTTAATGCATTGTTCCGCCCTGCCCGGATGTAAAAAATTGAATATATGTAATTGTTATAGATTATTTTGTGAATGGAATGTGGATTTTCTTGATTTAAAATGAAATGATTATTAATATTTTCTTTAAATTCTTGTAATTACATAAATACGCAACATTTATTTTAAGATTTTAGTGGGCAACAACCGCAACTGTAAATAATTTTATGTTTTGGGAATATATTATTGCAAATAAAAGTGTTAGGATTGACAAGAAACTAAACTAAGGCTCAGTTTGTTTATCAGTAAAATATTTTTCGGAAAATAATTTCTAGAAAATGATTTACTTTTCTGATGTTTGGATGAATCTGTGTAAAATATTTTCTGTTGTTTGGCAGATTTCCTAAAAATATTTCATAAAAGTTGTTTTAAATTAAACAAATATATATTTAAGAATTTATTATCTTTTCATTGTTTAATTGAGTTTATTTTATATATATATATATATATATATATATATATTAATAAATTTATATTTAATATCAAGCATATACAAGTTGCCAAGTTCTTATATTTACTTTAAAAAAGGTAGACAAAAAAATTTTAAACCATTATATAGGAACCATTGCCATGTTTTGGGATTTAACTTGGACAAAACAAAAATTCAAGCCTTAAAACAAAAATAATTGCTTAGTTCAAACCCAAATGTAAAAACAATTGCCTAACTTAGTAGACCAATAATAAATTCAAGCCCCAATGTAGTAACAGTTACCAAATTCAATTCTCCAAAAAATGATACACCATCAAATTTATTAGAAAACTTGTTCAAGCCAGCAATTTCTTTTACTAAAGCATCCTAGTTGCCTTTGAGAAACAAAAACCCTGGCCAATAAAGTTCAAACATTGCAAACCAGCTCATCGAAGTAAACAAAATGTGATAGTAAATTAAAGAAAATTCAACTTCAACCAGTCAGATGTGGCCTAGGCTTCTCAAATGAAAAACAATATCCAATCAACAAACTGAAAGATGTTCACTACCAAAAATTTTAGAACTATAAACCACATCAACTCTCTTTTCATTGCAATTAATGAGAGAACTTACATAAACAAGTTAGGCTTTGATGCCTTGTAAGTGGTCTTCAGCTTCCTGGTAGGCGGCTTTACCTTCTTGAACACCAATGGGAACTTGATTTTGGAGTTGTGGAACTGCTGGGTGCTATCTCTCTTGCATAGCTTGGCTGGGATAGTTGCAGTCTTGATAATCTAGATACATGGGAACTGGACTCTGTGGCGAGAAGCCATCTCAGTGTACATCTGTTCAACAGCTCCGTTTAAAGTAGTGTCACGGTATTCCTTGTACATGTTATGATAACCAGTACGACTTTGGTAGGGGAGCCATATACCATAATTCTTGATCTTGGTAGGGTTCTTCTCAAATATTTGCAGAGAAACTTGATTTAAATACCAGGCATTAAAAAGAATATCAAAGAATGCATCAGAAATTGTGTTGCCTTGGGTGTGCAGATGATCAATTTGCAATCACTAACTATAGCATTTTTTTCCTGGATAAGGATTCCACCACATAGCCAGTAAATGAATTCTGGTTAGCAAGAAAGAAAAAGAGATAGGGATAAAAAAAGAAAACCTAAATTATCCAATTTTAATTCCAGGAATTGCTTTTCGAATTCGGTCTTACATATGAAACCCCAAAAAATTATGTGACCAAATAAATCATTTAATGCAATCACAATCAGTAAAACAAAGATGAATAAGCTACAAAGTGCAATTTTCTAAAACAAAGTCGGTAAGAAAGCCTTAAAATCAGATATTTCTTAGCTATCTATGTTCCCTGCTGCTCTCAAGACAAATTTAAAGAGCTTAAGAACATAATCTCCGGTGTAACTTGAAGAGTAATGAGCTAAACATTGGCAATCCCACACAAAGTAACTTCAGACATTAATCAACATAAGCTAGCTATAAAAAAGAATGCAAATGATGCGTTTCTTATTCAAATTTCCACACATTATCCCACAATAAATCACTTGATACAGAGTGGATTATCAAAGGAATAACACTGAGAATATACCTCATTGATGGCAAGGACTTGACCATTGTTCTTCTTAACCCAGCACACGCGTCCAGTGCAATGGGAAAAGGGAGAAGCTTTAAGCACGAGACAAACAGATTTTAATAAAGCATAAAAAAAAGCTGAATGATGCAAAACCCAGAAACAAACAGAGCATAACAAAAAGCATAAAAAAGGAAGAAGAAGAAGATTCTTCAACAGACAGATGAAATACAGAAAATAAAAAGCATAAAAAAACTTACCTTGATTGAGATTCAAGAAGGGAACTGGATGAAAAAGGAGAAGGAAGATGAAGAACGGAAGAAGGAGAAAGAATATGGTAAGAGTGGAGGAAGATTTTCCAGAAAATGTCTTGCAGAAATAAAATTTGTAAGACATTTTCCCTAAAAACCCATCTCATTTACCGTGTTTTGGAAAATATTTTCCCCATGTAAAACATTTTCAAGCAAACAAACACCGTAAAACCAAGAATACATTTTCTTGAAAATGTTTTCCTGGCAAACAAACGGACCCTAAGTGTAAATAAATAAAGCAATCACTGTGCTGTGGAAGAATCACTGCCTTAGAAGTAACTTCATCTTGATCGTTGTAATCGGAAATGGACGTCGCCCCCCAAAATTAACACAGTATTTCCAAATCCGTACACCCGAATGAGAAAGATGAAACTCAAAAGGATTACTCTTCTCGTAAAAGGCGGGAAATAAATTGGAAGAAACTCGGGTAAACCACACTAGGTTCAATTCCCAAGAAAGACTTGAGGGGTCATAGATGTTCCCACTTAAAATCTAATCTCCTCGATAGAATATTGCACTAATGTAGTAACACATCAGAATTTTTAAAGAGCAAGAACGTGAGAGAAAAGAGAGAATTGAGTTTTCTTGTTTTTATGTGTTGTGAAAAATGAGTAGAATAGCCTGCTATTTATATTGTATTCAGAAGGGGCAAATGGTAAAATAAAGTGTTAGTTTCCAAAAATAGTAGAGGATTTTCCTCAATAGAAAATATTCTGCAACAGTCAAAGGATTTTCCTCAATCGAAAAATATTCTACAACAGAAAATATTTTGAAAAAATATTTCTGATTTGTATTATCAACATTCCCCCACTAATGCAAAAGAATTGGAAAATTTTGTAAACATAAGAAAAGGTAAAACGTGAGAAGAGCAATAGCGAAATTAGTCACTTAAGCACTAGTATCTTGTGGATTTGAACTAGTACGTAGTGAAATGAGTGATTCTTCTCTTTAACAAGTGAACGAATCTTGAACTTGTTAATATAGGGTTAACTCATGACACATGACTAATCTCAGGTCCAATTGAGTTCCGCGATAGATCAACAATTTAGCCAATATACCTTGGGATACTGGTAAGTGCTCTAGAAAAATAGCCCAACATTTTTAATAGAAGGTGGATAATCCTTTACACTTACGTAGATGATTTCATAAAGTCTATCTCAGTATAGATCACCCGAACCAAGGCTATGAAATTATTAAGAGCATTTAATAAGCTCAACATCTAAGTTTTATAATTCGATGAATTCATCAAGTCCGTCTCAATAAAACCACCCAAACACTGGAATATGAATTCATTAAGAGCATTTAATAAGCTCAACCTCTCAATTTTATAATTCAAGGAATTCATTAAGTCTGTCTCACTAGGACCACCCAAACTCTAGGCTATAAACTCATTAAGAGCAATGAGCTCATCCTTATGCATGTACATTGTGCGCCTTAGGGATAGGTAAAGATGTACACTATGAGTCTTTCCATGGTGACGTTCTCGAAACTAACTAATAATTTCGACAAAGGCAAGCGCACTTATCGAACAGTAGTATAGTTGTGGTGAGTTCGGAATATCGTATCCTCAAGGACCAAGAGTACTAGTATTAACTATCTTTTTATTATCTAGCCTAATAATTAAGAGGATTTATTTTTAATCTAAAATAACTAACTAATTTAACTAACTATGAACGCGACAGAGAGTAAATTGGGAAAATACTTTTGGACAACTTATATGAGATAAGCAATACCTAAGGAAGAATCCACCTAGACTTCACTTATTACTTTTGATTCATGGGATTTATTCACTTGACTTAATCCGTAGAAATCCCTGATTTATGTTAATATCTCTTTCAAGACTAAAAACAACTGAATCTAGGTTGATTAATTGAAATCTCTTTCTAATTAAAACACATATTGTCGCATTAACTCGATCTATGGATTCTCTTATTAGGTTTAACCCTAATCCGGTAAATTTTCGTCGCCTTATTTCTAGGGTTGCAATCAACTCCGCTTAATTGTATTGATCTACTCTTAGACAGGGACTTTTGCTCCACTGAATAAGCACATTCGACTTGAATCAATAACCTGAATTATCAAACAAGAATAAGAACTCACAATTAAGAACAAGCACAAGTATTTATCTCATAAATCAAATAATAATAAGATTCGTCTTAGGTTTCATCCCCTTAGATATTTAAGGGATTTAGTTTATACTAATAAAGGGAAACATATTAGAATATGGAAAACAACAAAATATAAGAAAACCCAAAAAC
The DNA here is from genome assembly GCA_005393395.2 of Gossypium australe. NCBI lineage: Eukaryota > Viridiplantae > Streptophyta > Magnoliopsida > Malvales > Malvaceae > Gossypium > Gossypium australe. The sequence goes on from CM016614.1 coordinate 16,153,619, forward strand.
TTCTAAAGAACTTGATGGGAGATCCTTAGTCTTGATGGAGATCCTTCTCCTAAGCTGTTCCCGACGGCTGTCTTGGAGTATTTTCTCCTTTTACTCGGCATCTATTCGATGTCCTGTCGACTCCTTTTTAGGTTGCCCCCTAGGGTGTTTATATATGCTTTCGAGATGCCTTACTTGGCCCACAAGTATCCTATTCCGAATAGAATTCATCCTAGTTTCGGTAAGGACACACCCGTGTGACACATCTGTGGTCGATAGTCCAGGCCGTGTTCGTTCCTCTTTGTCACACACGGCCGTGTGGTCCGCCCGTGTGCAGTGGTCCAGGCTGTGTAGGCCCATTTTGTCCCTTTTTGGCTTGTTTCTCGTTCTTTTCGACTCCCTAAGCTCTCCTGAGTATAAAACATGAAATTAAGAGATTAGGAGCACCGAATTCATCAAATTCAATGAAAAATCATCCAAAATTAAGCCAAGCATGGGGTTAAAATATGTGTAAATTATGGTTTATCACATGGTTTCGTTTGACGACATTGAACTTTGAAGACTAAGTTGGTTATCCACCATGAATTCCTCAACCGGTGGGCTTAAGATCTATCCCCCTCAACAAATTAATAACCATTCTCCTGCATAACCCTTTGGTTAGTAGATTAGCTAGGTTCCTCTCAGATTTTACATACTCCATGGCGAGTACTCCATTCTTTATTAAGTGTCTCACATATTCATGTCTTATTTGTAAATGCCTTTTCTTGCCATTGTAAGCATGGTTTTTAGCAACACAAATAGTGACTTGTGAATCATATAATAAGGACACAAGAGGTGTAGGTTTCCCCCATAAAAGAATCTTTGCAAGCATATTCCTAAGCCACTCTGCCTTTTGCCTAAGTCAGTCAAGAGTTATAAACTTTGATTCCATCATGGAGTGAGAAATACACGTCTGTTTAGTAGACTTCCAAGAAATAGTTGCTCCATTTAAAATAAAGACATACCCACTTGCAGAGCTAACTTTATTAGTTACCCATTTTGCATTACAATATCTCTCTAGAACTGAAGAGTATCTGAAAAATTCCAACTTCCAAGTTATTGTACTTTAATTTCACTCAAAATCATTTGGGGAAAGTTTAACCTTGATAGTATATGTAATAACCAATTTTGGCCCGGGCCCGTCAGAAACAACCAAGGCCCATCAAATAATAAAACCAATAATAAAGAGTTCAAATGACCAATTACAAACCCAAACAATGCAGCCCAATTACAATAACCTGACCCTAACCCAATCCAAACCCGAATGGCCCATTTCACAACCTAATACCTAAAATTTATCAGCTAAACCAAACAAACCCAGTACAAGCAAGCCCAATTAAATTCAGACCCTAACCCATTAACAAAAAAACAGTAAGCAAAACCATAGTCCCTTTTCCAACGCCGCCGCGCGTCCCCCCACACACGCGTCGCTCCAACTCCTCCACGCGCGTCGGTACCCGCAGCCCACTACTCATCACCTCATGTGCACGCGCCTCTCCACTAGCATCCCTCCCCGCGTAAGGCCCCCTTGCACACTTCTGACATCGTCTGCAAAATGAAAGCACACAACAGAAGCCAACACAGGAAACGAAAAGAAAAAAGACAAAATAACAATGGCACGCGAGCAAAAAACGAGACGAAGAAGGGCAGAACATAACACAGAGAATAAAAAAATAGCAACCCATACCTTTGTATTTCGGATAAAAACCGAAACAAACCCATTTGTAAAGGGGGACTCTCAGAATCAAAAGAAGAAAGAAATTCTAAAAGGTTGATTTGGAATCTATTGTCTCTTTCTTTCTCAGTTGTTTAACACTGTCTCCTTTACCTTTTTATCATTTTTTTACTGTTTTCTTTAAACTAAATAAATTTTAAGTATAAAGCAAAAAGAAAAAGAAAAAGAAGAAAAGATCTTATCTAAGCCCCGGAGTTCGTCATCGGAGGCACCTTTCCGCCGCCGGGGCTAAGCCGAGGCCCCAAAAGGGAGTTTCTTCTCACGAGCATCGGGGAGCCAAGGTTTGACTTGAACGGGTTCCGAAAAGGAACCAACGGGCTCCTCTCTGCGCGACCTCGACCACCAAATATGATGGTGATTCGACGGAATCCAAGGAGTTCAAACGTCGGGCCTGAAGGAGGGAGGGGAGAAGATGAAGTGTTTTCTGTTTTTGAAATAATGATCTGCAAAATAACAAAAAATGGAATTTGAGGCACTTATCTGGAACGCGAAACGGTGTCGTTTCACCGAGGGCCACCAGCACCAAAACGGCGCCGTTTAGGTTGACCCGGCTACGACCCGACCCATTGAAGGAGGGTCCGCGTGTTTTCCTTTAAGGGGTTATTTATTCCCCAAGTCCTTTCGCAATTTTCACTTTATAAATTCAGTTTTTAATCATTTTCAAATTTACCCCAATATGTTTCTCTATGTTCTAATTTAGCCCAGAGCAAAAACGAAGTGCATAGAGAAGGGAATAATTTCGTTTCTGGTCCCCCCATCTTTCATGCGCGTTTTCAAATTGACCCTTTTCCCTTTTTATTTCACTTCGAATTGACCCCAGATTTTCGCTTTAGATGCAGTTAGATCCCTTGTTATTATATTATTATTGTTATTAACATTATTATACTTTTGTGCACATATTTTATCGTTATTTTGTTTAACTAACTTAATTATTGTCATTATTATTATTATTATTATTATTATTATTATTATTATTATTACTATTACTAATATTATTATATTATAATATTATATTTTTTATTTTCTTTTATTTTTATATAGTATCATGTATATTGTGTATTATTTCTAAAGTTTTTAACTTATTTATATTATCTGATCTATTTTATTATATTGTTTATATGATGTAAATAATTTTATGATTAGTATATATACATTTTTTTGTTTGTATGTATAGGAATATTTTCTTTAAATCTATTTATTTATTTAACTTATTTCCTTTTATTTCCTGTTTTGTTATTTGCACATCTACTTTGTCTATTTTTAATGTGTTATTTCCATGCATAAATTATTAATTTTAAATTTTTTATCTTCGTGTATGTTAGCTAATGTTTGCACACCTTGTACCACAACATGCTTCAAAATTCCAATACATGTATGCCTTATACCAAACATGTTGTACACACTAAGTTTATTTTGAAATCCCACGTACATGAATTTTTCCAAAAAACGAGGCAATATTTGCGTGTTTAGGAGCACGGAGAATTACATCCTAACGTACTGGGTGTTGATTTTACGTTCGAATAAATACTCGAGTACCTTCTTTATTTTACATGTTTTGAAGATCAAAGATTATCTCGATGTCAGAGTATAAAGGCGTCATATCCTAACGTGCTGGATACGATACCCTTATTCCTTTGAAACGAATGGATCTTGAGATTTAATTCAGATTTAATAACTTTTTCAGCTTCAAATATTTTCAAATTTTCAACATTGGGACAACATCAATCAATTTGGTACCAAGTTTGGGCGTTGCAAGGGTGCTAACCCTTCCTTGCACGTAACCGACTCCCGAATCCGTTTTCTCGAGTTTCGTAGACCAAGATGTCGTTTTAGTAAATCAAAATGTTTTATTAAAACGAAGGTGACCCGATCACACCAAAAAAGATCGGTGGCGACTCCTTATTTTAAAAGTCAATTCCCGTTTTGTCAAAAAAATGGTTATGACAGCTTGGCGACTCCACTGGGGACCTCGAGAGTCAGGCCATAAATTGATTGATTTCTGTCCTTTTGATTAAAATTTGGAAATTTGTTTTGAAAAATCATGTTTCTTTTGATACATCCGTTTGTGCTATAACGACAATAATGTCGAGTCTCATAATAATTGCATTGCATGACCGTTGTGGTCACACCCTCTTAAGTGGAAGCGAGAAGCTACTCTTTCGTGAGGTCTTTACCTCCGTGCAAGATAGTGGATCACTTTTGAGATACATCCGTACTTATGTCTTCGTAAGATTTTTATCTCCGTGCAGCCATAGGGAAATGTATTCCCCTGAACTGAACTCGGTCCGTATGGGCTTATAACGGGTGAAGATCGAGGAATCTGCTGGTTCGGGTACTTTTTCTTTAGAACCGAACCTCATATAGCAAGCCCTAAGAGCCCGTTGTAGGTAGAGCCACGCCAAACCTTAGTGGTTACCCGAGTAGGTTCTCTATCCCTTGTTTACTTTAAACTGTATGTGAAATATTGACTTATCTTGTTTTATTGAATGTCATTTTCATCACACTTGGTTCACTAACGGGCATCATATCGCATGACCATCGTGGTCGTACCTTTAAGTGGGAGTGAGAAACTAAGCTTTCGTGAGGTCTTCACCTTCGCATGGGCTAGTGGATTGCTTCCGGGATACATCCGTACCTATGTGCTTCCTGAGGTTTTCACCTCCGCATGGCCATAGGGAAATGTATCTCCCTGAGCCGAACTCGGTCCATATGAGCCTATAATGGGTGAGGATTGAGGAATCTGCTGGTTCAGGTACCCCTCTTTAGAACCGAACCCCACATAGAAACTCAAGAGCCTACCCTAGGTAGAATTGCACCAAACCATGGCGGTCACCTGGGTAGGTGTTCTGTGTTTGTTTATTCTTCTTGCACTAACGTGTTTTCTGTTGTGATTATTTATGTACACTGGGCTACTGCATTTTCCTCTGTCTTGATTGCATTGCATTAAAACATTAAGAGAGGTGTCGATTAATATTTGATTGCTAAATAGAGGAGTTTGTCATGAGAAAATGAATTTCTTGATAAAATGGACTATAATATGGCTGCTCAAATATAGTCCAAGTAAATAACGAGAAAAGGCGTATAGTCCACGGAAGAATACAAGACTTTGCACGGTGATTCAAGCCAACAAGGATTATTCAAGAGGTGTTACGCCTTGACTTTCTTAAAGAAACTTATGAACACCGCGGATGATAGTCGAGTCAAGAAGTACAGCCTGAACCAAACGACAAGGAGCTAGAAAAGGCGCCTATGAAGAAAGTTCACGGGGCGTGATCATAACATCTGACACGACGAAAAAGATCAGTGTTTTCACTTGGATTATGAGGACAAAACTGTATATGCAATCCATTTTATGTAAAGAGCTTCATTTTCTAGAAAAGTTTTTCAAATGGAATTGAATTCATAATCGGTACCTCTCTTTTTGCATTCATTCCATGCATTTGCATTGCATTGCATCATTAGAAAGGAGGTGTCGATTCATGTTCAATTGCTGAATAGAAGAGTTTGTCATAAGGAAATGTGTTACTTGATGAAGTGGATTATAATACGGTCGTCTGAACATAGTCTAGGTAACAACGGGAGAATGCCTTGCTCGAAGATTCAAAGCCTACAAGGATTATTTAAGAGTCATCAGAGGATTATGAGTATCGCAGAGGATAAGCGAATGACAAGGTACGACCTGGACCAAGCAACAAAGAGCTGAAAGAGACGTCTATTGAGAAAGTCCACGGGACGCAGTCATAACCTCCAGGCACGAAAGAAAGGATTGGCGTTTTCACCTGGACTATGAGGACATGGCTGTATATGCAATCCGTTTTAATGTAAAGAAACGTATTTTCTAGAAAAGTTCTTCTAATGTAATCGAATTCATGATCAACACCCCTCTTTTTGCATTCATACCATGCATTCGCATTGCATTGCATACAGCAGCATCATATCACCCTAATCATTCACTAAGGCTAAAATCGTATGATCTAAAGTTGCGACACCACGAATCTGAAATCACGTCATCCTTATAGGAAAACGGCTAAGAGCTAGAGCTATGGATGCTGAACTCAATGAAAGAAACGAAAGAATAGAAAGAATCCAAAAAGAGTTGCAAGAGCAGTTGGCCAAGTCGCAGCAAGAAGCAAGGGATCTGATGGTAAGATCTCTAGAGGAATCGCTCGAGCAGAAGGATCAAATGGCCAAAATGATGGAGATGATGACAACTCTGGTCAAAGGAAAAGGACCCGCGCAAAGTCATGATGTTACAGAACCCCAGTCAAGAGATAATTAGGATCCGCTCTATCTCCCAGGATTCACTCCGCCCCATGCCCATGCAACGCAAAGAGGATATCCTCAAGGGGAACCGGCAGGCCTAGAGCCACGACCTGCACCACCTGCTCACTTGGGGCAAGGTATATTTGTATGAAACTCCGGAGATAATTCTGCTAATCCAAGGGTTCCAGATATGGATGATCTGGTAGAAATAGCCAGGTTGAAAACAGAAGATCGTTATGCTCAGGACAAGTATAAGAGTTTGGAAGAAAGGCTCAAGGCGATAGAAGGTACTGAAGTCTTCTCTGCACTAAGCGCCAAAGAGCTCAGTTTGGTTCCCGATCTGATCCTGCCTCCGAAATTTAAAGTGCCAGATTTTGAAAAATACGATGGAACGAGATGTCCAAAGGCGCATCCTATCATGTTTTGTCGGAAGATGGCTGGTTATATGAATGAGGACAAATTGTTAATACATTATTTTCAAGATAGCTTAATCAGATCAGCCCTCCAATGGTATAATCAACTCAGCAGAGAGAGGATCCAATCATGGAAGGACCTAGCATCAGCATTTTGTGAACAGTACAAGCATGTCTCCAATATGGTACCTGATCGACTAACACTGCAGATGATGGAAAAGAAGCCAATAGAGACTTTTAGACAATACGCTCAAAGGTGGAGGGATATCTCGGCCCAAGTAGAACCCCCACTAACTAAAACTGAGATAACGGTCCTCTTTATCAACACTTTGAAAGCACCATTTTATGACAAGCTGGTGGGAAACGCCACAAAAGACTTCGTCGATATCGTAATGTCTGGAGAAATGATTGAGAATGCCATAAAGAGTGGAAAAATAGATGCAAGAGAAATTGACAAAAGGTCAAGCTCGAGAAATATGGAAAATGAAGTGAACAACTTGAGCAAGCGTTCCAAGTCAGTCCCTGCAGGTCAACCGAAGGCTGTGACCACTGGTCATCAGGGATCATCAAGTCAAGAATCCAAGGCAAAGCATCTCCAGTTTTCACCAATTCCAATGACATATGGGGAGTTGTATCAAAGCCTATTTGATGCACATATGGTGGCTCCTCACTACATGAAACCAGTGCAACCCCCATACCCCAAATGGTATGATTCGAATGCTCGATGTGAATAAGAAATTAGTGGAGAGGCTTATTAAAATAGGGGTTTTGAAGTTCGATGAGTCGACCGGAGCAATAATTTAAGATAATTGAAGGAGGGGGCCAGAGAGTCTCAATTCCTTAAAGAAGTTGTCAGAAGCCTAGAAATCGAGAAGTCAAAACGCCAATGACACATTTGAAAGGAAAACGGGGGCATAAAACTTTCCGAAGCCTTACACACTCGGGAGTGTTTTGAACAATAGGACTGTGGAAGAAACCTGCATTTTTAGCTAATCTAGAGTAATATTCAAAACATGCTTGTTGCTTTAAGCCTAGAGGCAACAAGAGTCCTTTCGTGAAATGGGCTTGTTGCCAGAATTGTTATTTTAATAAAACGCATCTTCATTTTCACTCCTCGCATTTCATACTCTACATCATTTCATTTTCATACCATACTTTTAATTTTCTACCTTCATACCCACAAGGGGTCCCCCAGATAGCAATGACATGAGCAACCCTGTTACCGACTCTCTTTTTAATGAGATATGTGTCTAAAGGGATTGGAGGACTGGGGAGATGACAGAGGTCACAACTTGTTTCCAAAATTGTCAAGAATGGTAGATCCCATCTTACGAAGTGTCAGCAAATACTACAAGGGAGATGAAGATGGAAGCTTAGCTTGCCGCAGGCAAGGCAAGGAATTATTGAGTTATCTCCAAGAGTTCAAAGATATTTTCGTATGATCACACCGGGACTGCTAAGGCACGAGTATGCTGTCACAGCTAAGAAAGCCACAGAAGAAGTCCATAAGGATATTTGAAGATCACATGCTGATAGTTCTACCCTGACTAAGCCAATCAAGAGGTTCGAGCTACTGGTCTACCCAGAAAGGAAAATTGCATCAAACGTCAAAGCGAAGACAGAACTTATGTGCCTTTTCCTCATTGTCTACACGTGGAGCAGGGAGTTATCAAGCCAATCTCCTCAAAAGCTTCAGGTCCGCATCGATTCATTTTTGTGGATGTCGATCTCTTCACTAAGAGGGCGAGGGTCGCTTCATATGCCAATATTACAAAGTCGACAGTCATTAGACCAAAAAGGAAAAAAGAAAAAATATTAACAAAAAAGGCGAAAAGGTCTTATTTAACCGCACAATGTCAAAAGTTTGCGGTCTTTTCAAGGATCAAGTTCCATGTCATGGTGCAAAAAAAAAAGGGCAACAGAACAAAGATTGTTAGGAAGATGACCTAAACTTGGGAATGTTGGCATATAGAAGTTACGTTTACCTTTTTTTTGATCATTAAACTTTGGCTAGGACCTCTGCTGGGACAACGCTTTCCTCATTAGGTTTTGCCTAGTGAAGTCAAAATTCTCTTATCCCCAGGCACAGGCTGGGCCAAAATTGGATAAGGTGGAATGGATCCAATCCCGATGTGATCAAGTGAATTTGAAAAGAAAATGTTGAGAGATATCTGTCACGATCAGATGAAGCGAGTTTACAACAAAAAGGATCGCCTTAGAAAATTTCATGATATGGCTTTGAAAGAAAAATTCTCTCATGCAAAAGAGACTTCAGAAGAAAGAAAATGCCAAGCCGGGAAGGACCTTAGGCAGCAAAGAAAGCCCGTTCTAGGGAAACAAGGATATTGTCTGAGATAGACGACAAGGACCTGCCCAATCCGGTGAATTCAAAAAAATTCAAAAAAAAACAACAAAAAACAAAAAAGAATGAGAAGAAAGAAAAAAGAAGAAAAAGGAGAGGCCAAAGTGAAAACCCGCAGAGGGCACTTTGAGACCAAAAGTGGGTTTGAGTTGAAAACCCGAAAGGGATAGCTCAAATTTTGATAAAAATGGGGCATACAGTAGTCTTGCTACGCTTAAAGTAACAATGAAAAGGAATGTTGCGCCTTGGGGCATCGACAAAGTACTCTGGATCCCCTAAACACATATGGAGTTTAGAATGGTCCTCAAGAAGTTTGAACAGAGAAGCTCAAGCTGCGATATCTGGGGCACCTAGTTTCCATTTTACCCATTTTGAGTCTGCTATCTTTGTCTTTTCAAAATACACTCTAAATAAATTTGCTTCTTCATTGCATATGCTAGCTTTGATTAACTTTTTTTATTCGAGCTATACTCCCAATAAATTCCCATTCCGTCCATCATTATGGTCCTTTTTTGAGCATTTTGCATTGAAATAACGATTATTGGACTAATAATACTTTCATGAAAGGAGTTTCGCATATTACTCTAGAAACCTCTAAACAATATAGGAGTCTGAAGCAGGATTATTGCTTAAGATTCACCAAGCTTAAGGGTCGAAAATATTTGAGTCCAGATTAAGGTGATTGAACAAAATGACAAGGTACCGCGTCAGTGACACAATCTTGACGGAAAATGGGCATTGTTAACCCAAGTGAAAAACCAGAATCATTTTCGAAAGGAAATGACATTCTGCATTCATGCGAGCATCACGCATATACATCTGGTTGGGTCACCTAAATAGTGATCGTTAGAAGGAAGCTGATACAGATCCTATACCTTTGAATAACAAGAGGGTGGGTTGAAGAAGAGACAAATCCTATGTTTTAGAGTCGCAGTGGGATGAATGGAGGATATTCAAATCCTATACCCCCAGGTCACAATGAGATGAACCCTGAAGCTACAGTGGGGCAAAAGGGTGATATACGAGAAACGCAGATTACTCCTGAGGTTTGAGGACGGGTACAAAACCTAAAAGGAGAGTCAAGAATCGAAGCAATGAACACAGGTCATCATGAAAGTCGTGACGAAAAAGAGATACATGACAAACAAATCAGGGCGCATGGCATAATCATGTAGGCATAAAAGCATTTAAGATAAACACGTGCATATCATGATAACATCGCGCATGACACATACAGGTACACCAGTAAAACAAGAAGTTTTGATGGTAACCGTACCGAACCAAGGAGAAAGAAGACATTCGAGTTCCACCAGATGATGTTATGAAATCCTGATTGCAAAATATCAACTCATAATACGAGAGGTGAGTTGAGCCTCAGGTCACACTCTGAGGTGTTTTTCAATTTTTATTTTTCAAATATCAACTCATAATACGAGAGATGAGTTGAGCCTCAGGTCACACCCTGAGGTGTTTTTTTTTTTAATTTCTGTTCAAAATATCAACTCATAATACGAGAGGTGAGTTGAGCCTCAGGTCACACCCTGAGGTGTTTTTCAATTTCTGTTCAAATATCAACTCATAATACGAGAGGTGAGTTGAGCCTCGGGTTACGCACGCTGAGGTATCTTTAATTTTTGTTTTTCAATTTCCGCTAAAATCAACTCACAATGCGATAAGTGAGTTGGGCCTCGGGTTACGCATGCTGAGGTATTTTTAATTTCTGTTTCTCAATTTCTGCTAAAATCAACTCATAATGCGAGAGGTGAGTTGGGCCTCGGGTTACACACGCTGAGGCATCTTTAATCTTTGTTTTTCAATTTCCGTTAAAATCAACTCATAATGCGAGAAGTGAGTTGGGCCTCGGTTTACGCACGCTGAGGTATTTTAATTTCTGTCTTTCAATTTCTGTTAAATCAACTCATAATACGAGAAGTGAGTTGGGCCTCGGGTTACACACGCTGAGGTATTTTAATTTCGGTTTTTCAATTCCTGTTAAAATCAACTCATAATGCGAGAAGTGAGTTGGGCCTCGGGTTACGCACGCTGAGGTATTTTAATTTCGATTTTTCAATTCCTGTTAAAATCAACTCATAATTTGAGAAGTGAGTTGGGCCTCGGGTTACGCACGCTGAGGTATTTTTAATTTCTGTCTTTTTAATTTCTGTTAAAATCAACTCATAATGCGAAAGGAGAGTTGGGCCTCAGGTTGCGCATACTGAGGTATTCTTAATTCCTGTTTTTCAATTTCTGTTATCTAAAAAAAAATAAAAAAAAAGAGAGAAAAAAAAAAGAGAAAAGGTCAACTCATATTGCGAGAATAAGGGAGTAGTTGGAAAAGTTCAGGTTTCATCGAAGTCCCAGTGGAGCAATTGGTAAATCGAAGCTACAAATCTCTTCACGTCCTGAAGTCATGTTGGGGCAAGTTAAAAATAAACAAGATCGAGGAAAAGCGAATTGACGCCACGGGTCATGTCTCGCGGAAGTGGTGGTAGAATGGATCAAAGCTACAGGCTACAGCAGAGTTTGAAGATGTTTGAGGAAGACGAGGACCAATAAGTCAAGGCTTGGCCAAGACCGGGCAAAATTGGTTCTTCTATTGTCTTTGCTCTATTCTCGTTACACGACAATAAGCAAAGAGGGGCAGTTGTAATAACCAATTTTAGTCCGGGCCCGTCAGAAACAACCAAGGCCCATCAAATAATAAAACCAATAATAAAGAGTTCAAATGACCAATTACAAACCCAAACAATGCAGCCCAATTACAATAACCTGACCCTAACCCAATCCAAACCCGAATGGCCCATTTCACAACCCAATACCTAAAATTTATCAGCTAAACCAAACAAACCCAGTACAAGCAAGCCCAATTAAATTCAGACCCTAACGCATTAACAAAAAAACAGTAAGCAAAACCATAGTCCCTTTTCCAACGCTGCCGCGCGTCCCCCCACACACGCGTCGCTCCAACTCCTCCAAGCGCGTCGGTACCCGCAGCCCACTACTCATCACCCCATGTGCACGTACCTCTCCACTAGCATCCCTTCCCGCGCAAGGCCCCCTCGTACACTTCTGACATTGTCTGCAAAATGAAAGCACACAACAGAAGCCAACACAGGAAATGAAAAGGAAAACGACAAAATAAAAATGGCACGCGAGCAAAAAACGAGACGAAGAAGGGCAGAACATAACACAGAGAATAAAAAAACAGCAACTCATACCTTTGTATTTCGGATAAAAACCGAAACAAACCCATTTGTAAAGGGGGACTCTCAGAATCAAAAGAAGAAAGAAATTCTAAAAGGTTAATTTGGAATCTGTTGTCTCTTTCTTTCTCAGTTGTTTAACACTGTCTCCTTTACCTTTTTATCATTTTTTTACTGTTTTCTTTAAACTAAATAAATATTAAGTATAAAGCAAAAAAAAAAAAGAAAAAGAAGAAAAGATCTTATCTAAGCCCCGGAGTTCGTCGTCGGAGGCACCTTTCCACCGCCGGGGCTAAGCCGAGGCCCCAAAAGGGAGTTTCTTCTCACAAGCGTCGGGGAGCCAAGGTTTGACTTGAACGGGTTCCGAAAAGGAACCAACGGGCTCCTCTCTGCGCGACCTCGGCCACCAAATATAATGGTGATTCGACGGAATCCAGGGAGTTCAAACGTCGGGCCTGAATGAGGGAGGGGAGAAGATGAAGTGTTTTCTGTTTTTGAAATAATGATCTGCAAAATAACAAAAAATGGAATTTGAGGCACTTATTTGAAACGCGAAACGGTGTCGTTTCACCGAGGGCCACCAGCGCCAAAACGGCGCCGTTTAGGTTGACCCGGCTACGACCCGACCCATTGAAGGAGGGTCCGCGTGTTTTCCTTTAAGGGGTTATTTATTCCCCAAGTCCTTCCGCAATTTTCACTTTATAAATTCAGTTTTTAATCATTTTCAAATTTACCCCAATATGTTTCTCTATGTTCTAATTTAGCCCAGAGCAAAAACGAAGCGCATAGAGAAGGGAATAATTTCGTTTCTGGTCCCCCCATCTTTCATGCGCGTTTCAAATTGACCCTTTTCCCTTTTTATTTCACTTCGAATTGACCCCAGATTTTCGCTTTAGATGCAGTTAGGTCCCTTGTTATTATATTATTATTGTTATTAACATTATTATACTTTTGTGCACATATTTTATCGTTATTTTGTTTAACTAACTTAATTATTGTCATTATTATTATTATTATTATTATTATTATTATTATTATTATTATTATTATTATTATTCTTATATTTACTATTACTATTACTATTATTATTATTGTAATATTATAATATTATATTTTTTATTTTCTTTTATTTTTATATAGTATCATGTATATTGTGTATTATTTCTAAAGTTTTTAACTTATTTATATTATTTGATCTATTTTATTTATATTGTTTATATGATGTAAATAATTTTATGATTAGTATATATACATTTTTTTGTTTGTATGTATAGGAATATTTTCTTTAAATCTATTTATTTATTTAACTTATTTCCTTTTATTTCCTGTTTTGTTATTTGCACATCTACTTTGTCTATTTTTAATGTGTTATTTCCATGCATAAATTATTAATTTTAAATTTTTTATCTTCGTGTATGTTAGCTAATGTTTGCACACCTTGTACCACAACATGCTTCAAAATTCCAATACATGTATGCCTTATACCAAACATGTTGTACACGCTAAGTTTATTTTGAAATCCCACGTACATGAATTTTGCCAAAAAACGAGGCAATATTTGCGTGTTTAGGAGCACGGAGAATTACATCCTAACGTACTGGGTGTTGATTTTACGTTCGAATAAATACTCGAGTACCCTCTTTATTTTACATGTTTTGAAGATCAAAGATGATCTCGATGTCAGAGTATAAAGGCGTCATATCCTAACGTGCTGGATACGATACCCTTATTCCTTTGAAACGAATGGATCTTGAGATTCAATTCAGATTTAATAACTTTTTCAGCTTCAAATATTTTCAAATTTTCAACATTGGGACAACATCAATCAATTTGGTACCAAGTTTGGGCGTTGCAAGTGTGCTAACCCTTCCTTGCACGTAACCGACTCCCGAATCAGTTTTCTCGAGTTTCGTAGACCAAGATGCCGTTTTAGTAAATCAAAATGTTTTATTAAAACAAAGGTGACCCGATCACACCAAAAAAGATTGGTGGCGACTCCCTATTTTAAAAGTCGATTCCCGTTTTGTCAAAAAAATGGTTACGACAGTATAGTAACTTGCGAACCATGACACTTTCCCCCACTTACTATGTCGATGCCCTTATTGACATGAAGCCACACTTTTAGTAACCTTGTTGCATCAAGTCTACATTTCAATCTCAAGTCCATCTTGAGCCTTCAAAGCCAACGATTATGATCCATTCAATGCGCATAAGACATAAACTTGAACTTGGTCTCATATCAATCGTTGGTGTACTCTTGTTTATGCCAATTCCTTCACCGAACACTTGGGCTCAATGCCACAACATATAATAATTAGGTTACAACCTTGAGGAACCCTTAATGGTATGATCCTTTATCGATTGAATATTACTATGCTTTTGATTCTTAAAAATACATCCTTCTAGATATGGCACCAACCGCATTCTTTCGACCCCAACACTAAAGTTCTCAACATGGGAAATTTAGACACATTGGCCATCTCCAACTTAGGCCCTCTCGGTCCCTCCATGGTCACCCCATTGGGTGTGGCCATTTTGGCCAACCACAACATATGTGACACCACCAAACTAAGTCAATCTCCATATCAATTTTGGACTTTAATACTCATTCACGCAAACTCTATCATGCCGCTTCTTTCTTCGCACAATCTCATAAGTTACCTGAACAAGACATCCCCCACTAGTTCTCTTGTTCAAGCTTTCAGACTCGATAATCCTTTAGTCTAATTTGGTTAAAAATTCTGTGACACTTGGACTAGCTCCACAAATCTCATGTATTAGTAGCTCATCATGGATAAAGGCATCCTAAGCCCTATCCTAAACACAAGGCCGCTCATGGTCATTCGACCAACTAAACTCAAGGGTTCTCCAACCAACTCAAACTTAAGGGTCCTCAGACCCACTCAAACTTAAGGGCCCTCCAACCCACTTAAACTTAAGCTCACTAGGCTTTCCAAGCCCATCTTGACCGTAATAGCCCACTGGCCAACACAGATGGAGCTTGCAACTGCTCCAATGCTACTTAGGCACACTCTTGTACTACTTAGGTGCCTTCAAACTGATTGCCTCAATATCACACTAACATATTTATAAATTCAATTTTCCTTCATTGTCTATTTCTTTTTCTATCTTCCGAGACTTGAACCCTAAGACCCTTTAGGATTTCACGATACCCAAAGTTTACAATCAAGTTTCATAGGCTCAACTCTCAACTTAGAACAGGAAAATCAGAGTTAAACCACCGGAGATCTGAATCAGCAAAGCCAATCTCGCGTTCCAACACCTTAAATCCCTCCACTCATGTTACAAGCTCAACTTCTAAATTGTTTTTGGAGCCTTCATTGGTTCCAACAGTGGGAAACAAAAACGATTCTCACGTTTAAACAGGAGTAAAGAAATCACTTCTGAATAGTTGGAAATATACTACTGCATACAAAATCGTTAACACTGCAAGAAAGAAAACTAAGTGTAAATAAATAAAGCAATCACTATGTCGTGGAAGAACCAATGCCTTAGAAGTGATTTCGCCTTGATCGATTTAATCGAAAATGGACACCAGCCCCCAAGTTTAACATAATACTTCCAAATTCGTACACCCGAATGAGAAAGATGAAACTCAAAAGGATTGCTCTTCTCGTAAAAGTCAAGAAATAAACTGGAAGAAACTCTCGTAAACCACACTAGGTTCAATTCCCAGGAAAGATTGGAGGGGTTACAGACGGTCCCACTTAAAATCCAATCTCTTAGACAAAATATTGCACTAATGTAATTTAGTAAAATATTAGAATTTTTAGATAGCTAGAACAAAATAGAAAAGAGATAACTGAGTTTTCTTGTTTTTCTCTGTTGTGAAAAATTAGTAGAATAACCTTCTATTTATATTGTTTTCAAATAGGAAAAATGGTAAAATAACAATGTTAGTTTTCAAAAATAGTAGAGGATTTTCCTCAACAAAAAATATTCTACAACAGTCAAAGGTTTTTCCTCAATCAAAAAATATTATACAACAAGAAATATTTTTAAAAAATATTTCTGATTTTGCATTACCAATACTATGAACTCGGATGCTAAGTCAGATAGTGCTGCTGCGAATCAACCAGTACCTCGGGGGACTGTTTGACTCGAGATACTATAAATTGGAGTTTGTTGATACAAAGAATAAGAAGCACTACAGAAAAACAGATTTTTTTGCGGCGTTTTTTTTTTTGCCTTTAGCGGCGCTTCTAAGCGCCCCTAAAACTATTAGCGGCACTTTTTTACAGACGCCGCTAATTTGGTCATGAAAAATAAAAAAATTAAAATATTTTTCTTCATATCAAAAAATTAAAAAAAATAAAAATTTTGGCATTACTATTGGATCTTCGATTTGTTTGGTATCGAAACACCACATTCTATGTCACATCAATCTACATTTTTTCCTTTAATAAATGACCAAAAAAGGGAAAAAATACAAAAGGAAACGATATATTGCAGTTCATCAATATTCAATGGTGGAATCGAACAAATTAGTTATTTCTAGAAACATACGCAAAGAGAGTCAAACTGTAACTTCGAAGTTGCTGAGTACAATTCCACAAGCAAATGTAGACACTAGAATCACAAGAAAGAAGACATGGGAATCAGATTCTATTTACATGATATTCCTTGCACTTTCACATAAACTTCCTCTAGTGTTCCAAGTAAACTAGAAAAAAAGATAGCATTAATACCCACGTTATGGGAATCCAAGATGTGTATGGGTGGTATTTGTTGTAAGTAACCTTGTCCAGCTTGTAAATACATTTATACCGCATATAGCCAACCTGAAGAATTTAAGAAATAAAAGAAAAAAAGCCTCCATCAAAAACCAAATAAGCATAATGGCAATATAGAGATCTATTATTAGAAGAATAAAGAAAATCTAAATCATTCTATCAAATAAATAAAAATGAAAATTAAAGCAACTGCCACAAGCATGATCAGCCATAATTATGCTTAGTGAATCAAAGGTCAACCACTGCAATGAAAAGAAAGAAGAAATTACAACAAAGAAAATAAGATACCTCAAAGTTAGAGGAAACAATCAATGATGACAACGACTGAGTATTTCTAGGAACTTCAGAATCAGCAATATTGCCTGAAGATCTGGCAGTATCTCTGTAGTAATATCATGGGGCATATACTTGAAAAATCACCAAATAGTCTAAACTATGGTAAATAAATTAATGAAAAGGTTCCCAATTTCCATGAAAAAAAAAGGCAGGATAAATCTACCTTTCATTCACTATGTTAAGTATTGGATAAAATGGACCAGCAAGCATCTTCAGAAAATGCAAATTGGAATCAGAACCATCAGAAAAACTAGCAAAGTCTGCCTGCAAAATAGCAAATCTGGTAAGAAATGCAAAAGCAAAGGCAGAGGAATACCAGAAAACAAACACAAAAAGAAACAAAGGAAAGGATAGATACTGATCATTTAAGGAGAAAATGTACCTCAAGATGGAGAAGGAACACATGTAATCGATCTGTCATGTCTTGTAGCAACTACAAACTAATGAGCATCAGAAGTAGTGAAGAAAGAAACATGATGATCAAGGCAGCAAACTGAGGAGCGTTTTTGGCAATATTTTTAATATGCTCACCTGGAGATACATATCATGAGCATCTTGTTTGTTTGACATAATGTACGGTAATAGGTGATTAACAACTGGCTGAAACTCTAGTTCAAGACCAGTCACCGATATCCCAATCAACTACAAGGCAAGAAATAAGAAAATAATAAGCACTTTTAAAATTATCAAAATCATCAATTAAAAAAATGTAAATTTGACTGAAAGGTATATAGCAGTAATTGGCATCTCTATAACCATCAAATGGAAGTGTCCGTCATATTGTAACCTAATATTCAAATAAGAATGCCATATTTGCTATTACTTTCATTTTCAGGATCTCTCTCTTGCTACAATGCCAGGCAACTAGGTTTTAAGCATCTATTACTGGAACTTGGGTCCTCTAAACCCATATATCCAGGTTCTGTAAGTCATAATAATACATTTGTGAGAATGACACGTTATGTTAGTAGAATAACACTATGTTACCATGACCTGGGGTATGCTCAATTTTTTCTAATTTTCATAATAGGAAGGTCATGCCCCCTAAATATGTCTAAACATGTGCCGAACCACAGGTGCCGTACGCAGTACTTCAAGGAAAATGAAGCTCCCAGGTGACATAAAAATCACAATGCAAAATGTGCCTCATAGAAGTTGACAAAAACAACCTCTTGTTGACAAAAGATATTGATACACCTTCATAAATGCTTCACAGCATGATAAATACAAAATATAATTAAAACAAATCTTAATAATAGAAGGGGTAAAAAGATCTATTATAAGCATGAGAATTATCTATCTAATAATTAATTAACCATCTAACTACTTTTGACAACATGAAGAAGACTAAATATTGTCCATACAACATAAACAGAATGCTTATAGATGTTTACTTGGGGGGAAGGTCAGTCAAACAAATCCTTCTACACCAATTTCTACAACTAATGTTCATAGGATCCAACAAAAAGGTCAGAATGGAAAATTGTTTTTGGTGTGTAACTAATAATGTATCAGGCCACTGCTCACCATGTAACAGTTAGGAACCAGACCACTAGATTTTGCCTTTCCTCTTTGAAAGAATAAGACAACGATAGTATTCATGTTCAACATAGTAATGCAGAATGAATCCACAGAGTAAGATCCCTCAAATCTGTCATTGAAAGAACTATATAACTCTCACCTGAATAAAAAAAATTGCAATTGGGTTTCCTCGTAAACAAGATATTCGTACATAATGGCATGGAGTGTAGTTCATATGATACATCATATCACGGCGAGGTGCACCACAGCGGGGTCGAACTTTTACAAATGTCTCTGGCTGTAAAGAAAACCCAGTCACAAAATAAAAAATCTTGAAATAAATTGCAGTTTGGAATCCCGCATGTAGCAATGCTATTGGTCCATAGAAAAGTAGCACATGGAAATAAAAGTAACGAATAAAGGTGCAAGAATGCAAGTTATAGCTATGCATAATTAGATTATTTTGGGTAAAAGAAGATGATTATTAATTGATTAGCATCAAGAACCTTTAAAATTAGGATTAGTTTTATTCAATAAATAGGCAAATAATAACTATTCTACATTCTAGTCTAGCATTCTTTCTAAGCTATAGACTCCTATACGTAAAGCTATTTTCAGGACTTCTTGGCTAGGAATTAGATTATTTAGTCTAAGCTTGCTCCATTCACTTGTGCTCTTGCCAAGTCAAATCACCTGTTACAAGGTCTTAAAAGATGAATACTTCTTTGATCCTTTAAAGGCTTTTTTGATGCTTTAGTAGATTTCAACAACCAAGGATTAAATTCACTTAGCATGAATCCTTTCAATCATTTGTTTCCTCACCATATTAATAAACAAGAAAATCCATACAAGATGCTTTATTATGTTTTTCCCCTTTTTCCTTTCTAGCTTCACTATTTGCATCTCATTAGCCATGTCAATTAATACAGGAAATCTAAGGCTACAACTCCTAGTGATGCAGAAAACAGTGTCTCATAAGTAAAGCAGTCATAAGAATGAAAAATGATGTTAATTATTTTGCAACTAATGACGTTGATTAATTATAAGTCAAAGAGTAAATAACTCCTGAAACTCCATTTAGAAGCAAAAAGTTACTAGCATTTACTTTCTAGGTGAAATTATAACTTAGCATATCCAAAACATCACAGCGATAAGCAAAGACAGCAGTTGGCAAAATCTATATACATCTAGAATAACCTTGATGATATGCTGTATAAAAAAAGTTGCCAACAGTTATGTTAACAAAATAAAGTGATGCTTTAGATATAATCAAATTAAACCAAAGGAAGTCAAACCTAAATGGCAATCAGTTGAAGGCCGAACCTCATAGCGTAAGCCAACAGCTATTTCCCATTCAAGCACAGATTTGTTATATATCCGTATATGTGACAGCAGGCAAGGTTCCTGTGAAAAAGGAAACAAAGGAGAAAAATTTTCAGACAAGGCTAAAAAATTCCAGCAGCATATACTCATTAGAAGTCCTGACTTAGTTGCAACAAGTTCATACACAGTAGTATTTAATATCTCACTTTTATAATGTTAATGGTGTTCAGAACACCAATTAGAAGGAAAGAAAGAAAAACAAAGATTATATAATTTATTATTGTTATTTATTATTGAATCAGAGGTTTAATTGACGAGAAACAAAGATTTCATCCAAAAAACAGACAGTGAATTCGCAACCACAAGAGAAGACAAAGATTTTAAAAGTAGTTAGTTTATGCTATTGGTTACTCCTTATGAGGAAAAGCATTTTAAATACGACAGAATAAGTTAGCAAATCTTTTCCTTTGGTACATAGGAGTCAAAATGCCATATTTCTATCAAAAATGACTCTTCAAAGTCCAAACCAAGGAAAAGACTGCAAACTGACCAATTTCAATCAGGTTGTAACATAAAATTGAGTTTTCTATTGGTATTACTATTAAAAATATTTTTTCAATTGTTCCACCAATTAACTAAATAACCTTATTCAAGCATATTAATTCTTTTTTCTTCTTGTCCTAACATTTTCCCATTAACATTTATGTTGCTCAATACGCAAACACTGAAAAGTAGAGAATTTGATACTGTCTAGCTTTTTTTAATACTAAAATTAGAGTTAATATAAATAAAATTAAAATTAAAGAAATTAAAGAGAACTTCATTTCTGCATCTAATACTATGTTGCAAAATAAAGTATGCTAACAAGCACCAAGCTCGCATCTAATCAAAAAGACATTGCATGCAAAAAAAAAAATTGTTTTATACTGAATAGAATTATGTAGCTTATAACTAAGTAGACTAAAAGATAGCTCATGCTGTTCTTAAGAAATCCATTGCATACAAATATCCTCCCCTGAAGAATGAACAAATAATTATATCAGGTCTCTAGTTGTAAATTCAATTGGAAAAACAAGCCAATCGTCAAACATGAACCACAAAAAAGTATCCCGCATTGTAATAACACCATGTCATATCTGCAAGAAACACATTGCTCTAAAACCATCCAATTGTGTAAATTCTTACACGCCAACAAAAAATGTGGTTACAATAGACACCTCCTGTTTCGGACCAATTCAGCATATAACACTTGAAAAGATAATTCTAATCTTATAAGCTAATAAAAACATGTTCATAAAGTACAAACAGATTCTTCAAATGGAATATATTTTGAAACATTAAATGAGATAAGAGCTAAAACCAAAGTCTTTACCAGATCTCATATCTTCTCAAAGTTACAAGCTTTAGAAATCAAATAAAAAAAAAGAAACCTTGACTTTTACAAACATAAAACCAAATTTTTAACAACCCAAATCCCAAAACACATAAAATTTAAGAAATAAAAAGGGGAACTTTAAGTTTCAGCAATAAAAACGCAAGAATTCAAACAACTGATAATTAAAATAAAGAACAAAACTGAATCCAAATTATACACGAAATGAAAAAAACAATAAACTAACCGTCATTGCGACGCTTGAAGACATAACGCTCCATTTGAAAATCACAGTTCTTGGTACCGAGATGGACCTCGGCAGCCAACATCATCTGGATATCAGCTTCTTTAGGAGATAGCTGCCTTGCGGCGGCTGGGACTATGGTAGCAGCCATGATTTGCTTTTCTTAACTGCAAAAAGAGGATATCGTTAAGAGGATTGAAACAAATGAGGATAGCCACATAAGAAGCAGATTGATAGCTTAACATGTTAGAATAATGAAAACTTTGGCATTGGATTGGATAAAATATTGAAAACCAAGACCAAAATAGCATGGATAAAATTAATAGAACTTGAAGAGAGGCTCGGCATAAATGTTTCTATGTCTTAGTTGCTGTAGCTTGTTTGTTTGATTGGTTTAAGATGAAAATATACTTCTTACCAGTCTATTGGCTTTGAAATCTTTGTGAATGGTTAGCTTGTTAAAGACTGAAAATGCAAATCAAAAGCCCATTAAATAAAAATGTTCTCTATTAAATCAACGCATAGAAAAATCATCAAATTTAATAAATACAACAGCATAATACTGTACTTTGCAAGTATCATAAAGCATTAGTAATTCAACAGTTAGCATCTTTGTACAACCTGTTAGCCTCTAAGTTAACTTTGTGGGCTCCATACACGTGAATAATTGATTATATCAGTGGGGAAATTGCAGCGCATCCAGACAAAACCAACCATTTTCATTTCAGAAAGCCTATCATCTAGATAATCAGTTTCTAGCCTGGAAAATTTGTTCCTCTAAATTACTAACAAGAATACTAGATAGATCTTACAAAATGAACTAAGGTAAAGTAAGTAAAAATATGTTAAATCTAAGTGGTAGAAAAAGGAAAAAAAAAGGTAATCAGATTTGAATTAGGTAAATTTACCAGGAGAAAACGAAGATAAATATGGCGCGAGTGGTGGATGAAGTGGCGGAGACAAGGCCTTTGCCAAAGCGGAGACATCTAGTAACTCCGTTAACAAACAACCTGGCTAAGAAGGAGCAGACCAAAAGCAGATAGTCCATACACCGTCGATGCATCCGTACTATAGAGGCAGTAGGTCCTCTCGTCGTACTGATCAGGCACCACCTCAGCCTTCATTTAAAAAAAACACTAGTTAAGTTAAAACAACAGAAAATTACAGTTTCACATGTGAGAGCGAGAGCGAGAGCGAGAGCGAGAGTGAGAGTGGGTACGAAGCTACGGCGTCGTTCTGCGCCGACGGCGAAGACGAACGCAATGAGATGGAGGGCAAAAATTTCCTTATTATGTGTGGAGAGCAAAGATGATGCCTAAAAATCCAGCATTTCAAATTACAAAGTTGATAATAATAATAAAATGGAAAAAAATAGTAATGCTGAAGTAGGAGGAGGAGGAGTTACTGCTGTTGATGAGGGTGGTTGAGAAGAAGAGGAGCTTAAAGTAGCAAAAGTAGGGGAACAATGATGATGAAGATGGTGGTGGCGGAGAGAAACACCTAAAGGGTGTTTTGAGGATACCAATTTTAGGGGAAAAAATTAGGGTTTCAAGGGGGAAATTTGGTTTTACGGGAAAATTTTGGTCTTATGGCGTTTTTAATAAAAACACCACAAAAAAATCATTTTCTTTTAAATAAAACGACACCGTTTTACTTTGTTACAAATATTTACTTTGTCTGCTAAAAATTATTATTAGTTAAGTGATTTTATAAAACATTTATTATTACTATTTTTTATAAATTGGATTTTTATAAAAAAAAATCAAGTTCTCTCAAAATAAATATCGTATACTTTAATAAGAAAACAAATGATTAAATGGTTGTAATTAATTATTAAGTTAGAATTATCCAATGTAAGCAATCAATCTCTCACATTTCAAATTTCTATTAAAGAATGAGACGTTAATCATGATTTTATATTATTCTTTTCCAATCTAATCTCCATTTCATTAGAGATATTTCTTCCTAACTAAAATATAACTATTTTGCAAAATGTTCGATGTGGAATGATTTTAGTTTTTGTATTTCATTTTTATTTGTTATAATTTGGTCCTATACAAAATAGATAGTTACCTATCCATATCATTTTGTTACTTTTTTTATCAATGTTTTTTTTAAATCTAATATTTAAATATCAAATGGTTTAGATTAAATATTTTTAAATATAAAAGTATTAATTAATTGTATAAAATTTCATCATTTAACAAATCTCAAGTAAACCTTAAATCCTAAACCATTTAATATATATAAAGTTTATCTATTTATCTATTAAATAATTTAAACTATAATCATAATTTTAATATATTAAAATTAATATTATCTCTTTTAACAATTATATAACAAATTATTTAATATATAAATTAAAAGACACTAATTAAACTAAACCCTAAACCCCTAACCCATGTCCCTTAAACCCTAAACCATTACACATAACCATTTAATCACTAACCCTTCAACCTGTAACCCCTAAACCCTTAATCACTAGCCCTTAAACCTTAAACCAATAATCATTAACCCTTAAACCCTAAATCCTAAACCTTAAACCATAAACCATAATCCTTAAATATTAAAATAGTAACTCATAAACCTTATACCCTAAACCATATATACCCTAAACTATAATGATAATTAATTCAATATTTTAAAATTAATACTATCTCTTTTACGATTATATAAGAAACTATTTAATATATAAATTAAAAAACAATCAGTCATATACCCATTTTTTTTTTAATTTTTTGCGGCGTTTTTTAAAAAGCGCCGCTAATGCTCGATCTATAGTGGCGTTTTTTTGAAAAGCGCCGCTAATGCTCGATCTATAGCGGCGTTTTTTTAAAAGCGCCGCTAATGATCGATCTGCTCCATCTATAAACGCCGTAAAAAACGCCGCTAAAAACCTATTTTGCTGTAGTGAAGGCAGATGAGGCAAAAGTTCACATGGTGGATAAGAGCCATGTGAAGAGTTGAGCTAGTTGAGGACGATTGGGCAAAGCTTTGGCATATAAAAGTGGTGTCTTGACTTTGATGGTGAGGAATGAGGCTATGAGCTATCCTTTGGCCTGGACATGTGGCCAAGAAGGTTCTTCTAAGTATGTTAATTAGGGAGTTGGATAGTTTTCTAACCGGGAAGGATTAAATTTATAAGTTTGGCAACTAGGCGGTGATATATTGTGTGTACTTGATGAGATTTCATGTGTTATACATAAAGAGAAGAGACTGAACAACAAAGGAAAAGGGTCCATGTGCTGAGCACGCCATATAGATCAATGAGGTTCATGATCCTAGCAAGGTACCAATGTGAGGTGAGGTAACACTAGGTACAACAAGACATCTCTGAGAGAGTTCAAAAGAGATACACATAGACTTTTAATTGCTCAAAAGATGTTTAGCATGCCCCGCTCCATTGGAGAGGAGTATTAAGGGCCTTGAAAAATAGTAAACATCTTTCGACCATTTTAAGAAGAATTTATTCAAGGTGACTACACTTCTTGTTAACAATTAAATTTCTTATATATTTTGATAGATTCATATCAAGTATAACATGTATCCTTTTTGAGTTTACATCACTGCCCCATTAGAAATCATTAATATCAATACTAAATGCACATTTTGTTGCATTTAAGTATGTAGTGTATTCCCTAAGCACATGGAACACTTTTAAAAGGTCTCAAACATTTTGTTCCATAAAAGCACTATTGACCAATATATCATTAACATAGACTTTCATAGTCTTTCCAATTGAATTTATTAACTATTGATAAGTGGCACATGCATTCTTTACCCAAATGACAGTACTTTGTAACAAAGCAGTCAATCCTTCATGATAAAGGAAGCTTTCTTTTGATCTTCATAACCATCATGATTTGATTATACCTAGAAAAGACATCCATGAAGCTTATGTACTTATGACCAACTGAGGCATCAACTAGCCTATTTATGGACGGTAGAGAGAAGCTATCTTTAGGGAACGCCTTGCATTGTCCGGTGAAATTTACACACATTCTTAATGTTTGTTCTTTATTATCACAATATTGGAAACTCATTCTAGGTATATCATTTCTTAAAGCTACTAGTTGGTCCACCTCTATTCTCATAGCATGAACCACTGCTAGGGTGATCCTCAGTTTCTTCTATTTGAGTGGCTTAACATTTGGGTCCAAATTCAAGGAATATACTATCATCGCAGGATCAACATCTAACCAAGTGAACACATCGATTTATCCCTCAGCAAATTACCCGGAGTTGTTTATCTCCTTCTGTCCTTAAGAACTAACAAAAGAAAGAAATGTTTTTTAGGTTATGTGGGTTTTATAATTTTTTTAAATTGGGTTGGTTTCTAAACTTTTAATTTTAATTTAGGTCATTAAAAAATTAAGATTTAACATAAACAAATTTTGATTTTAATTTGAATGAACTAATAATTAGAGTTTTTATCATATAGCCATTTGACACAAATTCGAACTGTGTTACCTTAACTTAATATTATATATTAAAAAAATACAAATAAATCTAATTGAATACTTAAAACATCTATGGTCAAAATTATACAAATTGCTATAAAAAAATGCTGACGTGTAAGAGTTACCGGTACTTTTTAAGGTTTCCTTCATGCAAATCTTGATAAAACTCAGTATTTTTGTTCTTATTTTATTCTATTTATTTTTTTATTATGATGTATGTAGCCCTCAATCTTTGATTCTCCTTAGTCAACTTAGGAAAAAAAAAATAAGATCTGGTGGTGGCTCACGTAATTGCCTAAACAAATTGTGTTTAGTAGAAAAACTAAAAATTAATTTTTGAAAAATGAGAGAAAATTAGAAAATTTGTTTTAAATGGGAAAGTTAAAAAAAAAAAGATTTTAAAGTTTAAATTTAAGTAATAGTTAGACCTGGGTTCAAGTATACATAAATTTAGGACCTTTTTCCATTTTTTTATTAACGATAAAAATTTATTCTACTTTTACTAAAAATAAAAATTATATCACTATGTTTATTTAAATTAATTAATTATTATATTAGTAACACTAATTTATCTAAAAAAGTATACCTTAATTTAATTACTTCTTATTTCTTATAGTTTTTTTTTATTGAAAACATTGAAATATTTTATTTTTTAGATTTTAGAATTTATAATTTAAAAAAATAAATACTAAATTAACAAAAAGTATGATCGTTGAATGCTAAAAAATTATTTATTTTTTATTAATAATTTTCACATATACACACGAAATTGAACAGAATTATCGTTGGAGATTCAATGTCTAAATTACGAAAATTAAAATTAAAATTTCGTTAAAGTACAGGGACTGTGGGCATATTTATACCTTTTGTACGTCATTGACAAAACTACCCTCTATTCGACTATTCCCTCCATAGTTTTCCTCTTCTTCCAGTGTTGTTTAGTGCTCATTCCTTTGGTTGCCAATAATGGAGAAACTGAAGCAAGCAGTGAAAGAGATCGCCTACTACCGACACCAAGCTAAGTTTTCCAAGCTTCATCTCTCGCTTATTCCTTTCCTCTCCTTAGCTTCGTCTCTCTACGGCGCCCTTCTCTATATTCGTCAGTCTCTTTACCGCTCTGGTTTCTTCTCTAAGAACAGGTCCATACGACACACTCCCCCTCATTAATTATATATTAAAGCTTAGTTTGGAGGATATTATCTTCAAGTTAATTATTCGTTTGTTTTGTTTAATTTATTGGGTTTTTGTTTTTGAAGGTTGCCAGTGCCGGTAATCAGTGTTGGGAATTTGACGTGGGGAGGAAATGGAAAGACCCCAATGGCTGAGTTCATAGCTAAACGCTTAGCTGATTATAGAATTTCACCTCTCATTTTGACGAGGGTATTCTGTTTTTTCCTCAATTATTTTCATTTTTGTACTTGTTTTTTTGCACTATTCATTGTTGTACTTGATTCTTCATATGGTAGGTTAGGGGGTCTGAATGGGTTTGAATATGAGTCAATTTGGAATTGGATCATCAACCTTTTCAAATAAAATCGGGTCGGGTTGGTAACCTTTTTATTGCCGATTTATGTACTGATCAGGCTGGGTTTGAAGTCTTGTTCCCGGGCGGTTATTAGGCTTTATGTTGATTTGGGTGCGGATCATTTTGGGTTTCGGTATCGGTATGGGTCCTAACTGGGTAAGGTTGACCCAGGTTTTGGCAACCTTAAGGGATTGGTTTGCTTGCTTTTCAGCCATTGAGATAGTTGGTGCTTTGTAGCTGTAATATTTATATCGGTTTCTTGATGTGGAAGATTGGCCATTGGGTTTAAGTAAGTTTGAGTGGATTCTAATTGTTTTGAGTTTTGAATTTCGATGTTTAGCGGCCAAGAATAGAGCTAACTTTTATCTCGGTTATTGTCACTCTCAATGTGCAATTCCATTATAAAATTTGGTTCTCTTGAAGGGCTATGCCGGTGGAGATGAAGCTAAAATGCTAAAAAGGCATCTACTTGGGGGACCTGTAAAAGTTGGTGTAGGTGCAAATCGGGTGGCCACTGCCAATTTGTTCTTTGAAAAATATGGATATGTAGATTACCGTGGTAGTAAATTCTTTGAGAGAACCTATCTTGACCCAAAAATGGGAAGTCATGTTGGTTCACAAAAAATTGGTGCAGCAGTTTTAGACGATGGTATGCAGGTATGAGTATGATAGTTTCTTTTGTATTCCTCGCATTGTTCTATTGCATTTCTTATTACGTAGTAATTATCTCTTAGCTAGTTTTTGTAAATTAACAAGAAATTATATGGCCAAATAACTTCTCTTGGTAGTTCCCTATTTCTTGCTAAGCTGATGAATTCATTTTTGTGCCAGCAGTTCTTGTTTTAGGATTTGATATGCTTTTATATTTAGTTTCTGCATTTCCCTTTATCTGGGTAATTTTTAAGCAAAAAAAACATTCATATGCTGATAAATAATCATCTCATGTGTATGGAAGGCAGCATTGGAGCTTATGTCGTGACCTAGAGATTGTAATGATTAATGGACTAATGCCTTGGGGAAACTGCAAACTACTTCCTCTTGGACCCTTAAGAGAACCTTTAATAGCAATCAAACGTGCCAATATTGCTGTAGTCCATCATGCTGACCTGGTATGATGACCTGATCTTTCAAGTTGTGCTTTTCTAAAAGATAATTTCTCATTCTTCAATAAAATTTCTGCATATTTTGGCTTATGTTTTTGTAGGTGGACTATGTTAAGGAGTTGACTAAAAGCTCATGCTTAAAATCATGCAGGTGTTGGAACAAAAGCTCAAAGATATCAAGTTAGTGGTTCAAGAAATCAAGGAGTCACTTCCTATTTTTCACACCAGAATGACTCCCTCATATTTCTTTGAACTGAGAAATATAAGCACAAAGATGCATTTGGGAGCTGTGCTCGATGCGGTTGTCTTATGTGTTTCTGCAATCGGTTCTCCCGATGCTTTTGTGCGGGCGATGGAAAAGGTATTACTATTAATGTTATTTATTTTCCGGTTTAGTTAACATGTGATGCATAATGGAGAGTCTCTTCTCCATCACTTATTTCTTCTCATATTCATCTCTATGAAGGAATTTTACTGTGTTCAATAACTTGCTGCAGATAGGACCATTATTTGTCGATCGATTTGACTTCAGTGACCATTACTCGTTTCAACTTAAGGTACAGTGCTCCTCCTTTATTTAAACTTGTCTGGAGACAACTTTAATCTCTTTGCAAGAACAATGGATAAAAGACACAAACCTTATTAGACTCCTAACTGATCATTTTAGTCTGCCGTTTTTCATTATTTATATCCTAGATCTATTCCATGCAATCATGTTCTGGTTTCGTGATGTCGATGAAACCTAGGATATTCATATGATGAGAGAGCGGCTTAGACAACTCGAGGACAAGTTTGGTTATAAGCCAATTGTTATAGTTACAGAAAAAGTGAGTAACCGAGAAAGCTGGCTTTGATGCATACAGAAGGTTTCTCTTGATACGAATCCTTTAATCATGTTAAACTCTATTATATCAGGACTATGATCGAGACCCCGAGATTCTGAAACATTTGCATCCTTTCAAAGTTCTGGTACTCTGTTCTGAAATGCAGATTATACCTTGTAACGGCTGCAATGAGGATAGCTTCAAGTCGTTATTGAAGGAGCTACTGGAAGTGTAAATGCGTATCAGGTGCAGATTACATTCAGCTTTTAGACACCATAGTAATTGCTTATGCTATGCATGCTGTGGCTGAAGTTGCTTGAATGAACATTGAACGAATGACACATTCAAAGAGTTTTGAACCATAGTGTTTCGGTTTTAGTATATTTGGTCCAATTATATGAATACCTATTTGATTTCGGTTTTGAGCTTTTAAAAAACTAAAATATTGCTTATTAACCGAATTTTTTTTTTAAAACTAAACTAAACTAAACTGAACCGAACTGAACTATTATTCATACTCAAAATTCAGATGGACTGATTTGGACTGTTTTTGGGCCTTCTATCCTAGTCAGTCACCTGTAAGTAGGCCAAGATTTGCTATTTGCCCATGAAGGCCTTGATTTAGGCAATTTAGGTTCAAATTTTTGACATTGTTAAAGAGTAAATTTTGAAATTACTCGGAACCATTTTTTTAAAGGGTTACTGTATTGAAATCATCATCTCCAACTTTATCATGTGTATGAAACAATGAATTTTGTACTTTAGGATTTATGAAAATTATATTAGTTTCTACCTTTTTATTTTATTTTGCATTGAATTTGGATTTAGTTACAAGTATATTTAGTATTAGCACATACCAAATATGTTCATTGCATGTTGGAAATTAATCAAGTAGAGTTAGAAATATCATGAATTTGAATGTTTTTTTTTTCATGATTGTAAATATAGTGCTGCCCTTATGGTTCTATTCTTATGCATAAAAAAATTCCCTTTGAAAAAAGAAAGTTTAATTGTATTGGCCCTGCACCAAAACAAGACAAATAGCATAGAAGCAAAGATTTTGTCGAGTTCTCCAGATATATAGGAAGAAGACAATCAAGAGGGCTTGAAACAAAGCGTGAACGCAAGTGAGATAGGTTGAGTCAGTGGTGATCCATTTGGCATCTTTATGTTGCAAAGAGCTCCACGCCTCTTATCCTTTGAAAGCACTCATATGTGGTGGTACATCACACCATCAATAGATAAAAACCATGGTCCCATCTATTGTTCATTGAGCTGCGTCAAAGTGTCTCCACCGGCTAGCCTTCCACCAACCAACTTGCCCTTGTGGATCAATGGTTATAGTGGGGGGTTGTGCCAGCTTTCCAAATTCATTTTGTCCATAAAGAACAATGGTTTTCTTCAATTATAACTGTTATTTGGTCAAATTTCTTGCTTCTTTATTTATTCATTCATGTTCATTCAGTTAACTCCCAACCCTGATAATATATTATATAATTCTCTGAACTAGATTATGACACATCATTTAAAATTTTTAGAAATGAATATACCTTCATTTTCAATGATGTGCCATTTTTTGATTCACTGGCCATGCATAAAACTATATAAATTAGAGTTTATGAGTCAGATAAGATCAAACATTGCAATAGCAGTATTTAATTTCTTTATGCTTTGCCGGCCTTAAAATTAATTTTTGGGTTTGAATGTTTTATTAGCAGTATATTGTTTTAGGTTAATATATATGATTTATTTGATCTGTTTTTTTATAGCTAGAATTCAATATAGTACCCACAAAGAACCCACGCAAATCATTGAATAGCTTGGGAGTTTGGGCATCAATCTATAGCCAAATTAATTGTGTGAACTAAATCTAATTTAAAATGATTGATTAGTAATTAGTTGAAAGTAACTAGAAAACAGAAATAGTATGGGTAATAATCCTAAGAAACTAATTAAAAAATGGAAAGTAGTTCGAGTATGGGACGGTGCCATTCGATTGCTTATTATGATATCTATTTCCAGCTTTAAAATAAAATAAAATAAAAGCTGAGACGTGGAACGTGACCATGAATAAAATGGTAGGAAAATGGAAAATGGGATCCACACCTCAACTGAATTAGTTTGTTCTCTGTCTTACCACTCATTGGGTTCTGTCGGAATCAATGTGGTGGGTTCACACACCATCCAACTCAACTTACACACGCTTACAGCTTTATATTCTTAAAGCATCCCCTTCTTTCCTTTTTATTTTATTACATAACTTCTTAACATGTTTCATTCACTCTCTATTAATTATCATCAAATTTTGATACTAAATAATTATCCATCGTCCAAAACATTTTATAAAAAAAGTTGGACTTCTAAAATTTTGAGTGAAATCTCCTCACCCTTTTTAAATATAAATTCATCAAGGAAAAAAATAAAAATAGAATAAAGAATGATATGTTAATGTAATCTCTCAATTATATAATAAAGAATTGATAAATAATTCTTTAATAATGTCTAATAGAAATGAAAATATTTTGTCATTCATACATGATTTTCCTTTTACTCCCATAAACCACGCCATTGAATTTTTTATTTTGTTTTTTGTTTTCACACCTAGAAAACTATAGACCTTATAAATAAATAAAAAATCACATCCAACACTCTCTTCCGTCCTAGACCCGACACTGTCTATAAAAGAATATGAAACTCTTACATCTTCATCTCCCCACTTTAAATCAAAGTTTTTTCTTCAATAAAGGAATGGATGATGGTAGAGGTTTTAGGGTGAAGAACTTGTTCTTGTTTTTGTTATTCTTTTGTTTATTGAGTTTGAGAATGGAGTTTTCGAGAGCTCAAATGGTGCCGGCGGTGTTTGTTTTCGGGGATTCGTTGGTTGATGTAGGGAACAACAATCACCTTCCGGTTTCCATTGCAAAAGCAGATTTTCCTCACAACGGAATCGATTTTCCAAGCAAGAAACCAACTGGGAGGTTTAGCAATGGCAAGAATGCAGCTGATTTGCTTGGTAAGTAATCTTCACAACTGGGATGAGTTTTTGGATGATAATTGAATTAAGTTTCAATGTAAAGCACTACGAATGTACTGATAAGTAGCCATGCAAATTAAATTTAATTAATCACCTTTTTTTTTTCTTTCTTTCTTTTGGCAACATTATAAACTACCCTTTTCTTCCATGTTATGATATTTGTTAAGTTTAAGCTGTGATTAAATATTTATCAATTGAATTTTAACTTGATTATCGTGAGTATTGTTGAAAACATGGGTCAAAATACAATAGTTTATTGTTTCGAAAAATGTATGTATGCTTTAATAAAAATTATGAAAAAAAAAAAAGGCTGAATCACTTAAAAAGTTAAAAGAGTATTGATGCTCATCTGGGTTGATTGAACGTATAAAAAGTTGAATAAGATTCTTAAATAGTAATATTAAAACAAAGCTATATATAGCCAAAGTATATGCTCATCAGCTTTATCCTTAGTTGAAAATTTTAACGAATATTTTAGTTTACAGATAATGTTTGAAATATTTGTGAATCTCAAAAGTCCTTTCAACTCGGAAAATATTTGATTTGATTATCTCCCAACTTGAAAGCAACCTGCTTTCATTTAAGACTCACATGAAATAATAAAAAACATCTGACACATAAGAGTTACTTCACCTTTGACTACTTAGTAGGATTAGATTTATTGTATTCACATTGTTCCATTTACATAATATTGTTATTTGGGCAGCTGAAAAATTAGGGTTACCGAGTTCACCACCCTATCTTTCTTTGTTAAAGAAGACAGATAAATCATCATATATAAACGGCGTTAGCTTCGCCTCAGGTGGTGCCGGAATCTTCAATGGCACGGATCAAACATACGTAAGTCTCTAATAAATGTCCTGTGTACGAATCAATTGTTTCTCAAATGTAGTTATATTAGGGTTTGTAGTTTCACATGGTTTGCCAAATTTCTAGGGTCAATCCATTCCTTTGCTAAAACAAGTGGACAACTACATTGTAGTATATAAAAGTTTGGTGCAACAAATGGGATCATCTAGTGCAGAAAAGCACCTTTCAAAAGCCCTTTTCACCATTGTTATCGGTAGCAATGACATGTTAGATTATTTTGGATCGTCTGATCTTAGAAAGAAGAGCACCCCACAACAATTTGTGGACTTGATGGCCAACACCCTAAAAGGACAACTCAAGGTAACTAATTAAGTGATATTTGCATTGGAAAGAAATAGTGAAACTTGATCCTAAAATTTCATCATTCTTTTGGCAGAGACTATACGAAACTGGTGCACGTAAATTCGTTTTAACCGGTATCGGAGCGATAGGGTGTATTCCTGCAGAAAGGGTTAAAAACAAAACCCATGAATGCAATGAAGAATGCAATTTTTGGTCTGTCAAATACAATGAAGAGCTGAAGGCAATGTTGAAAGGGTTAAAATCAGAGCTTCAAGGCATAAACTACTCTTACTTTGATACTTATAGTATCATGCAAAATGTCATCCAAAAACCATCTTCTTATGGTATCATATATATAACTTGTGGTTTAATTAATTTATGCAGTTTTTTGGGGGGTCATTTAATTGTTTTAGGTTTTGTTAAAAGGTTTGAGATTTTTCAATTTATGGTTGCAGGGTTCAATGAGATAGAAAGTGCCTGTTGTGGGCTTGGGGATCTGAAAGCTGAAGTCCCTTGTGTGCCCATTTCGAAATATTGCTCCAATAGGAAGGATCATGTTTTTTGGGATCTATATCATCCAACTGAGGCGACGGCTAGGATTTTTGTGGATACTCTTTTTGATGGCCCATCACAATACTGTATCCCAATGAATGTTAGGCAACTAGTTTCTGCTTGAACTTAATAGTCAAATATCGATCGGTTACAGTACTAAGAGAACTAGATAGTTTGGTTGCGACAACATAATTTTTATGTAACATCACAATTTTAAAAACGATATAACATAAAAATAGTTACACGAGTACAATATAAATATACAAATATTTCAGGATTTATATCACATCATTTATTAGCATATCAAAATTTATGTCAAATATAGCAACCACACTTTTATATTAAAAGATTTAGATTGTTTAGCTCTAAGCTTTTCTCTTTGGGAAACCAAGTAATAAACTTGTTTGTACTCTCAATTACAAGTTCTCTAACGTACAATAAGTGCTAAAAACTCTTGATATAAAACTTATTAGAACCTTCGATTTGTTCTATGTTCGATTCGATGTTCAAACAGATGTTTGAACAAAGGTTTGGACAGAACCGTTCAAGCACATCAACACAAGAAGCAAAACAATGAGAAAAATAAGCACAAATCCAAAACGCGAGTCAAAGAGATAAGTAAAGAGAGAACCAACAGATGATATTTGTTAATGCGGTTTGAGTTTTCTAATCTTATTCTACGGAGCCTCGCTTAGAGAATGATTTTATTCAACAATTCAACCAATACAGCTCTTGGTTTAAGCCCAACCTACACTCTCCCATGGGATTACTGCAACCCCAAAGTTGAACTCCCTAAATACCTCACATTACATACAATCTCTCTCCATAAAAATATCTAAACAAGTAGTGTCTAACACACCCGCATAAAAATTCCTTTAGTACGTAAAGTTTTGATAGACATAAAACTTAGTAAAAGGCTGAATATATCTCTTAAAATATTTTCAAAAATTATTCAAAATAAAAATTTATCATCTAAGATAAACCAATAGCTTAATCACCAAATAAATAACTTCAATGATAAGAATAAGGATAATGCTTGAGATAGATTGTCAATCCCTCTTTCTACTCTTCCAAATTTCAATCAGCATCATTCAAGATATAACAAAACATGGCATAAGAATATGTAATAGCCTGTTTTTTAGTGGTGTTGGAAATAATAATTTCGAAACCCCGTTCTCTTATGATCAAATCTGTAAATATTATTAATTAATATTTACGAATTAATTTTAGTATTATATTAAAATTTGGTTTGACAATTTTGTTAATTGGATAGTTAGTTAAGATACAAGTATTTTGACCCAAAAGTCAATGGTGTTGAAAACGGTGGTCTCGAAACCCCATTTCTGACGAGTGAACTCGTAAATATTATTATTTAATATTTTCAAGATTAATATAAAGTTTAATTGAAATTTGGTTTATTAATTTTTCCATTTAGATAGTTAATTAGAGTACAAAGAACAAAATTATAAAAGTAGTAAAGTTTAATCGTTAGAAATTTTTAATTACTGAAAGACTAAAATAATAATTAAACCAAGGTTTGAAGTGGAAATATTCCCACTTTAGTTGATAGTGGAGGGTTGGTGGCATTCGTCCGCATAAAATTTATTAAATTATGTTATAATTATAATTATAACTAATAAAGTATATGTTATGTCATAAAATTAAAGAAAAGAAAAGCCAACCTCATCCTTAGCTTTCTTACACCGAAACTCAAAAGAAAACAACCAAGAAGCCATTGTTGAATGCTCCAAACAATCCGCCTTTCCATGGTAAGGTAAATCGAGTCTCTTTTTTTGTAAATTTTATATTTTATGATCGTTGTAACTCGATTTAGCTAACTTGTGTGTCAATTTTCGAAATTGTTAAAGTTTATAAATGATACCATTGATGAATGATTGATTTTTTAATTTTAAATTGTTAGTTTGTAAGTTTAAAAGTAAAAAAAAGGACTAATTTGTAAAGTGAAAATTGATAGTTTTGAACTTAGAGACTAAAGCGTAAATATTTCAGATTTGGTATAAAATTTCTATAATTATAGATATTATAGGGTTATAGAAGGATGAAATTGAATTCGTATTGAAAAATGAAGCTTAAATGTGAAAGATATAGCTATTTTGATTTTAGGGACTAAATTGAATAAAATGTAAAACTTTAGAAAACTTTCAAAAAGTGAAATTGAATTGACTTATGGATATAATAAACTATTAAAAGATGTTTAAAATTGATAAATTGTAATGAATTATTATAGATCGGGATTTGAATCAACTGAAAGATAATTGAAGAAAAGATAAATTTGCGGATTAGTCCTTGATATTTCATTTGTTGCTGTTTTTGTCAGGTAAAAGTTCATACATGACTTACTTTATTAAATCATGTTATGTATGTATTATATTGTTTTACTTTTTAGTTCGAATTGTCAGGTAAATAATGTCTTTTGGCATCAAAGAGACTAAATCATAAACATGAAATAAATTACTAATATGAATTGATACATGATAATGATTAATGTGAAATTGATATATGATTGAGTAGTATGTATATGATGATGAATTTTTTACTTTGATTTTTTAAAAAGTTGATATATCCTAAACTCGTAGTTTATCTGGAAAATTTAAAAAAAAAAAAAAAAACAACTTAACCTAGCCAAGGGAGGGGCTGCAAACGATGATGCTACAGGGGAGGAAACGGGCAACAAAGTAGTCAAAGAAGGGAGGGGATGGTGAGTAGGCAAGCTATCAACGACCATTGAGGGAGTGGATGGAGTAGTCAAAAGAGTAACATACATGAAGCCAAAGGGATAGGGGTGAAACTAGGGGGCTGGCAGGGGCATAGCCTACTTAAAATGGACAATTTTCATTTAGGTTCTTTAACATTTTTAAAATTTTAAACTAGTAAAGGTAAAATTACACTTTGACTCCCTAAAAATATAAAAATTTGATTCAATTCTTTAAAAATTATAAAGATATAGGTTATTAAACTAGTAAAATTATATTTTTGCTATCGTAAAAATTACAATTTAATTTTGCCCCCTAAAAAAGTTTTCTGGTTTTGCCCTTATAAAGTGAGTGGCCAACCGAGCAACGAAAGGCAAGCGGTGATGGATACGGTCATCAACGGGAGAAATAGGAAGTGGATTCAGTAAGAAACAAAATGTAGTCTCTTAGTTTAGTGTAGAATCAATGTACAGAGCTATGACACAATAGGTGTATCAACAATTGAGTGAAGTCGGTTTAGAAACTACATTGTTGGCAAAGTTGTAGTGTATCAGCAGATGCTAGTAATAGCAGTTATGCAACTAAATAACTACTATTAGTTAGCCTCAACCAACTATGAATTAGTTATAGTTTCTTGTATAATTAAACAAGCTATGTATATCAAAAGTTAGGCTTTAATTCAAGATTTCATTCAATTCTTGTTAAGTTTTCTAATATGGTATTAGAGTAGTTTTTTTCCATGGATTCCGTAGGGTCGGCAGAGTCTACTGACAGGCATTTCAATCCTCTTGCACTCACCTCTCAAAAGGTGGCTGTGCTTGTTGACGAGAGCAATTTTCTGGCATGGAAGCAACATGTCTTGCTGGTGCTAAAGACACAACGCCTACATTCGTTCATTGATGGAACTGTCATAGTGCCTTTACGAATTCTTGTTGATGCTAATGGAAGTTCTGTCGAAAATCCAGCATATATACAGTATGAACAGCAAGATTCAACTTTGGTTGCCTGGCTTCTTTCTATTAATCGATAGTTCTTCCTCTTTTGTTCTTTGGGAAGCTTTGACAAGGATTCTTGGCACACAGTCCACCACCAAAACTATAAGGTATCGCTCTCTTCTTCACAATTTTAAGAAAAATGAACTCTCCATATATGAGTATTTGGCAGGGATCAAACATCTCTGTGATTCATTGTCCGGTTGTGGGCAACAAGTGTCTGTGGAAGAGCAACAATCAACGATTATCAATGGACTCCCCACTGAGTTTGATCATGTGGTTTCTATCATCACAACAACTAAGGTGTCGTTTGATTTATAGGACATCACTATAGTGTTGTTGGACACTGAAGCTCGACAACAGACGCATATATCTCAGATCACGTTTCCTGTGAATCTTGCTTCAACCAATAAGACTGCATCTATGCCTCTTCCTACATATGTTGGTCAACCACCATCGTAGTCGTATCAATTAAGTCATGCATCTGGCTTTTCTTGTGGACGAGGGCGTGGTCGATTTTCTGATGGTGTTCGACTACAATGTCAGATCTATGGCAAATTAAGGCATCTAGCACGCCGATGCTATTACATATATGATACTTCTTATGCTAATTCTGCCATTGAAAATCCTAACTTTGGGTAACACCATATGGATCTGATGTCAGTTGGGTCATCTAGATCTTCATCCCATGGGCCTGGTGCATACATGTGCTATGTTGACCAAAATCCAGTTAATCACTTTTGATCTGGGTCATATTCTCCCTCATTTGGCACATATTATGTTGATACCTTCAAACATACGGGGTCTTCTGGCTTTGTTAATGCTTCGAATGTGCTACAAGAAAATGTTGCATTAGTTCTGGTCACTTCCTCCAATGTGGCTGATCAAGCATGGTACTCGGATAGTGGAGCGACGGCACACATTACCAATGATCCTACCAAGTTCGCTGAATGTAGTTTTTATACTGGGTCAAGTACAGTTATTGTAGGTAATGGTCATCGTATTGCTATTTCTCATACTGGTTCACCATTTCTGTCCACTGGCTTTGGTGAATTATTGCTGCATGATCTATTGTTTGTTCCTGATATACACAAGAATTTGTTGTTTGTTTCGAAATTTG
The DNA here is from genome assembly GCA_005393395.2 of Gossypium australe. NCBI lineage: Eukaryota > Viridiplantae > Streptophyta > Magnoliopsida > Malvales > Malvaceae > Gossypium > Gossypium australe. Next base: position 16,192,639 of record CM016614.1, read on the forward strand.
CTAAGGATAACAAAGTTTATTTTGAATCATATCTTCATTATTTCTATGTAAAGGATCTGAAAACTCACAAGATTCTACTCCAAAAGCATTGAGTCAAGTGGGCTATACAAGTTTCTTCCAGTAGCACCTATATATGCTTTCAACACTACACATGAAGCCACTGATGCCGCTGAGTCTATTCAGAAGTCTGATTTAGATTTTCAGTTTACTTGTTGGCATCAATGACTCAGTAACCCCTTCTCTACTATTGTTGATCAGCTTCTAAAATCTTGTAATATTAAAGTTCCCAGAAATAAATCTTTTTCATTGTGTCAGGCTTGTGAAATGGGAAATAGCCATAAGCTACCATTTTGTTCTTCTACAACAGTGTATTCTGCTCCTCTAGAGCTAATTGTTGTTGATTTGTGGGGGCCAACCTCTTGTTGTTCTTCAGGTTTTTAATATTACATATCATTTGGAGATGCCTTCTCTTGACATACATGGATTTATTTTCTCAAAAACAAGTCAGATGTTTTTCAGACTTTCTTGTCATTCAAGACTTCTGTCGTAAGTCCACATCAGGTTACTATGTGTATCTTGGAGATAATCTCATTGGCTGGACATCTAAGAAACAAAATGTAGTGTCACGATCCACTACAGAAGTAGAATACAAAATCTTGGAAAATATAGCTTCTGAAGTAACTTGGTTTCATTCTCTACTTGATGAAATTGGGATAAAACCTCCAAGACCTCCAGTTGTTTGGTGTGACAATTCCATCATAATATCTTTGGCTGCCAACCCAGTGTTACATGCTCAAGTGAAACATATGGAACTTGACCTGCATTTCGTTTGAGACAAGATGTTGAGTGGCAACCTGAAAGTGAACTATGTTCCTGGTCGAGATCAAGTAGCAGATATACTCACCAAGCCACTGACCATAGGGAATTTTGCTCAATGTCGTGACAAACTCAATGTGGTTTCACTTGCTATTTTTCGCGCTTCTGCAGGGGAAATATCAGTAGATGCTAGCAATAGCAATTAATAGAAGCCTACTAAATAACTATAATTAGTTAACCTCAACCAACTATGAATTAGTTATAGTTTCTTGTATAAATAAACAAGCTATGTATCCCAAAAGTTAGGCTGTAATTCAAGATTTCATTCAGTTCTTATTAAGTTGTCTAATATAGTGTGACAATCAAGTAACTCATCATACATCCTCCAATTAAATATTTCATGAAATTTCTTCACTCTCCTTTCCTTTAATAATTTTAACTATTCAAACAATATATTTAATTTATGTTTGCAGGGTTGAATGAGATAAAAAGTACGTTGTTGTAGGCTTGGGGATCTACAAGCTCAAGTCCCTTGTTTGCCCATTTCGAAATATTGCTCCAATAGGAAGGATCATGTTTTTTGGGATTTATATCATCCAACCGAGGCGATAGCTAGGGTTTTCGTAATATTGTATCCCAATGAATGTTAGGCAACTACTTTCTACTTGAACTTAGCGAAACATCAATAGCTTATTGTACTTAAAACCTACGCCATGAGAAAGAAAGAAACCCAAAAGGAAAGGAGTTGATGAGAGATGAGTGGTTTAATATGAAGAGGAAACCAAAGCACTGGTTCTTAATTTCCTTTTTTTAATTTTTTTTAGTACATCAACCAAAAAAAAGCCCAGTGTCAAAGAGAGCAGTACTAACTGTAACAATGAAAAAGATATTTGGGTTAGGGAGGAAGGTAACGACAACCAAACACGTTCTTGTCGTAGCGGGGGTCTCTTGACTCGACCCTATGTTCGTGTTCAGTTCAGTCATGAAAGGTCAAAATCTATCTCGAGTTTAAAAGCAAGTCACCCATTTGATTTTTCATTTATGTTAGATAAATAACAATAGAGAAAAAGAGAAAACTAGATGAACATATTAAAAGTCAATTTCATGCGCAGGGAAGCCGGAAGTGGTTTTTTTTTTTAAAGAATTAAATTAAATTTTTATAATTTTAGGGGTCAAAGTGTAATTTTATTTTTATTAATTTAAAATTTTAAAATTTTCTAAAAAGCCTAATTAACAACTTTCCATTTAAGGGGGCAGGCCTCCTGCAAGCCCCCAGATTCGCCTCTGTTTATACGTTAGCATTACAAGAATTATTTCGGTTAAATAAAATTTTGGCTTAAACATTATATTAATACATTTTATATTTTTTCAAATTTGACCTCATTTAAAATATAAATTTAAAATTGATTTAAATCAGTCAATATTGGAGCAATATTTCAAAATGGGCAAACAAGGTATTTAGTACTTTTATGTAGTTAGTCATTTTTTAGATTAAGGTTTAAAGAGACTTCATGAACTTAATTAGTCAATAACTTACGTGGGAAAAACGAGATCAAAGAATGAGTACGTTCCATTGATTCATTATTTCATGATCCAAAGTTGCCTTGGTCTTTAGAAGGGCCTATTCAACTCAATTTTAACTTAGAAATATTAATGTTAAAGCAATAAAAGTTCAATCTTGGAAGCATGATTTAATTAAATTTAACTTTTAACTTAGGTTTTTTTCTTCCATTTATAATTTGAGGAAATATTAAGTTGATATTATTTTTATAAAAATATTATTTAAAAATAATTTACGATTTCAATGTGCTTAAATTGTTATATCCACTTTTCATCTTTAGTTAGCAGTTGAGTTTACTTGAAAACAGATGGTTCGGTTAGGCTTGACGAAAATTTTTGCAGCAGTTGGAGGTTACATATATGATCATGATGGTGAGTGGATCATGGGATTCTGTCGATGTTTGGCTAATTGCACAGTGACAGAGGTTGAGTTTTAAGGGATCTTGGATGGGTTAAACCTTATTTTGGAAAGACGATTCAATAGAGTCTCAATCCAAACTGACAGAATTGAGGCCGTTAACATTATTCAAGATGGCTCTTCTGGAAACTCTAATTCTACCCCAGTCAGGAGAATGCTTCAAGTTCTGAATATGTTTAAGCAGTGGAAGAGTCAACATTTGCCTAGAGAAGAGAACTAAATTGCAGATAGTTTGGCTAAGTCAATTCGCACTATAAGAAAATGTTTAAGATTGTTTGAGAATCCTCCTTTTATTGATCTAGTTTAATTACTTTATAATTTTAATTTTTAACCAAAAAAATTCATGTCATTCTATATAAATAACAATATTAATATCAACCAAGCTAAAATTGAATTAACAAATTACGATTTATACTTGGTAAAATGCATTAAATATAAAAAAAGAGTTTTGAATTAGTATTTTTATTTGTAAAAAGAAAATGTAAAGAGAGATTAACACATTATCATGTAAACTTAAAATGTGTTAGGTGGTACATGACATCCAAAACGTGTTGACCATAAAAAAGCAGACAAAATCTTATGATTACAAGAAATATTATTTTAAATAAATCAATTGGGTGAGGCTTCTAAGTTAAGATGGGGATTTAAACAATTAACAATAAGAACTGCCAATGATTGATTCAACTTACGACAATTAATTAGTTCCTGCATTTGTTTTTGTCCTTAAACTTTTTAACACCTAAAATTGCTAAGTCTAGGTATTAATACCGTAGTAAGGTTATTATTATTATTTTATACTGAAATATTTGGTTAATGTTTCTTTTAAAGATTTTAATTTTATATATCTCATATTTTTTTCTTTTCTGTTTTTTTTTTAACAAGAAAATTAGCAACTCCGATTACAAAAATCAAATTAAAAAAAAAACAATATTTAATAGTATTTGTTAAATAGTTTTTCCAGTTTTTTTTCTTTAAAATGTTTAAATCCTCCATTTTCCCCTCGGCTTTCTTCTTCACCAAAAGGAATATCCCCGCTCTATCTGAAAATAAATAAATATAAAAAAAAATAGGTGCCATTTTGATCCCTTCGATTTTAACATCTATTTTCGCTCTCTTCTTCTTCTTCTTCTTACGGTCCAATCTTAACGTGCGCACCGCCGGCGCACGATATGGAGTCTCCTTCATTTGTGTCCAGAGCAAGAATTGCTTTCCATTCTGCAGCTGCCAAAGCCGAGCAAGTCCTCACTGATTTGAAATCTGATCTAGGTAATTAAAATTAGAAACCTCTATATTTTTGGCTGTTCAAAATCTATCGCTTATTTTTTTTTCTCGCTTTGCTATTTTTGGATTCTTTTTTTTTTAATCAATTTCCGGTTTTTAAGAGATTCTTGATAGATATTATAATGGAGTTTGGATTTTTCTGTTTTATTTTTTTTTCCTATTCATTTCCTGAAGATTCTGATAGATTATCACCGAAAGAATTCAAAAACGAATCTCCGACGAGAGAAGCCGAGTCTAAGGTAAATTTTCTTTGAATTTTGAAACTGATATTTGGCTTTCTTTTAAGAGAAATGTAGGATTAAGCTGTTTTAGTTTTATTATTATTGATTTTTAAAAAAAAAATGTCTTCTAAAAGGTAAATTGGAACCTTGTTTGGCTGCTGGGAAAACGAAGTACAGCGTAGAATTCTTTGTTTTTGAATTTCTTTATGTTTGACTTATTAAGTATTGAATTCCAAGGGTTTAGCTTGGAATCGAATTGGAGGCTTTGCAATTTCTATGCTATTTAGTTTCCTGCACTATCCCAGCAACCAAAAAAGGCTTCAAAATTCTGCTGAGTAGTTACTATGATGAATTTTGTTGTTACATTTGCACTTTTTTTTTTTCCTCATAATTCATGTAACATCATAATTATTTTCCAATACATATTCATTTATATTAGTTTTGAAATTTCTTTGGCATGAAGCAGAGCATTCATGAGGTAAAGCATTCTAAGTGGATGCCTGCAAATTTAGGGACAAAGCAAGAATGGCAAGAAAGATTTAAGAATATACGACTGGGGAAAAAAGGAGTTGAAGATTCAGAGAAAGTTGAAAATTCAACAATGGCTGTTGCGTGCTATGATGAAAACTTATACTTGCTCAAAGTAAAGAATGATGTGGAAGCAAAGGTACGTTTATGATTCTCTTTATTTTGCTCATCCATAGGTGAAGGTTGCTGTAATTGCAATTAAAATGCTTTTTTTGTGTCCTCATAAAATTCATATGAAGGGATTTCTGAATGAGATTGTTGTCCTACAGGCTTCAGAAGCAGTTCCCTCTGTAGACATTTTAAATAGCATCAATACCAATAACATTCCTCCAACATCTGTTATCAAGCAATTAGCTATAGCTGCCGAGTAAGTTTTTGCCACTAACATGCTTTCAATTCTTGACTTCAGTTGTTGGTTCTCTGATGTTGCTGATGATGAAATTCATTTGGTGCCTCGTGAAACATGCTGATTTATGATTTGTTACCATTACTGGAATTTACTTTCCTGCCCATTGATACTGCTATGCCATACTGATAGCTACAACTTAATCTTTTGATGCATAATATTTCTTGCTTCTGAGCTCATGTTAGTGGTCAACTGTGTGATCTATTGATTTATCATATATCAACTTGTGTATGGTGTTCTTATCTTTTTGTTCTTGCCTTTCTTTTCCAGGGCTGGGAGGACTTTTAAGTCTTTGAAAGATCTATTGACATCTTCTGGAAATTCTTCACCCTTGAGGGAAAGGACAGGTCTGAGCTTCTCTGCTGTGAAGTCGTTAGTTCTTCGAGACAAAGAGGATAAACTTGCATCTGGCTTTGATGATGATGCAAGAGTCCTTGCTTTGATCCATTTACTGTTTGATGCTGGTAGGTTCATATATGCGACTGATAGGACATTTACTCTTGTAAGAAGATATGTTTCTATTTAAACCTTCACAATTTCATGTCATGGTCTTTTACTTCGTTGTATATCTGCAAGATATTTGCAGATGGGAACTTCCTCCAAAGGAATCTTATTTCTGATTCAAACACATCTGCAACAACGATATCTTTGCCTAGAGACATTCATGGTGCTCCTCCACAGAGCTTTGTTGTTAAGCTTTCTGAAGTCATTGGAAGCTTTAGGAACCTTCACAAAATGGCTCTCTTTTGGTGCAGGGTTGTTATTGAAGTAAGTGGGTTATGAAGAATCTGTACTGACATGAATGGTCGATGTAGAAATGAAACTAAACTCCTCCATTGTCACATTTTGATGTCTGTAAAGTCTGTTTGCATTAAACACAGTTTTCGTTGATCTTCACCTAATGAGAAGTGCTTGGAATCCTTTAATCATGCAGTTGAGAAGATTTTGGTCTGAAGAGAAATATCTGCCAGGCATTCCTGTGGATGAGACTCCTGATCTAAATTCTTGTCTTTTATATCAACAATTACAAGTTATTAATTGTTGTCTATCAAGAAAAAGACGGCGTAGTATTGCAACTGAATCATTTGATTCTGAAATGGAGGAAGCTAGGTCAAATGTTGAAGAATCAGATGTTGCTATAGGCACAGTGGCTCCCAGCTCTGCATTGTATGCACGAGTTAGTAGTGGAGAACTCGTTCTTCGACAGGGACCTAATCAACTGGCTGAAAATTTGACAATGTTAGAAACTGGTGAACCTATATACTCACCTATTACCCAGGTATGGTTAATGGATTCTATTAACTGATTGTTTACCTTTTGACCCTATTCCCATGGTTCACTGTGTTTATGCATTCGACTGTAGGAAGGACCTTTGCTTACAGAAGACCTTATCAGAGAAACAGAAGAGTTGGTGCTTCGTACAGGGAGGTCAGTATATTGACCAAACACTCCTTAACCTTGCTACTTTTATGTGAAATTCACACTATATAATTCTTACTATCTTCGTCTAATTACTCTGTTTACCGAATAAGATTTGTTTATGGATCTTAATATTATTAAGGTTCTCCTGTTTGATTTAAAACAATGATATTATCTTTCAGGACAGACATATCTAATGCTGTTATATATGTTGAATTTTTCCGATTATTTTCTAATCTTTTCCATATTCTGATGTACGCATCAAAGTTTTTGAGTGAAAATTTCCTCTGCTGTCATATTACTCTGTTGGTTATTTACATTATTCTTGTTATTTTTTTACTCATTGCCTTATCATTTGATGGTCAGTGTTGGTGCTGGGTGTTCTCAACTCCTCTCTGACATGCAGGCTTTCAAGGTATAATTTTAGCACAAAGAAATTACCTCCATCTTATTACTGTTGTAGATACATATGAATGCAGAATATTGTTTCAAGTGTCTATTCATTGCCTATCTAAATTGTTTTAGGCTGCGAATCCCGGCTGCATTTTAGAAGATTTTGTTAGATGGCACTCTCCTCCTGATTGGACTGACACTGAGCCAAGCGATGAGGTTAACTCCTCAGTTTCAAGAGGTCAACTAAGTAGCAGAATGCAAAAAGAAGGTTCTTTTCTTTATCCCAGTTCCCTTAGTCAAGTTTGCTGTAATTAGTTTCTTCTTGGTCAGGATTTACTTTTGAGTTGGGAACATTAGTTCATTTTAATACACAGTGTTATATGTTTGAAAGAACTTGTATCATGTTCTGACTCGTATTCGGAGAATAAAATCTGAATACTGTTTTTTTTTTTTGCCTGAATACTGTCTAGTATTTCTTTTGTCCAGGAAAAACTGTCTAGTTGAGTGGAGGGTTTTTACTTCTTGATGTATTCATTTGACATTCTTAACCGGGACTTTTGCTAGAGTTGGATCTGATATGTAAATTATGTACAATTTAGGTAATTTGTGGCGTGAATTATGGGATACAGCCAAGCCAGTACCGGCAATTAAACAAACACCTCTCTTTGATGAGGATTTGGCAGTGTAAGTTGGATGCATAACGTTTGATATTATGACATTCAAAATTTCCATCACAGGAGCATTTTTCTTACAATAATAGCTTTGGTTATGATTCTTTTAGGGAAGGAATTCTGAATTTCTTAGAGGACATTCCCACTTCTGAGCTTTTTCAGCAACTCTTTGTTTCTCTAGTAAGTGTTTTTGATCTGATTATGGATGACCATTTCTTTATTTATGTCACGTTTTTCCAATCTGCGGTATAGTTTAAGTATAAAGAGTAAATAAATGCAAAAATGAGTCTGCACTTTTATACTTTGTTTCTAGTACATGATTTGAGAGGAATATCATTAATTGGCTGTTCTGTTCCTAATTTTATGTCGTACTTTGGTACTAAACCAGTCATTCTTTATAATGCTAACATCTCATCTCTGTACTTTTCAGCTTTCTTTAGGATTTGCACTAGCCGAGAAAAAGGTCTCTGCTGATGAAAACTTGTCAAAGCTGTTCTATGACTGCAAAGACTATGTTGTTTCAACTTGCCAGAGAAGTGTGTGGGATGATAAAATGGATGATCTTTGTCAGGTAATTTCTATTTTAAATAGCTGCTTCAATGTTTCCGCCAATGGCAACAAGTATCTCTAAACACATGGGACTGATATCAAATGCTTATGGTAAATTGAATGCTAAGTGAAACGAAGATGGAGTGCCTTTGTCCAGGCACATTCAAAGTTTCCCAGTGAGGGGAAGGAAAATTCGGTTTCTTCATATGTTTGATGGTGTCAGTTTATAAGATTTAGTTTTTCTGTGATCTGATGGTGTTCATTTTCGATTCTATCAATAGGTGTATGAAACAGTGGAAAAGATGGTAGCGACTCCTGAAGAAGTCATGAAGACGATGAAGCAGGCAGAGACACCAACAATGGAGAATGGAAATGCTGCTGGTGAGCTAAAACGTCGGTTTAAGAAGCTCAGTCTCAACTTTGGTGGCAAGGATAAACAACAGCAGAGAAATTCTCCTCCAAAAGACCAGAAGAATTCAGATGAGAGTTCTTCTCGATCATTTGCTAGCTTTTTTGATAGCAAGTCATCTTTATTTTCAAAGTTGTCCCCTAAATCCGAGAATCTCTCAGTGATTGAAAAACTTCGATCCCTAGAAGAAAGTGATTGGACATTGGTTTGATTGCATCATTTTTCGCCCTTTTTGTGTTTTCGATAGGCTTAACCAGAGTATAGTTTTGCAGGTAATTGTAAATTATTGTGAAATGAGCTTGATGGTTGCTATCAGAAGTAATTTCAAAGTAGATAAAAATTACCAATTTTTTTTTCTGGTAATAAATGTGCATTGCTTCAACAATATTGTGAAAATGACCACAACATAACAAGGGAAGCCTTACCTTGATTTTCTGTTATCTTCTTCATCCTCATCTTCCTTTGTTATCATTATTTTCATTTCTCTTCTGGTCTTCCCCAATCTTGTCGAATTCAAAATACTTGGAGATGAAATAGGGTGCCACAAAATTCGCTAAGAAGTAAACAACCAGAAGTAATGCACTGCATTTCCAGGAAAACAAAAACATTCTTAATTTCTAGCAAATTTTGCAAAAAAAAAAAAAAAAAGAAAAAAAAAAGAAAGAAAGAAAAACTTAGACCTTGTTTGGAGAAAGACAGTAATATCACCAGATTGAGATGGAGGAACTTTAGCAGCAATAAATAGGGGATTGGAGGTAGCATTTGTCCTCGAATTCACGTTTCGGGTCTGCAAAACCTGGTTCGGAGCTGATTCAGTGCTGAAAAGCCGAAGATGTCGTTTGGCTTTCAGTTTCTGTTTGTGTTTAAGCTGAGAATTCAAGGGAAGAAATGGAGAATAACAATGGAGGCAGCTCATCGCGATGCTCAGAATTGAAAATTTAGACTTACAGTCTTAAGCAGAATAACGATGGGTTAGATTGTTTGGGTAAGAAGAGGATAATAAAGTGGGATAATTTGTCCCAACGCATAGAAACAAACAATTTGCTGGGTTTGGGTCAACTTGTGATTTGGGTTTCATATCATCGCATCTCGCCCAACGCATAATTTGTTCCTACGTAAAAAGGACGCATTTATTTAGACAATCCAATAACCAGTGATTGTGGAATATCGTTTCGGCAGAGAAAAGCCCCTAGAGTTGCTTCTTAATGAGGGCAGCAGCTGATTTTGACTTGCTTTGTGGTCTTTTGTAATATAAATATACATAGGGACTCCAGTATAATTAGAAAAACACCAATATTAATATGCAAATGACAAACAAACAATTAAACTAATAAATCAGAATATGCCTAGATAGTTTTAAAGTAAATATTAAATTTATGGATAATAAAATTTGACTTCAAAATTTCAGACCTCACTTTACTTCTAAATTCATGATTATAAAACGAATGCAATTAACTATAATTATACTTAAAATTTTTTATTATCGTTTCTCTTTTTTCAATCTATATTAACCTGCAGTGCATGTGAATATACATGTTTATTGTTTTAAAATGAAATACTTCTCCAAGGTGAATTTAGGGGTGGCAGGACCCCGGCCCCCCCTAAAATGGAAAATTACTTTTTAAGCTCTTTAATTTTTTTTAAATTTTAAATTAATAAAAATAAAATTATACTTGACCTCTAAAATAATAAATATTTGATTTAATCCTTTGAAAATTATAAAAATATAAACTATAAAAAATTAAAATTTCATTCAACCCCTAAAAAAATTGTTCTGACTTCGCCCCTTACCCATGTGCTTTTTCATATCATTAAAAGAAACAAAATCATCAAATAGAGCACTTTTGTGAATTCGAGTTCTTCTTTTACAATGGTAAAAGAAGTTAATGAAAATTCATATTTATTATGATGATTAATAAATTTATCATAAGAAATTTTTTACTAAATCATTTGTAATAATATAAGTTTTTTTCTTCTGAAAATTATCATTGAATTTTGTTACAACAGCACTGTATGAATTTTAATTCCATGAAATAGTCAATGTTTAACTAAAAAATAAATTAAACATTAAAATAATATAGAAACATAGAACTAAAATAAAAAATTATAATATTAAATTGAAATAATAAAAAAAGGTATAATATTATTTTACCTCATCATCAATTAAAATAATTTTCCATATCTTTTTGGTGCTATTATTATTTTAGTATGATTTGATATTCCATTACTTTAATTCTCCATTCGTTTTTAAATACTTGTAACTTATTAATACTAATAATCTCTATTTTTTACCAACAATTTTTCTTAGATGCTACTCGATTGAATATGCCTAACTAATGGATGTTAATAGAGATAAACTTAAATTTTAGCTAATATATAACACTAATATTAATTAAGTGATAATTAAGAGAAAAAATCTTTTTCATAATATTATGTATAGAATTCTATTGGAATTGAGCTACTATACTTTTTTTAAGAAAGGGGGCTACTATACTTATAAATTTATCATAATTTTATGTAATTTTTTTTTGTGATTAATAATTATAAATTAAATTATCACTATTGTAATATCACAACTATTATTTGCATTTTGTACTCCTCAACTGTTATCACCATGGACAACCCGATCAACATCAATCTCATAATTGAATCGAAAAAAATGTCGTTTCTCCCTCAAATATGAGATAGAAACTCCTCCTAATGGGTGCCAAACATTCACCAACATCGCCCGCATGGGCTAAAAATGAATCACGCTTGCCGTCAAGAAACTACCGACCAAATAAAACTGAAGCTCTCCTTTCACCGCATCCTCCTCCAGATGTATTTGCCACGCTTCCTCCTCACCATTAGCAATATTGAGATTTGCAATGTCGTTTTCCATCAAAATAAAACCCTAAATTGAAAAAACAAAAGAAAAACATGTGCTACCAAGCAGACAAAAAAAACCCTAAAAGGTGCCGAAAGGTAGACAATTAGATTAACAATTTCTTAACAACATCAGTTATAACAAAGAAAACGTATTTTTATTGATCAATCGAGTTGTTTACAGCACTTCTCTAAAGTCTATATTTATAGACATAAGAAATACAAATGAAATAAATCTCCACTTCTAGTAAATATTAAAAATTTAAAATACATTAAACTTATATTCATCTTAATGGTCCTCCACATTAATAATATATATATATATATTCCATGCAACTATTTAATTAAATTAATAAATTTAAATGACAATTTATAAATTATGAATGAAACTATTAAAATACATTAATATTATCGTTAAATTAATAAATTATCCATCACATTCTCAAAAAAGCGTTTCTGTCAAGATTCTTCAACCTATACCAAACATCTCATATTTCATCGCAAGAAAGCAGTCAAGCACCAAAGGCATTAATGCAGAAAATGGGTTTCAAGCAGCGCACATTTAACAGTTTAAAGAAATATTAGCATACCATTGATGAGAGTCGGTATTACCATTAATACCAAGTTTAACTTCAGGTTGTTCAAACTTCGCAATAGGGTAATTCAACTATACATACTGGGTGATTTTTTTTACAATGATTAAAGGATAGGTAGAGGCTAATTTTAAAGGGTCGGATTAGTCATAGCCCAAACAAAACTAGTCTTTTTGGAAAAATCGATAGCTAAACCACTTTTTTAAATGGGTTCTCAAGTTTCCATGTATATTGTGTTTTCCTGATTTTTAACTAAACGCTTACAATTTATAGAACTAACCCTATACCTTCAATATAATTAAAAAATTATTTTAATTCAAATAGACTCCAGCCAACTCAATTTCCTTTTAAAATTGGTGATCATTCAAGCACAGTACTTTTGCTGGTTTCGTATGTTGACAGCAATAAAAGTAGACCAATGATTTTATCTTTACCAATATCAACTTGATCAAATTATGAGATCCTTATAAACCATAATCACTTGATTGGATTCTGTTATCTAACTCATTCCTTTTTCTTTTATTCATTGATTTGGATATATATAACCCACAACTAATAGCAAACCTGTGGGGTACGTTTAAAAAAGTCAAAGAAATGCATGGATATGGAGAGAAGACTTTATAAAAAAAACCCTAATGACAGAGATGCATGCAACACCAAAATCCATGCAACTTGCGAGAACATGAGTGTAAAGTCCATGCAAATTGGGTTCTGAATCATAAAAGCAATGGCTTTCAAGGTGAAGAACTAAAGAGATCCATTCTTTTTTAAAATAAGGGGTGGGTCATGGATCATGGTTTAGAGTTTTTCTTTCGTCAAAAGTGACAGTTGGATGCATTAAATCTTCCAACACGGCTTTTAGATGAGAAGATGAGCAAAATTTAAGACCTCAACTGTACTCTTCATGGCTTCAATTCTTCTTTTTTGTTTTTACTATATAAATCCTTCTTCCTGCCCCCAGTTCTCATCAAAGTCATATTGTTTAAGTGTTACCTAGACTTACCAAAGATGACAGCTTCTTTTTCTTTTAAGGTTCTTCTTGTTTTGTTTCTTGGTGCACTTGTTTGCGCCACTAGTGCTAGGAAGCTTACGGGTGGATTTGAGGAAGAGAAAAACCTCTTCCATCGTCGGCCGAGGTTTGGGGGTGGATTAGGAGGAGGAGGTGGTGGAGGGTTTGGTGGTGGAGGTGGAGGAGGGCTAGGTGGTGGAGCTGGATTTGGTGGGGGCGCTGGTGCTGGTGGAGGCCTTGGTGGAGGTGGTGGACTTGGAGGAGGTGGTGGTGGAGGGTTCGGAGGAGGTGGTGGCGGTGGAGTAGGTGGTGGTGCTGGTGGTGGGTTTGGAGGTGGAGCAGGAGCTGGAGGTGGACTAGGTGGTGGTGGTGGAGCTGGAGGTGGAGGTGGAGGCGGCTTCGGTGGAGGAGGTGGGTTTGGCGGTGGAGCTGGTGCAGGTGGTGGGTTCGGCGGTGGAGCTGGTGCAGGTGGTGGGCTTGGAGGAGGACTGCCATGAATAGAAGTCTTGCTCAAAATATAACGTCTACATAAATCAATAATGAAAAGTATGAATCAAAATGTAATTTGTTAAGTGTTGCTTGAACAGCAAGCCTTAATTTTATGTTTTCTGTTATTTGTTCCAATTTGTTAAAGAAGGAAATAAAAGCATAAACCCTATGCTTGCTCTCAATTTCATCATAGGACTGCCATGCTACAAAATCATTAACTTGTAACACCTACCGACATCTCCATTTCCTTTTATATTTCATCATCTCAAAAATTTTAGTATTATATATTTTTATATGTGTACTTTAAAATGACTAGTTGAAATATTTCATGTATAAAAATAATGATATTTCAATTAGTATGAACATTGTTGCTAATGTAGGAGGACGTGAGTTCGAGTGCGCTGAGGTGCATTATCCCTATAACACCCCAAACTTGGCCTGAACGTTACGGTCGGATTGTGAAGGTTACATTATACGAGAAAACAATAATACTTAACTTTGGTGATTAGCTCATTTTAACATAAATGAAAATAGAATTTGATTAACGTATTGAAAACACACCTATTTTGAAACACCCGAGAATACTTTGATGGAAATCGCGTTTTCCGATCCCTTTTTCTTAAATTGTTTGAGTGATAAAATGTCATAACGATTTAGTTAAAAACTTTGCAACAAAAAACATTATAGCAATTCGATCTTATAAAACCTTAGTTTATTGTTAATTATGTTGTCTTGATTAAAACACTGCTTAAAAATTAAGATTTTTATGAAACAAATACCAAAATAAAATTTTAAAGTCCCAAACAGAACTAAATGTCCAAAAGTTCGAAAAGCCCATAAAAGTCCAAAACATACTAAATAAATACAGTGGAAACCGAGCTCCAGAGTCGCCTGTGTCTTAGGCCGTGTAACAATCGAATTAGGGACACACGGCCATGTCCCAGCCCATGTCCTCACCCCTGTAACTCTCTGAGTAGAGTCACACGGCCGTGCCACACGCCCGTGTGCTAGGCTGTGTAATAGACCATGTAACTCACTTACTTGCACCCTAAAGAACTCATCAAATGACACACGGCTGTGTCGCCTGGCCGTGTGTCTCATACGGCTGAGTCACATGCCCATCTCTCAGGCCGTGTAGACCCAAAATGAACCTTAAATAACAAGTTTACCATTTCAAGCTTACTTGGACTCTAAGTAATCCATTTACCAGCCAAAAAACCTATTCAAAATGACATTAAACAAGCTAAAAACATACTAAATCAACCATCCTAAGTGTCTAACCAATATATCCTCGTTGATACCACAAGTATATACAGTTTTACCACAAAATGAACTATCATTCAAAGTATGTTAAATCACACCATTTAACATTCAACCAATATGCCAAACATAGGCACATCCATCATAGCAATCAATTAACACAAACTATATAATTGCACTAAACATTTTCCTTAGTTAGAATAAGGGCGATAGCTTGAGAAGGTCTAGTGAAGTTAACCCTTGAAAAAACTCTAGCCAATAAGATGGTAATGAGTAGAGGTGATCATGGGTCGGACGGATCAAATTTGGGCTAGACCTAGATATGATATATATTAACATGATTTATGTTTGTCTAAACCTGGCCCAACTCGAAATGTGAGCCTAAAATTTTGCCCAAGCCCACCTATGTTTTCAAATAGTTAACCCAAGTCCATTTTAGTACTGACCATATTATTTTTTTATTTTTAAAAAATTATATTTATATTATTTTTTAATTTAATATTTTTTATTTATCAAAATTTTATGTAGTCATCTTAACATTTTTTTAATATTTAATTATAGTCATATTATATATTATATATTTAGTTTTTATGTGTTATAAATTACATAATATATAAAAGCAACTTAATATAAAACATAACAAATTAAAAATACAGGTCAGGTTGAGCTCAGATCTTGAATGTTCAAGTCCGAGTTTAATTCATATTTTAAACGAGCCTAATTTTTTACTTAAAACTCATTTTTCGAATTTAATATTTTTATCTAAACTCTCACAAATTTCAAGTGATAGGGGAACGGGGTCTAAGTAACGAGTGGTTGGTTTTTTTATTCTTCAGCTCAAATTATACTTGCCATCTATGGAGATAATTTCTATGTTTAAATTCTTCCATTTGAGTTCCCTTGCTGGACCAAGGCGTCCCCAGCTTTAATATTGTATAGAGCTTAATGGATTTTTAAAGAGCCCAAGTTTACTATCTGTACCAATGTGCTTCATACTAACTGAGTCTGCAAGTTATTCTGATTCTACTAATGGAAAGTATAATTCTTTAATTGAGGCAGCAGGTGAAGTTTTGAAGCAGATGCCAATACGTAAACATGTTAAACGTTTTATGTTGTTTGATTCCAGTTTCTTCCCCCTATAAAATGGATGTGATTTTTTCTCAGGAACCAACCAACCATTGTATTAATCTGTTGAATACCCGTTGACTGAGAACATGCATCTCTTCTTGTCTCTGCTTCTTTTATCTGAAATGACTCTTCTTTTTGCGCTTGTCTTCAGTTATTCTAAGCTAAGGGAACTGATAACGAAGATGTTAGACAAAATAGTAGAAGGGAAAGGTGGTGCGATTTCATTGCCTGTTGTGGCAACTTTGACTGTTGTTTTCATCTCCATGGTATACGATGCGAAAGGGATATGGACAGAAGATGTTGTTCTTAATGCTGCCGATGAGGTTCTAATGGTGAATCTAGTTCTAAAAGCAACCCTAATGGGTAATTTACATTCCTCAACTTTAGTTTATAAGTTCCTGAAACTTCAGTTTTTAATTATACATATATATAGAGATAGATAGATATCAAGCTTAGGATGCAACTTATAGTTGTGATACTAAAATATTATCTATATATTTCAGGGTTTGCTTTATACCTTGCACTGCTTACATATGGATTCCACAAATATATCAAAGGATCAAGACCATGGGAGGCAGCTAAAGAGAAGAAATCTATATAAAGCTTCGTACACCCAAATATTGCAATAACTGAAATGTTAGGACATGAAGGTAGGAAGATTCCTCTTCATGGCCTAATCTTTTATACCTTGTTTACTTCCAAAAAACTGAAATGTAGAGTACAAGCATCCGCAATAAGACAAGGTCATATGTTCTAATAAAATAAACATATGCAATCTGCATTTTAGATTTCAGTATCTCTCTTTTTGCCTTGCAAAGTAAAATTAGAACATCATCCGATAAGCTTAAGTTATTATTACTGTCATCGTTTCAGTGTGGCCTAATGATCATTTGCGCAATTGGATATCATGATTTATGCATAGAAATTTATTGTTATGTTCTTTCGTAGCACTGTTCTTAATAACTAATATGGTTTTCATACATTTTGCATTAGGTTAATTTTTATTGAGTAAATTATAAACTACTGGTTAAAATATGCCTAACTTCTTATACTTTTAATGTTTTTGGATTTTAATCTCCATATTTTTATTTTCAAGAATTTAATCTTTTTACTTTTTAAATTTAAAAACTCAAGTTTAATTATCATCACCATTGAAACTCTTCTGCTAAATTTGTGGGGTATACTTTAAAATAATAATAAAAATACTCGTTTGGTAGCTATGTAATAAAAAATAACCGTGTAATAGGCCTAAATTTAACAAAAAAATTTAACGATGCTAACAATTCTTAAAATCACGTAAACATTTTAATTAGAATAAAATATTTAGACCGACTAATGAAATTGTAAAAGTTGAAGTACTAAATTACGTCAAAAATTAAAATATAAAAATTAAAATTTAAATTTGAGCGTAGGATAAAAAAAAAAATTTGACCATTGTTATAATCTTAAAGGAAAAAATAAAAATGTGAAATTTAAAATTTAATCATTATTTTATAATATTAAAAAAAGATTACTTAGACACCTTCCAAGGAAGGCCTTACATTATAAAAGTAATTTATTTTTTGCCAGGACATTATAAAAGTTGGAGTATTACTACTAAATTATATCAAAAATTATATCAAAAAGTAAAGCAAATAAATTAAATTTTGAGTGTAATATAGAGACAATATAATCTTAAAAATTAAGTAAAGGGGTCATAATTGAAATTTAATCATTACCTTATAATGTAAAAAAAAATATTAACGTGTGCGATGGCTTTAGGCATTCCTTTTATATATTTAAAAAAAAATATTAACGTGTGCGATGGCTTTAGGCATTCCTTTTATATATTTATACATATTAAAAATCTTCTAACTAAGTTCGTGTCATAGATTAATTATGTACCAACTTAATTGAAAAGATTAAAATAACTTTTTCTTTTAAATGAAAACTAATAATATTATAATGGTACTTTTGTCTTTCCATATTTTTACATAATTTTTAAATAAAATAATTAAAAAATACACATCTATTTGAACGAATGTTTAATAAAATTTATTTAAAAGTTTTTTCCACTTCGCTTACAATTATTGTTGAATAAATTTTAAAATAAAAATACTTTTCTTACATATAAAGTTTTCTCCCACCCCACATTATGAGTATGACATAATCTAAGTAGTTTATAGAATCTCCCAACAAATAAAGAAACGAAGACATTGTAAAGGATAATGTTGAGTCTTGATTTCTCGTTAATTGACTCAAACAAAAGTTGATAAACTGCAACAAACTGGTTTTGTTAAAACTTCGATGAGAAAAATCTTGAACACATAAATGGAACACGAACAACAACTCGAACAAAATATGAAGTAATAGGATAAGGATCCAATGCGTATATCAAACCACTATTTTTAAAGTTCTATTCGCCTCACATATATTCGGTGTACAAATGAATTTCAAGCAAATGAACCTCAAGAATACAATAAAGCTTAGTGACTATTTGCATTTTGCTTTGTTATTCATGAATTTGAAGGGATGGAGTTGGCATTTTTCTCATAAAAAAAAGTTAAATATGTGAATTTAATATCTGATTTTAGTTTTATGAATTCATATATTCTTAAGAGGAGTTCTGCATCTCTCTTTTTATTTGGAATGAAAATTTGAAAATTTTATAATGATTGCCTATGTTATCTAGATGGAGTTTCTACATTTAAAGTTGAGGTTTCTCCATATGAGATACTATATAAAATCAATCTTAATTGGACAATGTCTAGAGTCATATTTTGATACTGTCTAATCTTCTTGGTAGTGGCCTGAAATATGGGTATCTTCTACCGTTATGATTTAATTTTGTGATGTTTAAACCTTTTCATTATTTTTTTTATCTTGAAGTTGGTACATTTTAACAATTTCCATTGTCGTATTAAGCCCTATATTATGGAATAAGATATAATTGTCTTGCTGTTACTTTTTTTTAAAGTTCCTGTGGTGTTGCTTTGCATTCTAGATTTATGGAGAATCATGATATTTTATATAACTTGTGACTATTCTCCCCATGCTTTTGCTCTAACAGGCTTTCAGTTACCATTTTGAAGGACCCCAATGCTGCATTGTAAGCTTCCATTTTGTTTTGCTTTAATCCAGCGTCCATATTCTACTCATCAATGTATGTTCTCATTTTTTTCTTCTTGATTTTTAGAGGGTGAAGTTGATTGTGGATTATCTTTTTTGGGTTTTCTTGTGATTGCAGATATTCTGAGAGCTTGTATGCCTTGTTTTCAGTTGGTGGATGCTACTATTTAGTATCTCGTGCAAATAATATTGCGGTGCTTTGGCTTGCTCTTTCCGATTTTGCAAGATCTAATAGAGTGCTCAGTGCTGGTTATTTTGGTTTTCAAGCAATGCATTAGGCTTGTTGTTGAAAGTTGGCAACAATGCAGTAGAAAGCAAATGTCCAATGTGCAATTTGGTTGTTAAAACTTTTTGTAACATGTGACTTATGTTTAATTTGATTGTAATTTTTGTTTTGCTAAGGTTAGTCATGTACTTAGCTTATTTAGTAGCCTCTTAGGTTATCGTTAAGTTGATTTTACAGCTTGGATACTAGCACAAGCAATGTTTTGTTTTTTTCCAGTGTAATAAAGCTACTTATGTATATTGTAATGTTGCTTATTGTAGTAATGTGAAGTTTTTCAATTTTTTTCCTCTCAACAGATTTGTTTTGCTTCTGTTTTTCATCTTTCAAACACAAACTTTTATTGTTTTTGATCTTTGGATGCTGATATAACTCAACAAATGGTATCAAGAGCCTGTCATCTTTGAGGGCCTTTTGTTGTGTATTGTTCATTTGAGTGTTCTGTGCTTGAAAGAAAAGAAACATAAACTATTTTGTTGGTTTTTAGGTTGCTGCAAAAGAATGAGTTTCTCACCACCACCACCACCACTTGTTTTTGCTGGTGAAAACTACAACATTTGGGCTATGAAAATGAAAACATACCTGCAGGCTCATGATCTGTGGAGTGTTGTTCAAACTGACACAGAGCCATCACCTTTGAGAGCTAATCCTACCATAACTCAAATTAGGCAGCACAATGAGGACTGTGCCAAAAAGTATAAGGCTATGTCATTCCTTTAAAATAGAGTTTCAGATGTAATTTTCACAAGGATAATGGCTTGTGACTCTCCAAAGCAGGCTTGGGATAGACTCAAGGAAGAGTTTTAAGGGTCAGATAAAACCAGGCAACAATTGTTGATCAACTTAAGGAGGGACTACGAGAATCTGAAGATGAAGGAGGCTGAATCCATTAAGCAGTATTCTGACAGGATTATGACTACAGTTAATAATATTAGGCTTATTGGGGATGATTTCAGTGACAAAAGAATAGTTGAAAATGTCATTACAACTCTTCCAGAGAAGTACGAGTAAAAAAATTCATCCTTGGAGGATTCTAGAGACCTATCAACTGTATCCTTGACAGAGTTAATAAATGCTCTTTATGCACAAGAGCAGAGAAGGGAAAATAGGATGGAGGAGTATTCTAAAGGAGCCTTTCAGGCTAGAAGTAAAGAAAGCTCAAGCTCGAACTCAAGCTACAGGGGTAAGAAGCCTTGGTCTGAAAAGAAAGAAAAGGCAAAGAATGATGCTGCTAAGAGGAAGCTTCCACCATGCACTCACTGTAAGAAGTCCACTCATTTAGAAAAGTACTGCTGGTTTAGGCCTGACATTAAATGTAGAAGTTGCAAACAACTTAGTCACATGGAAAAAGTCTGTAAAAACAAGGCAAAAACACAGTCACAACAGCAGAATCAAGCTCAAGCTACTAAGGATGTTCAAGCTCAGGAAGAGCATGTTTTTACTACTTCTTGTTTTAGAAGTTCTAACAAGGTCAGAAAGAATTGGTTGATTGACAGTGGCTACACTCATCACATGGCATTAGATGAAGGCATGTTTAGGGAACTAGATGCCAGCTTTGTGTCTAAGGTCAAAATTGGGAATGGTGAGTTCATTGAGGCCAAAGGTAAAGGCAGAGCAGTGATCTGCACTTAATCAGGTAACAAAACAATTTCAGAAGTTCTTTTTGTACTTGATATTGACCAGAATTTTACTTAGGGTTGGTCAGTTGTTAGAGAAGGGTTACTCCCTTATCTTTGAAGATAAAACTTGTGTGATTAAGGATCTTTTTGGTCAAGAGCTTGTGACAATAGCTATGTATGGCAGATTCTTTACTTTAGATGTGAATCAGTTAGAAGTAAAGGCATATACTGCTCTGACTGATGAATCATGTTTATGGTACAAGAGGTTAGGGCATGTGAACTATAAGTCACTTGGTTTGCTGCATAAGATGAGTCTAGTTGAAGACATGTCCAAGATTGAGCCTAAAAATGAAGTATGCGAGGACTGTCAGCTTGGCAAGCAGACTAGGCTACTTTTTCCAGTTAATAAAGCTTAGAGAGCTCAAGAGAGGCTCCAACTGGTCCATACTGATATTTATAGACCTATGAAGACCTCTTCATTGAATGGTAGTAGGTATTTTGTGTTGTTTATTGATGATTGCACCAGATTCTATTGGGTGAATTTTTTGAAACAGAAGTCAGAAGTGGCTGATTTCTTTTGCAAGTTTAAGGCCTTAGCTGAGAATCAAGCAAGTTGTAAGCTGAAGGTATTGAGGTCAAACAATAGGATTGAATATGTGTCTCAAAAGTTTCAGAAGATTTGTGATGAAGTTGGCATTCAACATCAGTTAACCACAATTTACACACCACAGCAGAATGGTGTTTGTGAAAGAAAGAATAGAACTATTCTTAATATGGCTAGGTGTTTGTTGTTTGAAGGGAGAATGCCTAACATTTTTTGGGTTGAGGTAGTAAATACCTCAGTGTATTTACTCAATAGACTGCCAACAAATGTAGTCAAAGGCAAAACACCATTTGAAGCTTGGTTTAGACACAAGCCTACTGTCTCACACTTGAAAGTGTTTGGCTATTTATGCTACACACTTGTACCAGCTGAAAAGAGAACCAAGTTGGAAAGAAGGTCCATGCTTGGAGTTTTTGTTGGCTATAGCAGCACAAAGAAAGGGTATAGGGTCTTTGATCCATCCACTAAAAGGATTGTTGTGAGTAGAGATGTGAAATTTAATGAGGCCAGCTGTTGGAAATGGGATGGAACATATGTAAGCTTATCTGAGCAAGACCAACAAGATCTTAACTTGCAGCATGTTGAGAATGAAGCTGAAATTGAGGAAGGGAATGATGATGTACCTGTCAGAGGTACAAGGGCTATCATGGACATCTATAAAAGATGTGATATGACCATTGTTGAGCCTTCTAACTTTGATGGGGCTACAAATAAGGGCTGTTGGAAAGAAGCAATGGAGGCATAAGTAGAAATGATTCACAAGAATGGTACATGAGAGCTAGTTGATAGGCTAGCACACAGAAAATTTATTGGTGTGAAATGAGTGTTCAGGACCAAACACAATGCAGATGGGTCACTAAATAAGCACAAAGCGAGGCTAGTTGTAAAGGGGTATAGTCAACAGTATGGCATTGATTTTTCAGAAACCTTTTCACCAGTTGTAAGGTTGGACACCATAAGGTTGTTATTTGCCTTAGCTGCTCAAAAGCTGTGGAAAGTGTACCAGCTGGATGTCAAATCTACTTTCTTGAATGGATTTTTCAAGGAAGAGATCTTTATTGAACAGCCATATGAATTTAAGGTTCTTGGTGAAGAGCACAAGGTTTACAAGCTTAAGAAGGCTTTGTATGGTCTAAAACAGACTCCAAGGGCTTGGTATGACAGAATTGATGCTTACTTGTCAAAGCTGGGGATTGAAAAAAGCATTAGTGAACCTACACTCTATGTGAAGAAATTTGAGAAAGAAACCTTGTTGATTGTATCATTGTATGTGGATGACTTGCTTGTTACTGATTGTAAAAGTGAACTGATTGAAGAGTTCAAGAAATAGATGTAAGATGTTTTTGAGATAACTAATCTAGACTTGTTGACTTACTTTCTTGGCATGGAAGTAAATCAGAATGAGCATGGCATTTTTATAAGTTAACCAGCATTTGCATTGAATGTCCTAAGTAAGTTTTGCATGACAAATTGCAAACCTGCTAGCACTCCTGTGGCACAAGGAGAAAAACTTTCAGCAATAGTGACCATGAACGAGTGGATGGGAAGGGCTACAGAAGCCTTGTAGGTTGTCTGCTCTATTTGACAGCAACAAGGTCAGACATCATGTATGCAGTCAGTCTTCTATCAAGGTTCATGCATTGGTGCAATGTTGCTAACTTCAAGGCTGCTAAAAGAGTTTTAAGATATGTCAAAGGGACCTTAAATTATGGGGTGAAGTTTGTGAAGACTGAGGAGCTAAAACTAATTGGCTATTCAGATAGTGACTAGGCAGGCTCAGTTGATAATATGAAGAGCACATCGGGTTATTTTTTCACTCTAGGTTCAGGGGTCTTTTGTTGGAATTCTAAGAAACAATAAACAATAGCTCAATCCACTACAAGTTAATCAAGCCATTTGGCTTAGAAAACTCTTGAGTGACTTGAATGCTGGTCAAGAGAAAGCAACAAAGATCAAGGTGGACAACCAGTCAACTGTTTCTATTGCCAAAAATCCTGTACTTCATGGCAAGACCAAGCACTTCAAGATTAAGTATCATTTTGTAAGGGAGGCAGAACTATTAAGGGAAGTCAATTTGATTCATTGCAGTTCAGAGGTTCAGCTTATAGACATTCTAACCAAGCCACTAGCTAATGCAAGGTTTGAGTATTTGAGGAAAATAATTGGTGTCTGCTGCTTTGTAGCCAAGGAGGAGTGTTGAAAGTTGGCAACAATGTAGCAGTAAGCAAATGTCCAATATGCAATTTGGTTGTTAAAACTTTTTGTAACATGTGACTTATGTTTAGTTTGATTGTAATTTTTGTTTTGCTAAGGTTAGTCATGTACTTAGCTGATTTTACAACTTGTATACTAGCACAAGCAATGTTTTGTTTTCTTCCAATGTAATGAATCTACTTATGTATATTGTAATGTTGCTTATTGTAGTAATGTGAAGTTTTTTAATTTTTTTCCTCTCAACAGATTTTTTTTGCTTCTATTTTTCATCTTTTAAACACAATTTTTTATTATTTTTGATCTTTGGATGCTGATATAACTCAACACTTATGATGCTTTTTATCTGAAAAAGCGTGCTTTTGTAAGTTTCTCATTTTTTTAGGTTACAATGCTTTATTTGCAGGTTGTGTTTATTTTCCCACAAGGCTTCATCCTTAAGGCAAAGCTGAAAGGGCTAGATTTCAGTTATTTGACTTCTTATCAATTGTTATCTTCCATTGATGTTTAATGGGCTGCAGAAGCATTGTACATAAAACCCATTCCTAGGTGAAGACATTAGTGGAAATGGGGTGATAATTAATGGAATCAAACTAAAAAATTATTCTAATACCATGTTGTCAATGAGATAGTTTGGGAACCAAGTTTAATATTCAACTTGCAGCTGTCTATTTTTTGGTCTTCATGTATTTCCATTTACACATGTTCCCACAATGCATTTGCAGGTATCTTTTGTGCATGTCTATCTTGTTTCCTTAATGTCTTCAATGGGACCGGGATCATTTTGCTTATGTCAAAGTGGGTATATTAGTTAGTTAGCTAGTTAGTTAATCATTCATTAATATTGAGCAAATTAATATGATAACATTTTTTAACTTTCTATTATGGTATGTGATTTTACATCAAACATTGATTTGTGAAAAGGAATATTGTATTATGCACCACTGCTGGAGTTTTTTTATTCTACCAGGGCAGTTAGAGAGTTGTCACATTCCCTTTTTAAGGCATATTTCAGTTGTAGAGTTTAAAAGTTTCACTTTAAGAGTATAAAGAAAGAACTTTTTGGACAAATGTATGGTTTCATAAAAAACTTTCTGTTTCCGTGCTAGTTGGCATTGTGGAGCACTGCGTTGTATATGCATTTTTGTTCCTTTTATGACTTTTCAAGCATATGGCTACTACAATTTGTGTCTAGGACGTTCTTCCGATGAAATGAGGCCTTGGTGTAAAGCATGAATACCTTTGCTATACAATTACATTCAAAGTCATTATTGGTATGTTCTTTTGCAACTAGACATTGTATACCATTCATTTCATTTTATTCATGCATGGTATGTTAATAATTATCAAGTTCTCTAAGTGCTAGTTTAAATAATCCTGCTTACAGGAAATCATTACACCCTGTTTGGTTCAATGTAATGACTATTCCATTACGAAACGGTTCAAAACTCTACAGGAAAATAGTCGTTTGGTTGGTTGAATGCTCAAAACATTGAATGGCGATTCCGAGCTCATTCTAAAAATCGCCGAATAGCCATTCAGGGGAGGAGGTGCTGAATTGGCTATTTCAACCTCTCCATCGAATGACCCTTATTTTCCCCTCCGAAAATACCCTTTCTTAGATTGAAATTTCTCAACGGTTTCAACTTTTTTTTTCTTTGGTCATTCGACAATCTCAAGCTCAAATCAACCTAAAAGGAAGCAAATCAACTTGAAGGCCAAATCAACTGGATTTTGTTGTAAGTTCAATTCAACTAGGGTTTGTTTTGCATTTTGATTGATTTTTTTTTTGGTTTCTGATGATTTGTCTAAGGGGAATTGAAATGGATTCTGTAACTGTTCACGAGGAGATCGACTCATTCTTCGAGTCAACTCCTCCTCTCAAAGATTCCACTAAAATCACAGAAAAATTGAACCAGTTCATCGAATTTGATTCTCCTTCAGGTACAGTACCTGAAGCTAATCAATTCTGCATATGTTTTCCCCTACCAGATATTTGTTTGTATATGTATACTGTTTTGTATTTTTCAGGAGAAGGAAAAGGGAAGAGGGTTGAGGAGCTACTAAAACGATGCCCAAATCTTAAGAAAATTATTATTTTTAGGGTTATTTCAAAAGCCAAGTCACATAAGGAATGCCAAGTATTGGCCAAATTCACCTCATCTATTATTCGACTCATGAGGAAATACATGCATGTAGATGCAATTTGAATGAGTAAAGTTCTCTCAATTGAATTTCTAAACTCAAGTCTTGTATCAGTTGTGAATTATATGAGCAGATATGCAGGTAGATTTTACAGAATGTAAATCCCAAACATCTTCACTTGTAACATTTTTTATATAAAGTAAAATCCCCAATGTTCTTTTCGGTCCAAACTAACTGTTTCTTTTAGTGATTGTGCTCTGCTTAGTTCTTCACTTATGTTTTCGTCTTTTTTAGCCAACTTTTAACACATTACTCATTTAGCTTGAATTCTTGTGGAGCAGCTTAAATTGATCAATTAGAAATTTAAAGTTGGTTTTTAGGGACATCTGATGTTTATTGTTACTGCAGATTTTGTGAGAATTGAAGCTATCATCATTAAGAAAATTAAAATAGAGCATAGATATGTTTTGATGCAATGGGTTGATATTTGGTTAGTTTTATTGCAGTAAAAGCCTTAAATGAGATAAAAGCATCACTTGGATGGAGAGTTGTATATGCATGGATCGGGGACGATCCTTGTGGTGATGGTGATTTACCGCCTTGGTCTGGTGTAACATGTTCGACTCAAGGAGACTATAGAGTTGTTACTGAACTATATGTATCATATCTGCTATGCATTCTGTTTTTGCTTAATATGCTTATTAGTGAAAGGGATGTGTCTTTGCTTCACAAATGCCATCTAATGAACAATGCAAATGCCTTTTGCTATTGATTCTTGTTCTATATTTCATTCCAACTTGTATCTATATCTTACGTTACGGTTTGGGGGGAAGATGCCGAAATGAATACCGCTCTGCCATGATTGAATTCTAATGCCATTGTTTATCTAATGAACAATGCAAATGTATTTTACCATTGATTCAACATTCTATGTTTCATTCACATTTATGTTATATCTTACATTACGGATTGGAGGAAAGATGCCAAGGTGAATACTGTTCTGCCATGACTGAATTCAAACACTTTTTGGTTTCTCATTCTGTGTTCTTTTTTTTTTCGATTTGTATCTTATCTCATTTTAGAGGCTACTTGAAAGATATTCAATTGACTACTTTTCTGCCTTGATTCACTTTGTATGTTATTCTGTTGGCTTGTATTGACCCTGAACTTGAATTGTTATTATTACTATTTTCTTTTACAGGGAAGTGTATGCAGTATTCATCGTTGGTCCTTTTCCTATTGCTGTAACTAATTTATTGGATTTAACAAGATTGTGAGTTCACTCTTTCTCATGTAGTAAGCTAAAATATTTGTTTCTCAGATGTGAAAAGAAACATGTTCTTTTTTTTTCTTGACTGTGCTCCGAAATGGTAATCAAATGGTAATCAAATCCATTGTTAACATGAACTTGTAGATTACAAGATCAAGTCCGAATAAATTCATTTTAGAGATTTTAGCATGGATGTTGGAACCGGGCTGGACCTACTGGTTGGACCAGAAATCGGCCAATATACCAGTTTGACAAAGGGGTTGAACTGGCTTTTAAGTGAACCACTTGGGACCGATTGAACAAAGATAAAGAATTGGTTGAATCAGTGCTTAAACCAATTTTATAATTTTTTAAAATAATTTTGTTAAAATTTTTATGAATTTTTAATAATTCATTTAATTAAAACCGGACAAGCGGTCGAACCGGGAACTAGTGGTCTGATTAGTTCAACCACCAGTCCTATTTTTAAATCCATGGTTTTTAGGAGTTAGAATGTTGCATGTACTTGAGTGTTATTTCGTGCTTTTGATCCCTAGAATATGCAGATGAGATTGGCATAAAAATTAGAAAAAATAAAACCCTCAATAACTCAAAAGCTTGATGCAAGCATAGAGTCTTTTTTATAACATCCCCATAATCTTCTCACCTGCATCTATCACCTTGATATGCCTGATGCATATTTGCATGTCTGTATAAGTTCATGTATTGGAAAATTTATAGAGCATTCTCTGTATTAGGTATAGTTTTTAGTTATAGTATGTATTTAGTATTTAAAGATAAAGATATACACTGATTCTATATGTAAAAGTAGGTTTCTCAACTTCCCAATGAAAAAGAGACAGTTTATGGAGCATTGGACAAATGGGTAGCTTGGGAGACTGAGTTTCCATTGATTGCAACTGCAAAAGTTTTACAAATTTTCAAGAAGAGGAGCCAATGGTTGCATGTTATTCAAGTATATTCAATCTATTGGTATTCTTGCTTTGTATTTTCCATCTTCTAAAATACATTCAT
The DNA here is from genome assembly GCA_005393395.2 of Gossypium australe. NCBI lineage: Eukaryota > Viridiplantae > Streptophyta > Magnoliopsida > Malvales > Malvaceae > Gossypium > Gossypium australe. The sequence goes on from CM016614.1 coordinate 16,220,908, forward strand.
TGATGCAGGGAAGCTTTATATGTTCAATAATTTTCCATTAATATATATTATATTAAAATAACCTTGTATTATCATATTTGATTCTATAGAATACTCTCGGTCATTATTTTAAAGGAACCTTAATGCTATTCTTGGTGAATGGATACTTTCAATCAATATTCTTTATGAAGTTTGGCACATGTAAAAATGAAGTAGCATGAGAGTTTGTGATTACAAATATTAAATCTATAATATTCATTTTTACTTTTACATGAGATTCTTATATTATACACTTTTAGCAGCATAAATAAATTAATGAAAATACGTTAAAAATATATATATACAACGCAACAATTTTATTAGTTCTTTTGCTATATTTCAACATCTATTTGTGAGTAAAAATATTTGAGACAAGATATTCTTTAAATTACTCTTTTAAATTATTCTTTAAGTAACATATAGATTATGATATATATGTTAAATTATTTGTTTTGCTAATAATATTCTAACACATTAAATATGCATTATATTTAAAAATAATAAAGTATGTTGTATATTTTTTTAATATTATATATTATTTTTAATTCGTATTTTAATAATTGTTATATTAAGAATATTATTAAATTATATATTATTATTGTTAAATTATATTTAATAATAAATTTATTAAAATAGGATTAAATTATGTATTATTGTTTTTATTAAATTATATTTAATAATACTCCTATTAAAATTTAATAACAACAATAATCCTTTTAACAAAATTTTTGCTAAGGGTACTCTGGTCATTTTAGTTTCTTTTCTTATGCTATTACAACTTTATTCCATTCAACCAAACACAATAATACTATTACAGTTTTATTCCATTCCATTCAACTAAACAATTGAATTGCTATTACAGTTCTATTCTATTACAACTCTATTCCATTACAGCTCTATTCCATTACACCGAACCAATCTAGTTTTTAGCTTCAAATTTTATACGGATTGGATTTTGTTGTGATTGGTTTCTAAGATGCATGCTTTTGTATTTTACTTATATTCTAGGGGAGTGGGATTCTTGAGATACTTCCAATTTAAACAACTGCCAAACTTTCTATTGGCATCTCCAATACTGTCTTTGGCAGTTTGTTCAATAATCTATTATGTGAAGTCAAGACCTGAAATAGTTCGATCATTGGGTTTTCAAGCTTCAGTTGAGGAGAAAAGTTCCATGGCAGTAATTTTTTCTTCACAGAAACCACAAAGATCAAACGACACCCAATTTTCAGAGAAATATTCTTCTAGGAAGCAAGGTGAATTATGAATGATGCCGCATATTTCTCTGCATGGTTGTTGGATTGGTGGTTTTAGTACTATATTGTGTCCATATTTGTTTCTGCTTCTGTGCTGAAACCTTTCTCTTACAAGATGCTATATTAAAAAAATATTTGTGGGAACAGTTCGACCACCTGTTAAAGCAATTATTATCTTTGTGACAGAAAATCATGATCTTAAATCGAGGAAGAAAATAAGCCAAGGAGAGGATCTTGCCGAGTGCAGAACGGTACAGGGATCATTAGAGAAGCTAGGATGTACATCTGCTTTCGACTAAGACCTTATACAATTCAACCTCCTAAAATTGTTCATCTTGTAGTATGCAACACAATGCAAACAAGTAATGCAGTACAAAAAGCATTAAAAGCTCGTATGATTCGCAAATTCAATGTAAAATTCAACAATGCAAGTACCGTTTTGCCAGCTTCCTTGAGCGGTTGTGCAATCATCTTATCGTAGAACAACATACGCTCACAATACTTCTTGTAAACAGCATCGAATCCACCCCACCATTGTCGACCTTCGGCTTCAACATCCCTCCATTCACTCGAGCACGTCTCGCCGCCGGCCTCCTCCCCATCATCCTCGGTACAACTCTTCTTCTTCTTCCTCAGGAATCAGTGCCATAAAAACTGTTTTTTCTAAGTTCTTTTAATCTCCTTGTTAACAGAAACAAAAGAAAGTTCCAAAAATAATATTTTTCCTCTCTGATTCACCAAGCAGGTTACTGCATTTAATACACATGCAAGTGGACGTAAAACTAACGTCCTGCTGTAACTGCTCTAACAGTTACTAACTAATTCAAACAATTAGTAACAGAAACTCTTTCCTCTAACATGCTCCCTACTTATCAACGTTCTCCAGAAGATCTTCTCGACTTTCTTTAGAAGAACTTCTAACTTTTAGCTGACTTCGAAACTTGATGAACATTGCTTCTGATAACGGTTTTGTTAAAACATCTGCGACTTGATCTGAGCTAGAACATGTCCGACTTGGAACGTTCCATCTGCAACTTTCTCTCTGACAAAGAATAAGTCCAACTCGACATGCTTGAATTTCGAGTGTAGGACAGGATTGCCAGCTACCGCTACTGCTGCTGAACTGTCGCACCATATCAAGGCTTTGTTCTTTGCTGGAACATATAGCTCAGATAATAAGGACTTTATCCACACCATTTCTGCAGCAATATATGCTACACTTCTGTATTCTGCTTCTGCAGTAGATCGGGAGACTACCTGTTGCTTCCTTGAGCTCCAGGAAACCGGATTTCCTCCTAAAAACACACAGAACCCTGAGGTAGACCTGCGATCATCAACGTCTGAACCCCAACTGGCATCGGAGTAACCTTCAAGCAACAACTTCGAGGATCGGGTGTACTGCAATCCATAGTCCAGCGTCCCTTGTAAGTACCTTAAGATTCTCTTAACAGCCTTGAAGTGCACATCTAACGGCCTGTGCATGAATTGGCATACTTTATTAACCGAGTAAGCAATTTCAGGTCTGGTTATGACCACATATTGCAAGGCCCCAACAATGCTCCGGTAATGACGTTCATCTTCAACAGGATTTCCTGTTGCGGCTGACAACTGACACGTACTAACCATCGGTGTTGGCAAGCCCTTTGACCGTTCCATCGAGGCTTTTTGAAGGAGATCAGCAATGTATTTCCTTTGATTAAGAAACAGCCCACCTGTAGTATAATGAACCTCTATTCCAAGAAAATAGTTAAGCTTCCCTAGATCTTTCAAAGAAAACCGATCATTGAGTAGGGCCACAAAATCATCTATAGCCCGTGAGTTATTCCCTGTGATGATAATATCATCAACATAAACCAACACGTACATTAGCTGAGTTCCTGACTGAAGAACAAATAGTGAATTATCAGCTTTGGAGACTTCAAACTTTGAGTCTATTAAAAACTCTTTTAGCTTATGAAACCAGGCTCTTGGTGCCTGTTTTAGCCCGTACAACGCCTTCCGCAACCTACAGACCAATTCTTCACCATTCGGTCCTTGTTGTTCGAAACCTGGAGGCTGCATCATGTAAATTTCCTCACTCAAATCCCCATTCAAAAAGGCGTTATTTATATCAACCTGTCGAAGTGGCCAACCGAAGGACACTGCCAAGGCAAGCACTACACGGATTGTGGTTGGTTTAACCACAGGACTGAAGGTTTCTTGGAAGTCAACTCCGCCTTCTTGCAAGTAACCTTTAACAACAAGTCTACTCTTGTACCTAGCAATGGAACCATCATCATGTCTTTTGAGCTTAAAGATCCACTTGCACCCGACAGTACGTCGGCCTTTAGGCAGAGAAACAAGGTCCCACGTGTGATTAGCACATAATGCATCGAATTCAGCTTGAGCAGCTGCTGTCCAATCAGGACTTCGAAAGGCTTCATTTATGTTAAGTGGCTCTTGTTCAGTCAACATAGAAGAAAAAACCTTGGGCTTAAAGATGCCACTTTTAGAACGAGTTTGCATGGGATGAACGTTCACGTGTGAAGTATCACCAAGTGGTGAAGGGGAGGTTGTGCTTGAACCAAGTTGATCAGAAACCGCTGGACCATTCTGTTCACAGGAAGTAGGATCACTTGCTACCGTCGGAGAGTGGGTAAAAGAACCACCATTAGTGACAGGAGACGGGATTAAGGGAGAGGAATGGAAAGAAGTCTCTGCTGATCTAATAATAGACGGACGTGGACGACCGAGAGTACCATTAGTCACCAATGGAAGGACTGATGACCGACACGCAGCTTGTACAGACCTATCTGGAGATTGTGAAGAAACACCATTGCGAAAAGGAAAACTGCTCTCATCAAACCTAACATGGCGAGATATAAAAATCTTACCACATTCTGATAAACACTGATAACCCTTTCGATTAGAGGCATTTCCAAGGAAGACACAGTTCTGAGATCTAAACTGTAACTTGTGTTGTTGGAACGGTCGCAAATTCAGAAAGCAAGAACATCCAAACACCCGAAGCAAACTATAATCAGGACGAACCTTGTGAAGAACTTCAAATGGACTGACGTGGTGTAGACCAGGAGTAGGGAGTCTATTAGTTAAATATACTGCATGTGAAAACGCATAAAACCAAAACTTCAGTGGCATGGAAGATTGAGCTAACAATGACAAGCCCATATCGACGATTTGTCTATGGCTTCTCTCAGCAACCCCATTCTGCTCGGAGGTGTAAGGACAGGTTATCCTATGTTGTATCCCAAGTCGATAGAACTCTTTTGTCAAAACTCTATATTCGCCCCCTCCATCAATTTGTATCATTTTAATAGAGTGACCAAATTGTACACGAACCATCTGATAAAAGTGTGAGAAACATTGAGCCACCTCAGACTTGTTTCTGAGAAAATAAATCCACACATATCTGCTATACATGTCAATAAAAGAAATGTAATAGGAAAAACCATTAGAGGGCATATGCGCCGGTCCCAATACATCAGATACAACAAGTTGAAATGGTGAGGAATACACTGTATTAGAAGTGGAAAACGGAAGCTTGTGAGCCTTGCCTAATTGACAGGCCGTACACAGTCCAGACAAATTGCTATGTTTAAAAGGAATATTACAAGTTTGCAAGACACGAGTGAGTGTGTTGTGGCAGGGATGGCCAAGTCTGTTATGCCAGAGAGATAACTGAGCAGTGTTCAACGATGGCGATCTCGATTTTAACTGAGACGGGGTCTTTGAAAGCTGGAACCTATAGAGACCCTCATGCATGTGGCCCTCCAGTAGAATCAGCCCTGTCTGAATGTCCTTCACAAAATAGAGATTTGGATGAAACTCAAAGTAAACACTGTTATCTTTAGCAAATTGTCCCACAGACATTAAGTTTTTGCAAACTGTTGGAACATGTAAAACATTTTGAAGACGTAGAAGACGTGACCCAGCCCAGAAATTAGAAGAGCCTACATTGGCTATAGGTATAGACTCACCATTGCCTAGTGTGACCTGGCTTGTACCTGTGTAAGGTGAGGCAGACATGAGATTGGACACAGTAGACGTAACATGATTTGTGGCACCTGAATCAGGGTACCAGGTCTGATCATTAGCGTAAGAAGCAGGAGCTTGATGGGACAAGTGTTGAGCAACTGAGCGGCAACAAAGTGCACAAGAGGAGCACGAAGAAGGAGAAGAGACAGCATCATTACCAGGAACGTGGTGATAGTTGACCGATGGTTGTTGACCAACCCCTAAAAAAGTTTCATCAAACCGATGATAGCAGGTTTGAACAAAATGACCAACCTTGCCACACAACTGGCACTGCGGCCTGGATCGAGACCAACTTCTCCCAGACCCGCGACCTCTACCTCGCAAAAAACTTCGTCCTGAACCTCGTTGACCATGCTTGGAATCGTTAGAATAACCAGACTTGGAACGTTCTGAATTGTCTTGGTGTTTTGTGACTATATTTGCTTGTAATGGAGTGTCTGCAAACAAAGCTAATTGCCTAGTCTCACAGTCAAGAAGCAAATCAGTAAGCAAATCTAAAGAAACCGAAGTCGCGGAAGCAAGCACTCGGATTGACTCGTATTCAACAGAAAGGCCAACCAAAATGATACTTATCTGTTCTTTCTCGGAAACCATACTACCAACAGCTGTTAAGCTATCACTCAAGGATTTTACTTTGGACAAATACTCTTTAACAGTGAGATTACCTTTCTTGATTGAATAGAGAGCATGCCGTATGTTAGAAATTTTGAGAGTAGAAGAAGTGCCAAACCTCCTTTCGATGGCGGTCCAGATGTCAAAACTGGTTTTTGATGATGTAAGATGAACCAATATTTCATCAGTAACTGTCGATAGTAGCCAAGACGCGAGGAACTTATCTTGTTTATTGTGAACAAGAAAAGCAGGATTCTGCACAAGTTGACCATCAGTTTCAGCAAGATAACGAGGAGGGACAGACACCGTTCCCAGGACAAATCCTTCAAGGCCATACCCTTCAAGAATCAGCAACAATTGATGTTTCCACAACAAGAAATTATGTTCAGCTAGCTTTACAGTATCATGCTTGGCAAAGTAATGGACTGCGGAGGCTGTAGAACAACCAACTTGCTCCAGATGAACTGCTCCGCCTGTATCAGAGGAGTGGGGAGGTGTATCAACACCTGGTGCCGTATCCATGAACAGAAGATGAAAAAGGGAAAGAAAAAAAAGAGAAGAGAAAAAAAAATCAAGTCAAGAATTCATTGGCTCTTGATACCATGTTAACAGAAACAAAAGAAAGTTCCAAAAATAATATTTTTCCTATCTGATTCACCAAGCAGGTTACTGCATTTAATACACATGCAAGTGGACGTAAAACTAACGTCCTACTGTAACTGCTCTAACAGTTACTAACTAATTCAAACAATTAGTAACAGAAACTCTTTCCTCTAACACTCCTTTTCACTTCATTGGTTATAAAATCATAATCATCATCATCCTCAACTTCAACACCATTGTCAACTTTGGATGATTTCTTCACATCATTGTCACCACCACCATCAGAACCGCCACCACTATCATTGATATTCTCCAAATCCTTTTCAGGGTCTGGCTTATGAGCTTTCCTAAACTTCTTAACTTCTAAGAAATCCATATCCTAAATAATCTTTTTTTTCTTTGGATCCAAATTGAGACACAAAATTGTTCTTTAATAGCTAAAAAAATTCAGACCCTTTGAAATATTTCAAGAAAGCATTTGATACACAGAAAATCATGAAGATCTCACCCTAAACATGAAAGATGAACTGAAACATCAGCTTTCAATGTAGTTTATAAATAATCAAAAGCTTTAAAACAGTAAAAAAAAAGAGTCACTTCAGCAGAAAGTGAAACAAAAAAGAAAGGCCATTGAAAGTGCATTTCTTTTAGAATCAACCATTAAACCCCATTAAAAAAAACCCAATGATCTTTCAAAAATGGGCTTCTTTTTTAACTAAAACCCCAGAAAGAGCATTTACAACAATGATTCACAAGTTTTTTGCTCTTCTATTTTAGCATTTACATAAAATGCTTAGAAATGTTAATTAAATTTAAACAGAAACAATTTTTTTATAAGGAATAGAGAGATTATTTGAAAATTTAAAATATAATATGATTGCATAATATATAATAAAAATATTATATTAAATATTTTAAAATTTTACATTTTCAAGATTTATTATTAAAAATAGTTTTTTTAAATGGTACTATTTTTTCAACAACCTTACCTGGATACACCTTTTTTTTTCCTTATTTTATTTATAAATATATAGAAAAAAATGACAATTAAAAAAATAATGAGATTGTCTAAGAAGTATGAATTTTAAAAAATTAATTTTCCACTTATTAAATAAAAACTTTGAATTCCCAAAATTTTCATGCTTTAAAAAATAGAATTGGTGGAAATAAAAAGAAGGAATTTAGGAAACGTGAAAAAATAAAAATAAAAAATAAAGAAGAGAGAGCACGAAACCCAAAGGAAAACACAGTAATTATGAACAGAGAATTTTGTCAGAAATAAGAAAGAAAAGCACTCATCCTCTCTGCATTAACCCAAATCTACCCTCTCTTTTATTATTATTATTATTGTTATTATTATTATTATTATTTCTCCTTCATTTTTAATCTATTTTTATAGCCCCACAGCTTAAATTTACCCTTTTTTTTTTCAAAAAGATACTAAAAAGTATTTTTATAATTAAATATCTTTTTATTACTAAATTAAACTCAATTTGCAGCATTATTATTGTAACAACCCAAGACGAATGCACTTAATCATGTTTTTTGTATTCTTATTTTAAAAGTTGAATTATATTATAAAAAAAAAATTAATTAATCGTTATTTATCAAATAAAAAAATATATTGATACTTCTTATTTAAAATTTTATCTATTTTTATCTCATATTAATTATAAAATTAATTTTTTAACTGTAAAAATGAACAAAAATTAATTTGTTCTTTAACCTAAATTAATTTATCTATTCTTTGAATAAAGAAAACATTTTACTTAATCATGTTTTTTCTTCCAATTTAAAATTTTAAAAATTATAAGTAAAAATAGGCATTTTATAAAAAAAATAATAATTGAAAACCGAAAAGCAACGGCCTGGATAAGTATGTTAAGAAGAATCAAATTTAAAATAAAAATAAAAATAAAAAATGAAAATGGTTTGATTTCATTTTATAAAACATATAAATTGTAATAAAAAAGAATATGCATTTGTCCTCATGACATATATCTTGGCATTAACACCTTATTGGAAACCCAAAATCCTTTCAAGAAAATTTTAAACATACAATACCAACTTGTTAATTCCTACACATGAAAATACACTTTCAACATATGAAATTACAAAGCTACGTAAAGTAAATAAATAGCTTGAAAATATGACAAACATTTATTTAAATTATAAAAAATAAAGTAAAACGTTTAATTTGTAGTTACATTTTGTTTTCTTGCTTGAGAAAATTTAAGAAAAGTGACCTGAATAATCTTCCAATGCGGTTAAAAACAAAATCTTGAACTGCTACTAAAGTTTTTTTAGCTCTACAAAAAACTGTCATGCATCTCTTTTGTTAATTTTTTTTTATTTTTTCAAATATAATATAAAAACATGTTGGATTTTCAAGTTAAAAAACTATACTCACAGTAGATACTAATCCATGCATACATACATATATATGATGGGTATCACTCACCTAAGCATCGCTGCTGCGACTCGCTTGAGTGATTCACATGCCTTAAGCAGGTCAGACTCTGAATGGGCGGCTGAAACGAACAGTCTAATCCCGACATGAAGGGGGCATTTATCGAGAGTTGATCTTTTTGAAGCCACTACAAAAATGGATTCTTGTTTCAAGGCCTGTAAAATGTAAATGTTTTCAATTATCCATATCCACTTTTCCATGTTCCCTGGACTCGAGAATGTCAGTCACATTTTGATATATGTCTGAATTATATGTTGTCTGATCTTTTTTATTTTTCTTGAAATATCTATAACTGGGACATTTGAGTAGGAATATGGAAATATGAACCTCCATAGATCTTTCAAATGTTCAACATATCCATGTTGGAAACATACCCATATTCACAACTCACAATCGAGTCAGTGTAGCATTAGGGGTGAAGATAGGGGGCTGGCATGGGCCGTGGCCTCTTTTAAAATGTAAAATTATTATTTAAACTCTTATAATTTTTTAAAAATTTTAAATTAGTAAAGGTAAAATTGCACTTTGGTCCCCTCTAAAATTATAAAAATTCGATTTAATCCTTTACAAATTATAAAGATATAAACTATAAAAAATTAAAATTTCATCCAGCCCCCTAAAAAATTTTTCTGGCTTCGCCCCTGTGTAGCATAGACTTGTATTACTTGGATTCAGCATAGACTTGTATTACTTAGATTCAGATGTATTAGATACAAGTATGTTCCCGATATAGGTATATTGAATTTTTCCTATGTGCTTAGGTCTTTGGAAAGTGAAGTCATCTACATATCTAGAAATGTGTCGGATAAAGGTATTTTAAGAAAATGAAGAGTTAAAGCAACAATGATTTTTAAGTTGTATATATATTTAAAAAATCATATCTGCAGACTCATGTACGAATATCAAATATTTCAAGAAAAATAAAGATTCAGAATAATATAACTCGGCACTACTAATAAGAAGGAAACATGAGGACGGTGTACTTACACGATGAGCAATGTCTTCAAGGAGCTGGAGGTCACTTTTCACCGAACCAGTTGATTTTTCAAGCACAAGGAAAACAATTGGTGATTCTGGATTACTTGCTATTGAAAGCCCCCGGATATGGAGAGTCCTGTGTTTTCACAACAAGTTCAGAACCGGAAGCGATTAGATCAATTACACGATAACCACCTAACAAAGGATCGCACTACAAAATACAACAACGTGCTTTTTGATCCGATGTTAGCATATTGCAGAGATTAATCAGAAAAAATATATATTCCTATCACAAGTTCAGAACCGGAAATGGTTTGGTCAAGTATACAATGATCATCAAAAAATTATCTGCATTTTTATCTACTAAAAAACAAGGGCTTGCACTAAAAGATACACCGATGTGCTTAGTTACAAGATGTTCGCATGTTACACAGCTTAATGACATATCGACTTCTATTTAGAACCAGGAAAGGTTTTGTCAATCATAAACATTGTCTTTTATCTACTACGGACTACTGACCAATGTAACAGACAAGTTGAAACCAGAGGACAAGAGCATCATCACAGAAACAAAGGAAATCCTTGAAACCATACAAGAAAGAATATATTAAGCTCGAAACCAACCTTTTGCATAAAATGGCAATGTTTTCCTTCAGCTTTGATGTCAGGTCAGGATTTTGCTCTAGGATGTCAATAGCAGTAATTGCAGCACTAGCCAAATATGGTGGTAAAGATGCGGAGAAGACGTAGCCAGAACTGCTCAACCGCTGCCCCCAATCATAGAACTACCATTAGCATTTTACAAGTGTATTAGGAGTCTATCCAGGGTGGTTGGTACCATACAAACATAAACAAATAAATATATATATGAAGAACATTTGAAAAATACTCATATAAAAGATGGTATGCCTAAACACAGCCAAATACACGTACCAATACCAGAACAGAAAAGGTAAATCCACTGGTATAGTCTTGACTATTTTGAGTCTATTATAAATAATGTTTATGACGAGTAAAACTAGGTAGAGCTTCCAATATTCAACACTAAAAGGTCCAAAGACTACATACTTGATGATCAATGACTCGAGCACTTCCAGTGCAGAATCCTCCTTCTGTTGCCAATGCATGTCCCATGGCAGCAGTAACAATGTCTATCTTCTCTATCTGCAGTACGTTCAACTGTTAGTGACTAACAAAACCAAAGCAACTATAAAATAATAAATTAAAAAAATTATAAACACACCGGAACCCCGCAGTATTCAGTGAGAACCCTTCCAGTACGACCAAGTACACCAAATGAGTTGGTCTCATCCAATAAGACACGGAAGCGATACTTCTCTTTCAACTTGATGATCTTGTCCAAAGGAGCTATTTGACCCGAATTCTACATATTTAACCAACAAAATGTTAGATATGGTGAAACTACAATAAGGAAAATCAGTAAGAACCAACCAATACAAGGTATCATCAACTTTGAACCATTGGACCTCACAGTTTTTTACTCAAAAGGACTCTCCTACATTTTTTCCAAGTTTCCTCATATGTACCACTATTTTACAAACACGCAGCCGGGTAAAACAAATAGTAAACAATTAACAAATTTCCATTAAGAATGATTCCCTAAGACCAAAGAATGATATTTTCTTTTTGGTAAGTATGTAATTCTAAGCAATTTCATTAAGAAAAAATATATATTCTATTCGCATCACTACTGATTTATTATAGCACTCACTCATCCTATTTTGTTTTGATTTTGATGTATTAACAAAAGATGAGCATGATTTGGATGAGAATGTCGTAATAGATCATAATTATGCAAGGAAGAATATGTCTGAAATGACTGTACGAAGTCCACTGCATTGACATGCAATGCCACAAGCATGTTGATTTTAGAAACTTACACCAAACAATTTCTTGTCATACAAATTTTGTAAGCAGTCTATTGCAGACACCATAGAAATACCATTTATAAATAGCCTATTTCTGACACCAAACAAGTTATTGTCAGACAAATTTATAAATAGTCTATTGCTCCGCATTCTTTTCGACAACTTTCTTGGTCAACGTAACAAGAAACCTAGTAATGCTTATGGCTTAACCGCCACTCACCACCTTCATGCATAGCTTTTTGAAGGCTGCTGTAAAGGCTCTACTTGACAAATAATGGAGAATTTAATCCGTTTTTGCAATGTCAAAGACAGTGAACAAGAAAGTTATGGCTCATGAGAAGTAATTCAAGGCAACAACTGCATTTATTAGCCAAATCCTACAAACACGGCTATTTATGTACAACATGGGCACGCTTAAGGATACAATCGTTGAAGGTTGTGAGAACTTGATATAACATACCTAATACACAAATTCAACCACAACGTATCGCCGTAATTTCTTAGCCCGTGATCGTGTGTCTGAGAGTTTTAATATTTATATAATGAATGATCGAACCTAGAAATTAATTATCGCCACGATTGAGCCAAACGCACCTATCGAACAGTAGTATAGCTTAGTGGCAAGACCGGAATGTCGAACCCAAGGGAACCAAAAGTACTAGTACTGACTTTCTTTTTATTATTTAGCCTAAAAAAAAAGTGATTAATGTTTGTCTAACTAATTCCTAAGCTAAGGATGCCAAGAAACAGAGAATGAATTGGGAAAATACTTTTAAGAAAACCAATTGATTAAGACAATACCCGAGGAAGAATCCACCTAGACTTCACTTGTTATTTAACTCTGAACCAGACGATTTATTTACTTGACTTGATCCGTAGGATTCCCTAATTTATATTATTACCTCTTTCGAGGCTACTAATGTCTAACCCTAGGTTGATTAATTGACATCTCTTTCTAATTAAAACCCATAGTGTTGCATTAATTCGATCTATGGACTCCCATATTAGGTTTAACCCTAATCCGGCAGATTTTTGTCGTCCTATTTCTAGGAGTGCGATCAACTCCGCTTAATTATGCTAGATCTACTCTTAAACAGGGACTTTTGCTCCTCTGAATAAGCACATCAATACTTGAATCAATATCCTGAAATATTAAAGCAAGAATTAAGAACACATAATTAAGAACAAATCAAGTATTTATCATACAGTTCAGAAAACAATAACAATATCCGTCTTAGGTTTCATCCCTCTCAGGTATTTGAGCGGTTTAGTTCATGTTTATAAAAGAATACATCTTAGAAGAAATTAAATAACAAAACATAAAGAAAAACCCTAAAACCCCTGAAGAAAATTGAATGGAAGATCCTCAGTCTTGAGCGTGATTCTGACTTCTGAGATGGATCAACTGCTTTCTTCAAGTAATTCCCTATATTCAGCCCTCTCTGGCTTTGCTTCCTGACAGAGGCCTTCTGTCGAACTCCCCCTTTAGGTTGCCTTCTAGGGTGTTTATATAGGCTTTCGGGATGCCTTACTTGGCCTACAAGTATCCTAATCCGAGTGAAATTAAAACGGGTCACGGCAGGGACACACCCGTGTGAATCGAGCCCTGGGCCGTGTTCGAGTCTGCTAAAGTGGCACGGCCGTGTGACGAACTTCCAGGCCATGTGGATTTCTTACTTTGGCCAATTTTCTCCGTTTTTGGCCCGTTTCTCGTTCTTTTCGACTCCCTAAACTCTTCTGAGTATAAAACATAAAATTAATAGATTAGGAGCATCGAATTCCACAATTCAAGGGATAAATCGTCCAAAAATATGCCAAATGTGGGATTAAAATATGTATATATTACGATTTATCAAATACCCCCACACTTAAGCATTTGCTTGTCCTCAAGCAAAATCCTCAACTCACAATTAAAATTCATTCTTCTCAACTTATAACTCCTATTAATAATGTTTCAAAATAATCCATAGCTAATCATGCATTGAGAATTCAACTAAAAGAACATCAAAGTTTCAAATAATCCAAGTTGAGCATTTTATTCATGAAAACATAGGTATTTCCCCTTATCTAAGTAATTATCTTTGATTCAAAATATCATAGATTTAACATCCTCACTAAGGATTCACTCAAATCACTCGAGGTGTTTAAGGGACAATAAATTAAGCACTCAATAGTCAACATAAAAAGTTATTACCATAGGCTTGCATGAAAATCAAATCTCCACCACTATAAATTGAGATGATACATCGATCAAAAGGTCCTTAAAAAGGGTTGTAACGTGGCTTGGTTAGGGGCATGGTCACAGGCAAAAAAGAGGAGGTTAGAATCGAGATCGAATTGACAAATTACCTAACTAGAAAAATAGACTAATAATGAATAATTACATTAATAATACGAGCTTCTTCTAAAGATGTGAGATTTATTGTTTAAGCTCATAAAAACATAGAACTAATAATGGATATACTTTCAATTTTTTTAAGAACAAATCAAGTACAATAATAAAAATTTAACAACTGAAATGGAAAACATAGTTAGGCAATTTCTCAAATCAAATCTCGATAAAAAGGTTAATAGGAAAAATTCTTAATGAATAAAAAAGAGTAAGTCTTGGGTTAATATTAAAGGTATATCAATGAATGGTTTATTAAGATCAAAGGGGTTCACTAGGGGTTAATTATGAAGGTAGGCTTTTTTGGGAAGTAAATGGGTTAAATCCTAGGTGCCTTTATCATCTCAATATATCAAATCAAAAGTGTGGGTTCGACATGCATAATCGAAGCAAGTTCTAGAATAACAAATCAATATTGACTCCTTAAAGCTACAATAAAAGTGAGCAAAAGAAAATTCTCTCAAAGGCTCAAGATCTCACAGAAATTATGGTTTTTAATGTCAACCCTGTGAATTTCAAACTTCAAGATAATACCTAGACTTGGGAAAACAACCTAGCAAATTTTTTTAATTTTCAAAAATCAACTTATCATGCTTGATTCTCTAAAGCCTTCAAGTTTAAACAATCAATGCACAACTGCCTATGTTTTAATTCAAGACATATCAATAGAAATTGTAAATCAATCAGAATTTGTTCTAATAGTGATATGAGAAAGAAAAGATAAAATTCAGGGATTTGAGAATAATGCAAAAAGTTTTCTGAATAAAATTCACACCCCTCACACTTAAGATGTACATTGCCCTCAATGTACAGAGATATTTGTTCTAGCGATTAATAGGATGATATCATAAGAGAGAGGGAGAAATGAAACTTCCTCAATTTTGGATGGGTTCCTTGAGTTGGAAGTGTGGAAACTTGATTCTGAGGTGTAAGATAAGTTGGAGGAGGCATAGCAGATTTTCCTCTTTAGAGTTGGATATTCCAAAGTGCTATTTTAGGCTTTTTAATTGTGATAAAATCAGTCGGTTCTTTAACATTTAAGGATTACTCAAATATTGCCAGAAAATGTAAATTGGGTAATAGTGATTATGAAACCTAAAAATAACTAAAATAAACATTAGTCAAAATTAAAAATAAAATGAAAATTAGTATTTTAAACATAAAAATTAAATGAAAATAACATAAAGATAAAAGAAAAAGAAATTAGAAGTCCTCATCGCTAGATGGCTTGCGAGGTGGAGGCGACGATGAAATGTGAAGGTGCTGACATATCTGGTGGAGGGTGGCGTCGATGTGATCGAAGCGCTGGAAGCATTGCTGCTCGAATCGTGTTAGGTGCTCAGATATGTCCGAGAGAGAAGCTGCCGTATGAACTGGGCGATGGCTCAGTGGTGGCCTCTCGTGTGGTGGGGGGACATCGTCAGTAATGTCCTCAGGATCCTCCTCCTCGGTAGCTTGGGCTAGACGGTATTGGGGAGGATCGGTCCCATGGCGGCGCTTGATCATCCTCATTTTTATCATGGTCGAGATGCCCTGTGGAGACATCTGGCCTATCAAGGTGAGGGAGGATGATTGTGCCGCGTTGTTGAAGAGACCAAAGTATCTCACGAGGCGTGTTACATAGGGTCCCATGGAAATGACCCTACGTTTGTGTTGCTCCGTCTGGTGTTGGATGGCGCGAGCGATGAAGTAGGCTAAGTCGAAGATGTGCCCGTTCGCCATGCACCATAGGAAGTAGGCGTCATGAGTGTTAACGACGCCGATGCTCTCTCACTTACCCGTCAGTGTATGAGCTAAAATGACGTATAAGTACCTCAGGGATGGGGCGAGAGCTGTTGCCTTGGAGCGACTAGGGTCGTAGGTGGCCGAGCCGGGGGCTATGTCGTTCCAACAAGCGGAGGGGGATTTATAGATGTGTCGGTGGAGGTTCTCGAGTTTATTATCCTCAATGAATTCGTCGGTGTAGAGTTCCAACGCTACCCCAAAATGTCGGACACTCAGTTCACGTACAATGCCTTCGAGACGGAATTGGATTGTGCCGGGATCATCGTGGTATGTCATCACCGTCTGAAGGTGAAATGTGGAACAGAGCTCCAAAGTGAGCTCTAGGTATGTGGGCTCAATGATCTCGAAGAATTGCCCCCATGGATCGGTAGTCAGGAGAGCCCGTACTTCGTCTGCTAGTTGGACTTGTTCCAAAGCAGCCC
Organism: Gossypium australe; assembly: GCA_005393395.2. Taxonomy (NCBI): domain Eukaryota; kingdom Viridiplantae; phylum Streptophyta; class Magnoliopsida; order Malvales; family Malvaceae; genus Gossypium; species Gossypium australe. Next base: position 16,237,365 of record CM016614.1, read on the forward strand.
AATTAGTGCTCCTTCCTACGCAGAGAGGTAGCACGCGGAGTATTTGAAAAAGGTCCTCCTGGGATCCTGGAGGAAATCGTAGGAATGGATGGCGTACTTCGGCGGAGGCGCTCGAGGAGGTCGCACCGGGTCCTTTCCATTTTTTCGAAATAGGGACTGCAGTTTTCTTACTGTGGGAAGAAGACATTATGTTCCTGCACAATAGAATATCATCCCATATAATGATAGTACCTATGAGTCCAAGATTACAATATTATGATATTCATAATGAAAATTTTTCCTAAATATTCTCCTAATACTAGAGGTTCAAGGAATTCAAAATAACACTTAAGTAAACCTCAGTATTGAAAATAATTATCAAGGCATAAATCTAAGATCTGAAAACAAGCATGGAATAAATAGGATTAAGTAACAAAGTAAAGAGTGGAGGGGATAGAGTGAACCGACGGAGGCGTGGAGACGGCGCACGGTCGTGGAAGGGAAACGTACGGGTGTGTGGATCTCGCACGGGCGTGGTCTGCGTGTAGAGTAAAGGAGAAAGGAGGAAAAGAATGAGGAAAAAGGGAGAGGAGAAAGGCTGGGGGTGTCGACGGTGGTGGCCGGACTGAGTAGGGGAGAAGGAAAACGGCTAGGGTTTTTGGGAGAAATATTTGGGGAGAAGATGAATAGTGGGTTGGTTTAAATAGGAAATAGGGCACACGGACAGTGGCCATGCCCGTGGGGTCTTTTTTTAGCCCGTGTGATTCGTGAATTTTAAAATTGGGCGCGTCTGAGTCGTGTTCCACGCCCGTGTCTCATAGGCGTGTTGTGTGCCACGGCCGAATTGCACGGCCATGTGCATCTTCATTCACTTCTCCCACGCCCGTGCATAAAATCATACGCCCGTGTTTGTTAATCGGTGTTGACCACAACTTTGAGGTACGAGCGTGTCGTACGCCCGTGTCATTCACTCAGAATCGACCACGGCTTTTAGGCACGGGCGTGTCGAATGCCAGTGTCATTTACTCAGAATCGACCACGGCCGCATCGCACGGCCGTGGCCCTTTTTATCGCATCCCGTGTTGGGGAAAAGTTTTTCTTCCTTGACCCGTACGACCTCCGCCACGCCTATGTCTCTTCCCGTGGTTTCCACACGGCCATAGACACGCCCGTGTGCTATACCGTGCGGATGAGAAATTCTACGTTTGTTAAATTGGTTAGTTCTTAGTTAAATGCTAAAACCAAAAATATGGATGTTAGTGATATTAGTGCTTGGGTTGCCTCCCGAGAAGCACTCATTTAAAGTCTTAAACTAGACTTATCCTGTTTTCATTCCTGAATGAAGGTTCACGGAGCTGAAGCTCCTCTCTCATATCCCTAAAATCCTCACCATTATAAATTTTCAATCGCTGATCGTTTACCTTGAATGTGCCATAAGTCGGATGAGTTACCTCGATTGTGCCATAAGGAAAAACAGTTTTGATTATGAATGGACCTGACCATCTTGATTTCAGCTTTCCCGGAAATAATTTGAGTCTTGAATTGTATAGTAGAACTAGATCCCTTACTTCGAATTGCTTTGGTTGCTTTAAACGAGCATCATGGCGTCGCTTTGTTTCCTCCTTATATACGTGTGAGTTCTCGTAGGCATTAGCTCACCACTCATCTAGCTCGTTCAACTACATCATTCTTTTCTCACCTGCAAGTTTAATATCATAGTTTAAAAATTTTATAGCCCAAAAAGCTTTGTGCTCTAATTCAAATGGTAGATGACAACTTTTTTCGTAGACAAGTCTGTGTGGGGATGTTCCTATGGGAGTTTTAAAAGCGGTTCTATAGGCCTATAAAGCATCGTCTACTTTTAATACCCAATCCTTCCTGTTTGATTCTATAGTTTTCTCTAGAATACGCTTAAGCTCTCGATTTGCTACCTCCACTTGTCCACTGGTGATCGTTGTTTTTCAGAGTTTTAAATTTATAATGATCGAACCTGGAAACTAACTATGACAACGATTGAGGCAAGTGCACCTATTGAACAGTAGTATAGCTTAGGCAAGACCAGATTGTCGAACCCAAAGGAACTAAAAGTACTAATACTAACTTTCTTTCTATTATCTAGCCTAAAATAAGTGAAGTTGTTGTTTAATCTAAATTTAATTAACTATTAAGCTAAAGACACAAAGACAAAAAGAATGAATTGGGGAAATACTGTTGGGAAAACTCAGTTGATTAAGACGATACCCTTAGGAAGAATCCACCTAGACTTTACTTGTTATCTAACACTGAACCAGACGATGTATTCACTTGATTTGATCCGTAAGATTCCCTAAGTTATATTAGACCCTCTCTCAAGGCGAATAATGTCTAACCCTAGGTTGATTAATTAAAATCTCTTTCTAATTAAAACCCCTAGAATCACATTAACTCGATTTATGGACTCCCATATTAGGTTTCACCGTAATCCGGCAAAATTTCGTCACCCTATCTCTAGGCGCGCGATCAACTCCGCTTAATTATGCTAAATCTACTCTTAGACAGGGACTTTTGCTCCACCATCTAAGCACATCATACTTGAATCAATATCCCGAAAATATTAACACAAGGATTAAGCACACATAATTAAGAACAAATCAAGTATTTATCATATAGTTCAGAAAACAATAACAAGATTCGTCATAGGTTTCATCCCCTTCAAGTATTTGAAGGGTTTAGTTCATAACAATAAAAGAAAACATCTCAGAAGAAAAGATAAAACAAAACATAAGAAATCCCTAAAACCCCCTGAAGTGATTGAAGGAGAGATCTGTCGTCTTGAGTAGAATTCCAGCTTCTTGAGATGAATCAACTGGCTATCTTTGAGTGATTCCCACAAATCTGACCTTTTCGGCTCGGCTCCTTGGCCTAGCTAACCGCCCCCTCTCAGGTTACACTTAGGGGGTTTATATAGGCTTTTGAAATAGGTTTCTTTGCCCCTAAGCATCCTTTTCCGAGTAGAATTGCTCTTTGCCACGACAGGGACACGGCCTTGGCACAGGCCCGTGTGAATCGTCTTTAGGCCGTCTTCGGACTTTTAATGAGGCACGGCCTTGTGGTCTTGGGCCCAGGCCGTGTCGATTTCTAATTTGGCTCAATTTGGTCCGTTTTAAGCCCGTTTCTCATTCCTTCCATCCTCCGGTGTTTTCCTAAGTATAAAACATGAAAAGAAAGGATTATGAGCACTTTTTTACATAAATCAAGGGATAAATCATCCAAAAGTATGCTAAATGTGGGACTAAAATGTGTTACTTTTACGGTTTATCACATACCCCCACACTTAAGCTTTTGCTTGTCCTCAAGCAAAATTCTCAACTTACAATTAAAACGAACTTTCCATAATTCATAATTCCTATCAACAATGTCTCATCATAATTCATAGATAATTTATACATGGGTAATTTAACTCAAAGAGTCCTAATGATTCAAGCAATATAAGTCATACATTTGTATCATGAAAACGTAAGTGTCTCCCATTGTCTAAATAATTACCTTTAATCCAAAACCTACAAGGATTGACATCCTTACAAATGATTCACTCAAATCACTCGAAGTGTTTAAGGTTCAGGAAAAGAGCACTCATAAGTCGAACCTGAAAAGTTAATCCCATAGGCTTGCCTGAAAATCAAATCTCCACCACTGTAAAATGAGATGATTAAACAGATCAAAAGGTCTTTAACAGGGTTGTAACGGGGCTAGGGTTAAAGGTGTGGATAAAGGCTGAAATAGAAGGTTAGAATCGAGATCGAATTGACAAGTTACCTATCTAGAAATACTGAGACGATGATTACATCAACTGAAAAGTAATAACCCTAATAATACGAGCTTTTCTTTTGATAAATAGACTTTAACTGTATAAGCTCACTTTTCATAATACAAATATTGAATATACTTCGATTTTTTTTAAAACAAATCATAATAAAGGATAAATTTCAACTCCTGAAATAATATAAGTAGGTGACTAATCAAATCAAATCTCGATATAAGGGTAGTCAAAAGGAACGGTGAAACAAATACAAAGGGTTTTGGGGAAATATTAGTGAGTGAGTCAATAAAAAGGGTTGTTAGGATCAACGGGGTTCACTGGGGGTTAATTATGGAGGTAGGTTTTTTATGGAGTAAGTGGGTTAAATCCTAAGTGCCTTAATCATATCTGTATATCAAATCAAAGGTGTGGTCTCAACATGTATAATCGAGGCAAGTTCTAGAATAACAGTTCAATGTTGACACACTCATAATTAAAAAGTGAGCAAGAAAAGGAATACATGCTCTAAAAGGCTCAAAATCTCACAGAAAATTATGGGTGTTTGATATCAACCTTGTAAATTTCAAATTTCAAAGTAATATTCAAATTTAGGTTAACCTAGTAAAAATTTTAATTCTGAAAAATAGACTTATCATGCTCGATTCTCTAGTATCTTAAAATTTAAATTATCAATGCACAATTAACTATGGCTTACTTAAAAACATATCAATAAAAATCATAAATCATCAGAAATTTCATCCTAATTAGTAATATGAGGAAATTACTTAAGAATAAGATATAATTCAGGGATTTGAGAATAATGAAGAAAGTTAGGCACTTTCTTGAAATAACTATTCACCCCCACACACTTAAGATGTACATTGCCCTCAATGTACAAAGAGATATATGCATTTTAAGAGAGAGAAGGAGGTGAGACTTCCTAAATCTGGATGGTTTCTTGGAGTTGTAAGTTGATAGGGGTGGTGGCTGCTGCTGCCGAGCTCTGCGCTAGATGAAGAAATTGGGGAGCTCGTAGAGAATTAGCCAGGGATTATTAAGACACTTTTAAAATAAACTAGACATATAAATAAAGACAAGAAAGATAAAGAGAAAAAAAATAAAAATGTAAATAAACTAAGCTAAAAGATAAAGGGGCTTGAGAATTCTTATTGGTAGATGGTTCGCGGGGTGGGTGTGACTTCTAAGGCTATGGAGGTGCTGGCGGTGGCGGAAGTGACGTGATTCCCAAGCAGCCTTTTGAACCTGACACTAAGAAACTAAATTAAAATAAATTAAATTAAGCATAATATTGTCAAAGAGAAGGAAAATAAATGAGAAGATAAAAGTAAAACAAAAGATAAATGGTCTCAAAGACCCTTGGCTTGTCAAGGGGATGAAGCGGCCGGCATGAACTTATATATATCGGTTCCCTGAGGGAGACTGCGCTTGTCTTCTTCCGTTTCTTCGACATGGATATGTGTAGCTTAAGAGGTTGGAGACTTTGTTATGGCAAGGAGAGAAATCTGAGAGAAGAAGGAAGAAAGAAGATAGAGAGTTGGTGAGAAGAAGGGGAAAAGGAGGGTGGGTTTGAATAGAGTTTTGGGTTCGATGCTCTCCCACGCCCGTGGACCGAGGGCGTGTTGATTCACACAGCCGCCTCGCATGGCCGTGTTTTGAGGCATGTTGTTTCTCCCACGCCCATTTTTTAGACTGCCACAACCGTTTTTGAGAAGTCAGTGTCGACCACGGTCGCATCGCACGACCGTGAGGTTTTGTCGGTGCCTGTGGGGTGGTGGTTGGAGTCCATGACTCTCAAAAGATTGATTCTCTGTGACTTGTACCATTCTGCCATGTTAGTACGGAGATGCTTTGTACCCACACGGCCGTGTGCAAGGCCGTGTGGCCTGGAAATCTGCACTTTCGGTTAGTTTAAAACTAGGTGTTTAAGACTAAGAGAAGAAAAGAAAATAAAATGAAAACAAAAGTGAAAATAATTAGGGTTAGTGCTCGGGTTGCCTCCCGAGAAGCGCTCGTTTAAAGTCTTAAGTTAGACTTTCCTCGTATTCTCAAAAAAAAAAAAATCAGGATGATTTAAAAGTTTGAATATCTTCCCTCATGCTATCAGTTCTATTTTCTTGATAAAGTTTAAGTCGAGAAGTGTTTACCTTAAAAGTTCCGAATATAGGATTGCTTACCTCGACTATTCTGTATAGGAAAATATTGTGTACCTCAAAAGGGATTTCTTCGTTTGTTTTTAGGTCTGACGTGGTGATTCGAGGATCTGCTTTATCTAACAGTATCTGATCTCCTATTTTGAAGTGGTTTGATGTTCCTATGAGCTCTTCTGGGGGCTCCTTCGGTTTTTCTTTGTGCGGTTCCGGTTCCTTTTTAAAGTGTGTCGTCCACTCTTCTAATTTGTCGATATGAATCCCTTATTCCTCGTGAGTTATTTCTTTGTTGGCACAGGGACTAGGATCGGATTCAGTTGTGTTCTTCTGTGGTGCTTCCTGAAAAGAAGGTTTAACCGAATTGTTATCAATAGAATTTACTTTCTCACCTTGGCTATTCAATGTCCTAGCTGAATCGAGGGCGCTTGAAGGGTGACTGTCTCGTCACCTACACAGAGTATGAGTTCTCCTGCGTTCAACATCAATTTTAGTTCTAGCAGTTGCTAAATAGGGTCTTCTTAAAATTAAGGGAATCGAATTATCCTCATACATGTCTAAGACAACAAAATCTACTGGGAAAACGAATTTATCAATTTTTACAAGAACATCTTCGATAATACCTGGAACGGTGGAAATGTGCAAGTGTACACAATCGTAACAAGTAATAAAGTGGCAAGTAAATGTCGAGTTATCGTACCCACAGGGACTGTAAAAGAATTATTTATGAAAATGATTTCAAACACTTTGGTGACAGAAAAATATTTGGATTTAAGAGATATTTAAAAACTAAAGGAAAAACTAAGAAAAATAAAATAAAATAAAGTTCTAATGCAAGATTTCAAAAGCTGATTTTAATCAAGATGATATAATTGTGTTGGATCAATCGCATTTCTTACCTTAGAATTATTAAGCTCGTGTTTATACTTGTTAAAACATGGCAACTCGGTAATTCTCTAACTTATGAACATAACTTATGAACATACTTACAAATAAAAATCCATTCATCTCTTGTACATATTTCTATGCAAATTCGATTGATTAAACAGACTTCTAAAAGTAAACATGTTATTGCACATACATACATATTAAATTAAACAATCTCTCGCATATTCCTATGTGATTCAACTGATTAATTCAACCTAATAAGCATATAAAAGATCATGCGAGATAACAAAGTATTTTTACCTTGAAACAACTTAGTCACAAAAATCCTGCAAGTTATGCAAGGCATATGTATCGCCAAATACAATGCTAATTTAATCTTCAGCTACCTTAGAAGAATTAAACATGCACAGATTAAGTATTGTGTCCATTAATTACAATTTCAATGCGTTTAAATAATTAATTCATTAGCCATCTAAACAATTATAATGCCTGATGACTTAAACATGATTTTACTTAATCAAGCGTTTTACCGAGGCCTTTTAACAGTATAAACACAATTTTAATAATTCAAGAGGACGAAATGCAATCAACCCAACACGAATTAAATTCAAGTTAAATTGATTAAATGAAACATTCCAATAGCATAAATATTCATAAACATGTTTGTCAAAACAACAACGAAATTAAAAAGAGATAGGGAACAAGAAGCAAATCCGGTGTTTCTCCATGGCTTGATTGATTGCTCCGTTATTCGTTCTCCGTTGTCCTCGGCGATCAAGGTGGCTTATGAACACTCCACTTGCTGCTCCAAATGGTTGGGAAAACACCTCTTTTCCAAGAGGAGAAATCGACACAAGAACACAAAAAGGGAAATGGGAAATGGGAATTGAGAGAAAGTGAGAGAAGAGAATGTTTGAGGCTTGGGGGATGAATGAAATGATCAGCAAGGGGGTGTATTTGTAGCTGATTGTGGCTGCTAAAAATAGAAAATCCCATCAGCCAAAAAGCCACACCTTGGCCGACCACCTATGTGGCAAAGTTGATGGATTCAACTTTGCTAAATATTGCATGGGGCAAATCTACAAAGCCACAATCTTTGGAGGGGTTTGAATGCAACTTTGAAAAGTCTTCAAGGGCTTCTTTGCAAGCTTAATTAATCAGCTAATAAGCTGATTTGGGCCAGCAATGTGGACGGTTTGGGCTACCCAACTCTTTGCTCGGTTCGGTTCAACCGGTTTGGTTCAACTGATGCGGTTCAACTGGGCTTTTTTCATAATTAATTAAGATTAATTTATTTAGCCCAAATTAAATTAGGAATAAATTAAAATTAATTAAATTTAAATAAATATTCATAATTGGACCGTCTTGGGCTGGAAATAAATTCTCTTTGATACTTCAAATTACTTCTCGAGTTTATTCTTCGAGTAGTGTCTGCTGAGCCAATTTTCGCCATTTGTGCGAATCTGTCAGAAATAGTCAAAATAAATCAAAATTAACTATAAAATTAATTAAAATTCATCATGTTTATATTTTTAGCACAATATAATTTTATAATATTTAACTATTTTCTGACAAGAATTTAATCGAAACTGCATAAATTTGAGTTAAAAAGGGCATGAAAAAGTGTATAAATATCCGTGTTTCCAATACCCCTAGGAATTCTAACAGTTTTATCAGCTAATTGAATACTCATCCTAGTTTGTTTGGGTTTCCCTAGACCTAGCTGTTTAAACATTTTGTAAGGCATGACATTTATACTTGCCCCTAAATCAGCTAAAGCATTATCAACAGTTAAACTACCAATCAAACATGGAATTGTAAAACTCCCTGGATCTTTCAGCTTTCACGGTAGTCTATTCTGTAGCATTTCTGAGCATACTGAATTTAATTCCACATGTGGCTCCTCGTCTAACTTATGCTTGTTCGTCAAAAGATGTTTTAAGAATTTCCTCGAATCTAGCATCTGTGAAAGAGCTTCAAGAATAGGTAAGTTGATATGTAATTTCTTTAAAAGTTTAAGAAACTTACAGAACTGTTCCTCTGTATCGTTTCTCTTCATCGCTTCGAGATAAGGAATGTGAGGTTGGTACTTTTTGATTACCGGTTTTGGCTTTTCTTGTGTTACCTCAACTTTACCTTCTTCTACCTCGTTTTCTTGTATTGAATTAGGTTCATCTAACCCTATACTATCATGAGCTATGATGGCTTGAATTTGCTCCTTTGGATTGATCTCAGTGTTGCTTGGTAGACGCCCTTGCGGTCGTTCAGAAATCAGCTTCGCAAGTTGCCCGACTGTCTTAGTAAGTTCCCCAACTTGGCTCTCTATCCCTTTGATCGATGCTTGTTGATTCTTAAGGGTGGTCTCAGTGTCTTGGAGACGGTTATCTGTGGCTGCCATGAATTTTGTCAGCATCTCTTCAAGGTTCGGCTTCTTTTCCTGCGGATAGGGCTGATTTTGGAAATTTTGAGGAGGTTGTTGTCTTTGATTTCCTTGACCTCCCCAAGAAAAATTTGGGTGGTTCCTCCAACCTGGGTTATAAGTATTACTATAAAGGTTATTATTAGATCTGAAATTATTACCTATATAGTTCATCTGTTCGCTTTCTATACCCTGTTTATAGGGTGGGTACTCAGGATTTGCCACAGTTCCACTTGCGTCGCACTGCATTACTAGATGTACCTGCGAAGAATACAAACTATCAAGCTTTTTATTCATCATCTCTACTTGTGTTGATAGCATGGTTACTGCGTCGAGGTTGAAAACTCCGGCTGATTTTGTTGGTTTTGTCCTCGTAACCTGTCACTGATAGTTATTCAGTGACATCTCTTCAATGAACTCATAGGCTGCTTCAGGAGTTCTGTTGTTCAGGGTTACACCGGCAGCTGAATCAATTAGTTGCCCCATTGAGGGGTTCACACCGTTATAGAAAGTTTGGACTTGGAGCCACAAGGGTAAACCATGGTGCGGACACCTTTTCAAGAGATCTTTGTATCTCTCCCATGTGTCGTATAATGTCTCTAAACCCATCTGCACAAAAGAAGAAATATCATTTGGTAATTTGGCCGTTTTGGCCGGTGGGAAATATTTTAATAAAATTTTTTCAGTCATTTGATCCCATGTAGTGATTGACCCTCGTGGTAACGAGTTTAACCACTATTTGGCTTTATTCCTTAATGAAAAGGGAAATAATTGAAGACGTATGGCATCATCAGAAATGCTATTTATTTTGAAGGTATCACAGAACTCTAAAAAATTAGCTATATGAGTATTTGGGTCTTCGTCCTGTAAACCATCAAATTGAACAAATTGTTGAATCATTTGTATAGTGTTAGGCTTTAATTCAAAATTATTTGCAGCTATAGTAGGCCTAACAATACTCGATTCTGCTCCTGTTAAATGAGGTTTAGCATAATCATACATAGTACGCGGAACATTATTTCCTGCCACATCTTGTGGTGGTGGATTATTCTCGTCCATCTCTTCAGTAGGATTGAATCTGCCTTCTCGCTCTTCTTCTGTGTAATTTAAGGTTTGCCTAATTTCTCTGTGATTCTTGCGAGTGGTAGCTTCAATATCACTGTCATATACTAAAGGTCCTCTCGGGTTCCTTCTAGTCATAAACTAGAGGTACCTGCTAAGAAAGGAAAGAAAGAAAATTTAGCAAAGTCAAAATTTAAACTAAAAATAAAAGTAAATTGTAGGAAATAAAAATAATGGCTAAAGTAATAAAAATAGAGCTTTCTTAATATTTTAGTTCCCCAGCAACAGCGCCAAAAACATGATCGTTGTTTTTCAGAGTTTTAAATTTATAGTGATCGAACCTGGAAACTAACTATGACAATGATTGAGGCAAGTGCACCTATCAAACAGTAGTATAGCTTAGGCAAGACCGGATTGTCGAACCCAAAGGAACTAAAAGTACTAATACTAACTTTCTTTTTATTATCTAGCATAAAATAAGTGAAGTTGTTGTTTAATCTAAATTTAATTAACTACTAAGCTAAAGACACAAAGACAAAAAGAATGAATTGGGGAAATACTGTTGGAAAAACTCAATTGATTAAGACGATACCCTTAGGAAGAATCCACCTAGACTTTACTTGTTATCTAACACTGAACCAGACGATGTATTCACTTGATTTGATCCGAAGATTCCCTAAGTTATATTAAACCCTCTCTCGAGGCGAATAACGTCTAACCCTAGGTTGATTAATTGAAATTTCTTTCTAATTAAAACCCCTAGAATCGCATTAACTCAATCTATGGACTCCCATATTAGGTTTCACCCTAATCCGGCAAAATCTCGTCACCCTATCTCTCGGCGCGCGATCAACTCCGCTTAATTATGCTAGATCTACTCTTAGACAGGGACTTTTGCTCCACCACCTAAGCACATCATACTTGAATCAATATCCCAGAAATATTAACACAAGGATTAAGCACACATAATTAAGAACAAATCAAGTATTTATCATATAGTTCAGAAAACAATAACAAGATCCGTCACAGGTTTCATCCCCTTCAGGTATTTGAAGGGTTTAGTTCATAACAATAAAAGAAAACATCTTATAAAAAAAGATAAAACAAAAAATAAGCAATCCCTAAAACCCCCTGAAGGAATTGAAGGAGAGATCTGCCGTCTTGAGTAGAATTTCGGCTTCTTGAGATGGATTAACTGGCTATCTTCGAGTGATTCCCACAAATCTGACCTTTTCGGCTCGGCTCCTTGGCCTAGCTAACCGCCCCCTCTCAGGTTACACTTAGGGGGTTTATATAGGCTTTTGAAATAGGTTTCTTTGCCCCTAAGCATCCTTTTTCGAGTAGAATTGCTCTTTGCCACGACAGGGACACGGCCTTGGCACACGCCCGTGTGAATCGTCTTTAGGCTGGGTTCGGACTTTTAATAAGGCACGGTCGTGTGGTCTTGGGCCCAGGCCGTGTCGATTTCTAATTTGGCTCAATTTGGTCCGTTTTAAACCCGTTTCTCATTTTTTCCATCTTCTGGTGCTTTCTTGAGTATATAAAACATGAAAAGAAAGGATTAAGAGAACCTTTTTACATTAATCAAGGGATAAATCATCCAAAAGTGTGCTAAATGTGGGATTAAAATGTGTTACTTTTACGGTTTATCAACTGGCTTGAGGGTGATAAGGGGTAGTTGTTCTGTGGTGTACTCCATATTTCTTTAAGACTTTGTCAAATTGAGTATTACAAAAATGAGTACCCCTATCACTAATAATTGCTCCGGGTGTTCCAAATCGAGAGAAGAGTTTCTTAAGAAATCTTACTACCACACTGGTATCATTAGTGGGTAAAGCTTGAGCTTCCACCCATTTTGACATATAGTCCACTGCTACTAAAATGTATTTATTCCCAAATGAGCTAGGGAATGGGCCCATAAAATCAATACCCCATATATCGAATATTTCACATGATAGCATATATGTTTGAGGCATTTCGTTACGTTTAAAGATATTACCTGTTCTTTAACATCTATCACACGAAGCAACATACCTGTTAGCGTATTTGAATAGAGTGGGCCAATAAAAACCTGATTCGAGCATTTTATATGTTGTCCTGATCCTACTGTAATGTCCTCCTGAAGGTCCTGAATGGCAATGTTCTATTATTTTTCTTGCTTCTGCTTTTGTAACACATCTTCGAATTATTGATCTGCACATATACGAAAAAGAAAAGGGTCATCCCAAAAATAGTTTTTCGCATCAGCAAAGAATCACTTCTTTTTATGATGTGTTAACCTTTTTGGTAGGATGTTAACAGCTAAGTAATTTGCAATGTCTGTAAACCAAGGTATCTCGGAATTAGATATAGCAAATAGTTGTTTTTCAGGAAATGAGTCAATTATCTCACTCTCATCGAGTTCTTCGATATGTGGATTTTCAAGCCTAGAAAGATGATTTGCCGCAAGATTTTCAGCTCCTTTCTTATCTTGAATTTCCAAATCAAATTCCTATAAGAGTAAAATCCATCTTATGAGTCGAGGTTTTGAATCAGATATAGTTAAATGATGACGAAGAGCTGAATGGTCAGTGTATACGACAACTTTAGATAATATCAAATACTGTCTAAATTTATCAAATACAAAAACCACGGCTAGCAATTCTTTTTCTGTAGTGGTGTATTTTTCTGGCGCGACCTTCAATGTTTTGCTAGCATAATAGATCAAATGCAAAAACCACGACTAGCAATTCTTTTTCTGTGGTGGTGTAATTTTCTTGCGCAACCGTCAATGTTTTGCTAGCATAATAGATCGATTGAAAATGCTTGTCTCTTCGCTGTCCCAAAACTGCACCTACTGCAAAGTCACTCGCATCACACATTAGTTCAAAGGGTAAATTCCAATCAGGTGCAATTATAATTGGAGCATTTATCAATTTATTTTTGAAGGTATTAAATGCATCTAAACATTCCTGATCAAAATCGAAAGGCACATATTTTTCTAGTAGTTTTGTTAAAGGCTTAGCTATTTTAGAAAAATCCTTAATAAATCTTTTATAAAATCCAGCATGTCCTAAAAAGCTTCAGATAGCATTAACTGAACTAGGAGGAGGTAATTTTTCTATGGTTTCAACTTTTGCTTTATCGACCTCAATTCCTTTACTAGAAATTTTGTGGCTTAACACAATCCCCTTCTCGAACCATAAAGTGACACTTTTCCCAATTAAGCACAAGGTTTGTTTCCTCACATCTCATTAGAACTCGTTTTAAATTTTTAAGGAAAAGATGGAAAGAATTACCAAATACCGAAAAGTCGTCCATAAATACATCCATAATATCTTCCACAAGTTAATCAAAGATGGCTAGCATGCAGCGCTAAAAAGGAGCAAGAGCATTACATAATCCAAAAGGCATTCTACGATAAGCAAACGTACCGTATGGACATGTAAATGTTGTCTTTTCTTGATCCTCAGGAGCTATTGGGATTTGGAAGTAGCCAAAGAGTCCGTCTAGGAAGCAGTAGTACATATGCCCAGATAATCTATCTAACATCTAGTCAATAAAGGGTAAAGGGAAGTGATCTTTTCTCGTGGCGTCATTCAACATCCTATAGTCATTTCAGACTCTCCAACCTGTGACTGTTCTTGTAGGAATTAATTCATTCTTTTCGTTAGCTACAACAGTTATGCCTCCTTTCTTTGGAACAACTTGCACAGGACTCACCCAAGTACTGTCAGAAATAGGATAAATAATTCCAGCATCTAGAAGTTTAATTACCTCAACTTTAACAACTTCTTTCATGTTGGGATTTGATCGTTATGTCAGAGTCTTAAAAATTTATAAAAAGAATGATCGAGCCTAGAAACTAACTGTGACAACGATTGAGGCAAGCGCACCTATCGAACAGTAGTATAGTTTAGTGGCAAGACCGGATTGTCGAACCCAAAGGAACCAAAAGTACTAATACTAACTTTCTTTTTATTATTTAGCCTAAGAATTAAGGGAATTATTAATTAATCTAAAATTAACAAACTATTAAGCTAAAGAGGTCAAGACAAAGAGAATGAATTGGGGAAATACTTGTAGGAAAAACCAATTGATTAAGAAAATACCCGAGGAAGAATCCACCTAGACTTCACTTTTTATCTAACTCTGAACCAGACGATTTATTCACTTGACTTGATCCGTAGGATTCCCTAATTTATATTAATACCTCTCTCGAAGCTACTAACGTCTAACCCTAGGTTGATTAATTGAAATCTATTTCTAATTAAAACCCCTAGAATTGCATTAACTCGATCTATGGACTCCCATATTAGGTTTGACCCTAATCCGGTAGATTTTCGTCATCCTATCTCTAGGGTTGCGATCAACTCCACTTAATTATGCTAGATCTACTCTTAGACAGGGTCTATTCCTCCTCTGTCTAAGCACATCAGTACTTGAATCAATATCTTGAAATATCAAAACAAGAATTAAGAACACATAATTAAAAACAAATTAAGTATTTATCATATAGTTCAGAAAACAATAACAAGATCCGTCTTAGGCTTCATCCCCCTCAGGTATTTGAGGTTTTAGTTCATAATAATAGAAGAATACATCTCAGAAGAAAATATACAACAAAACATAAGAAAAACCCTAAAACCTCTTGAAGGAATTGAAGAGAAGATCCTCCGTCTTGAGTATGATTTCGGCTTCTTGAGATGAATCAACTGGATTTCTTCGAGTAAATTCCACAATTCTGGCCTCTCTGGCTCAGCTCTTCGGCCTCACTGGATGCCCCCTAAAGGTTGGCCTCTAGGGTGTTTATATAGGCTTTTGGAATGGCTTTCTTTGCCTCTAAGTACCCTAATCCGAATGAAATTCCTCTTTGTTACGGCAGGGACACGCCCATGGCACACGTTTGTGTAAATCGTGGCTAGGCCGTGTTCGGGTCTGTTAAGGTGGCACGACCGTATGGCTTGGGCCCAGGCAGTGTTGATTTCGTGATATGACCCATTTACTCTGTTTTAGGCCCGTTTCTTGTTCTTTTCATCCTACGGTGCTCTTCTAAATATAAAACATGAAATTAAAGGATTAAGAGCTCCAAATTCCATAATCCAAGGCTGAAATCATCCAAAAGTATGCTAAATGTGAGATTAAGATATGTTCATATTACGATTTATCAGGATTCAATCATCTTTGAGGTTGCACACATGGTTTATACTCATCTTCCATTAAAATCTTGTGGGTGCAAAATGATGGACTTATTCCTTTAATGTCAGAGATTTTCCAAGCTATGGCTCTTTTATGTTCCTTTAGTACCTGCAGCAACTCATCTTTCTCTTTGGGTTCTAGTTCTGAAGAGATGATTACCGGTAGTGTAGAATTATCTCTGAGGAATGCATATTCTAAGTGATTTGGTAACTGTTTCAATTCCAATTTAGGAGGTTCTTCAATAGAGGGTTTTTGTTTTAGTTCGTCATTTATTTCAGTGCCCTCGTCTTTCTTTTATCTAGGGGAAGATGTATTAGAATTCAATTCATTGGTATCATCGTCTGCCTCCTCACCTTGGGTAAGACACAGTTCCGTCGTGTCGTCATCTATGATTTCCTGCAAAGAATCTTAAATAAAATGATCAATGGCATCAATAAAGTAACAAGAATCATCTTGCTCTCTAGAATATCGCATAGCACCATAAATTTGAAAATTAATTTCCTCGTCTCCTAGCCTTAGCGCAAGTTTACCATCACCTACATCAATAACAGCCCTAGCAGTAGCTAAAAAGGGGCGTCCCAAAATTAAAGGTACCTCAACGTCCTCATCCATGTCAAGTACAAAAAAATTAACAGGGAATATAAATTTATCAACTTTTACCAGAATATCTTCAATAATTCCCCTAGGATATTTAATAGATTTGTCAGCTAATTGAATACTCATCCTAGTGGGTTTTGGTTCCCCAAGACCAAGCTGCTTAAACATTTTATAAGGCATTAAGTTAATACTGGCACCTAAATCAGTTAGTGCTTTCTCAATGTTTAAGCTACCAATTAAACAGGAAATAGTGAAACTTCCTGAATCTTTCAATTTGGTTGGTAGCTTATTTTGGAGGATGGCTAAACATTCTTCATTAAGTTCCACGGTTGATATCTTTTCAAACTTTATTTTATTTGTTAGAATCTCTTTTAGGAATTTTGCTTACGTCGGCATCTGCGAAATAGCTTCAACAACAGGTAAGTTAATGTGTAACTATTTAAAAAGTTCAAGAAATTTACCGTATTGTGCGTTCTAACATCAGTTTTGCGAGTTGTTCAACTGCCTTAGTGACTCCCTTGACTGACTTAGTAATTTCCATGATTCGGCTCTCGTTGCTTTTGATTGTTCTCTCAGTTTCTTGGATACGTTTCTCTGTGTCTGCTGAGAATTTTGCCATAATCTCCTCGAGGTGCGACTCTTCTTCCTGTTGGTGAGGTGGTTGTTGAAAGTTTGGAGGAAGTTCCGATCTTTGGCTATTTTGATCATCCCACGAGAAATTGGGATGGTAACTCCAACCTGCGTTGTAAGTGTTATTATAAAAATTATTTTGTGGTCTAGAATAGTTGCCCGTATAGTGAGCTTACTCGTTTTCCATGACATATCCGTAGGGTGGGTACTCAGGATTCGCCACGCCTCCTAGATTCGAGTCATATTGCATTACTGGGTGTACCTGCGAGAGACTACACAAACCATCAATCTTTTTATTCATCATCTCTAGCTGGTTAGATAATCTGGTGACCACGTCGAGGTTGAAAACACTGGCGACTTTTGTTGGCGCTATCCTCATAACTTGCCACTGATAGTTATTTAGTGCCGTCTCTTCTATAAACTAAAATTACTTGTAAAAGAAAAATTAGCAAAGTAAAAAAAATAGAACTAATAATAAAAAAATAAATTGCAAAAATGACTAAAGTAATAAAAATAGAGCTTTCTTAATATTTTAGTTTCCCGGCAACGGCGCCAAAAACTTGATTGCTACAAATCAGTGTTTTAAATATTTATAAAAGAATGATCAAACCTAGAAACTAACTCTGACAACGATATTTAAGGCAAGTGTACCTATCGAACAGTAGTATAGCTTAGGCAAGACCGGATTATCAATCCCAAAGGAACTAGAAGTATTAATACTCACTTTCTTTTTATTATTTAGCCTTAAAGTTAGAGTGAAGATTACTTTGAAACTAAATTGACGACAACTAAACTAAGGGAACAAAGACAAGAAGACGAATTGGAAAATAACTTTGAAGGAAAACTCAGTTGATTTCGACAATACCTTCGGGAAGAATCCACCTAGACTTCACTTATTATCTAACCCCAAATTATATGATTTCTTTTACTTAGCTTGATCCGTGAGACTCCCTAACCTATATGAAACCCTCTCTCGAGGCGAATAACGTCTAATCCTAGGTTAATTAGTGGAACTTTCGTTCGCTTATAATAACCCCCTAGAATAGCAGTAAATCGATCAATGGACTCCCATATTAGGTTTCACCCTAATCCGGCAAAATCTCGTAACCCTATCTCTAGGCGTTCGATCAACTCTGCTTAATTATGTTAGATCTTCTCTTAGGCAGGGTCTATTCCTCCTCCACCTAAGCACATTAGATTTGGATTAAGCAACACAATTAAGAACAAACTAAGTAATTTATCATATAACTTAAGAATCAAATAACAAAATCCATCTAGGTTTCATCCCCTTCAGGTATCTGAGGGGTTTAGTTCATAATGAATAAAGAAATCATCACAAGAGAAAAGATAAAACAAAACATAAAAAAACCCTAAAACCCCCTGAAGGAATTGAAGGAGAATTCCGCCGTCTTGAGTATAATTCTGGCTTTTTGGGATGGATCAACTGGCTATCCTCGCGTTATTCCCTAACCTTGACCTTCTCGACTTGGCTCCTTGGCCTCGGTTTCGCTCCGGTTTCGGCTTCTGCCGAACTCCCCTTGCAAGTTGCCCCCTTGATTGTTTATATAGGCTTTGAGATGCGTTACTTGGTCCCTAAGTATCCTAATCTGAGTGGAATTCCTATTAGGGTGTTTGAATAGGCTTTGAAATGTGTTTCTTTCCCTCCAAGTATCCTTTCCCGAATGAAATTGCTCTTTCCAGCGACAGGGGCACGGCCATGGCACACGCCCGTGTGAATCATGGCAGGCCATGCTCGGACTCCTTTAATGAGGCACGACCGTGTAAATCGGGATCAGGCCGTGTCCTAGTAATTTAATGAGACACGACCGTGTGGCTTGAAGTCCAGGCCGTGTCGATTTCGTGAATTGGCCCATCTGGCCCGTTTTACGTTCTTTTCATCCTTAGGTGCTTTCCTGAGTATAAGACATGAAAAGAAAGAATTAAGAGCACCTTTTTACATAAATTGAGGCTTAATTCATCCAAAAGCATACTAAATGTGGGCTTAGAATATGTTACTTTTATGGTTTATCAAATACCCCCACACTTAAGCTTTTGCTTGTCCTCAAGCAAAATTCTCAACTCATAATTAAAACAAACTTCCTTGATTCATAAAATTCATCAATCATGCTTTATCATAATTCAAAGATAACTCATACATGGATAATTCAACTCAAAGAATCCTAAAGAATTAAACAATCAAAGTCATACATTTATAGCATGAAAACATAGGCGTTTTCCCTTTACCTGAATAGTTGCCTCTAATTCAAAATCGACAAGAGTTGACATCCTCACTAAAGATTCACTTAAATCACTCAAAGTGTTTAAGGTTCAAAATAAGCACTCAATAAGTCAAACATGAAAAGTTAATCCCATAGGCTTGCATGAAAATCAAATCTCCACCACTGTAAAATGAGATGATACACAAATCAAAAGGTCTTTAGTAGGGTTGTAACGGGGCTTAGGTTAAGGGTATGGATAAAGGCTGAATTAGAAGGTTAGAATCGAGACTAACCTGAAAAATTACCTAACTAGAAAAATGAACTAATCCTAAATAATTACATCAACTGAAAACTAATAATAAGAGCTTCTCTTTCTCTTTTTTTTTTTCAATATTTGAGATTTAAACATGTAAGCTCACTAATAATGAATATACTTCGTTTTTTTTGAACAAATCAATAATAATAACGAACTTTAACAACTGAAATAGAGAACATAGTTAGGTAACTATTCAAAATCAAATCTCGACAAAAAGGGTAGTTAAAAAGAACGGTGATAACAAATATAAAGGGTTTTGGGTTAATGTTAGTAGGTAAGTCAATGAAAAGGGTTGTTACGCTTAAACGGGGTTCACTAGGGGTTAATTGTAGAGGTAGGCTTTTTAGTGGAATGAGTGGGTTAAAACCTAAGTGCCTTTATCATCTCTGTATATCAAATCAAAGGTGCGGTCTCGACATGTATAATCGATGCAAGTTCTAGAATGATAAAATAATGTTGACACACTCATAATCAATAAGTGAGCATGAAAGGATGTATGCTCTAAAAGGCTCAAAATCTCACAAAAATTATGGGTATTTTGATGTCAACCTCGTAAATTTCAAACTTTAAAGTAATATTCAGATTTAGGTAGACAACTTAAAAAAAAAATTTAATTCTGAAAAATAGACTTATCATGCTTGATTCTCTAGTATCCTTCAAATTTAATCATCAATGCACAATTATCAATGACTTACTCCAAAACATATCAACAAAGATCATAAATCATAGGAAATTTCATTCTAATCATTATATGAGAGACTTTTACTTTTGAACAGGGCATAATTCAGGGATTTTCAAAAAATACTATAGTTAACCCCCCCACACTTAAGATGTACATTGTCCTCAATGTACAAAGATGGATAATAGCAAAATAATCATAAAAATCATAAGATAGGGAGAGAAGTGAAACTTCCTGAATTTTGGATGAAGTCAATGAAAAGAAATCGGATAGGATTGGAGGTGAACTTGGGGGAGCGTCTCGAACCGTTTGAAATTGAATCCTCGAAGTATCCTTCCTAATTTTATTGAATCCTAAGCTAAATCTAAATATAATAAAGAATAAAATAATAAAGAGAATAAAATAAAGGAAAAAAATAATGAGAATAAAAATAAATAATGGAAAATGAAAGACAACTAGAAAAAGGGAGAATCAGGTTTAAATAGAGATGTAGCTCGTGTTTTGGGATTTTGAATTTTAGGTGCGTTCAGGGTACTCGGGCACGGTCAATCGGCACGCCCGTGTGAAGTTTTAAATAGCCTGTGCTTTTCGTGATTTCTGGATTTTGGGCGCGTTCAGGGTTTTTGGCACGGCCGTGGTTACATGGGCAAGCTCGTGTTCGACAAGTCAGTATGTTGGCACGGTGAGGTAACACGGGTGTGTTCAGCCCGTGCTTGGCAAATCAGTAACTTCGCACGGTTATGAAGCACGGGCGTGTTCAACCCGTGGTCGACAAGTCAGTGACCTCGCACGGGTAGCAAGCACGGGCGTGGTCTGGTATCGCAGCCCGTGTTGGAGAAAGAAGTTTATTCCCTGTTTGTGCACGGCTACCGGCACGCCCATGGTTCATCCCCTGGCTTCCACACGGCCACGGGCAAGCTCGTGTATAGGGCCGTGTGGCCTAGAAATCTACTCTTTTGTTAGTTTATGGTTAGGTGCTAAAAGGAAAAATAAAAGAGAAAAAAAGTAGAATAAAAGATAAAAAAAATGTAAAAATAGGGTTAGTGCTCGGGTTGCCTCCTGAGAAGCGCTCGTTTATAGTCTTAAGCTAGACTTTACCTCTCATTCGTATGGTCATGGTGGTTTGAGGAGGTGAAAATCCTTTCTCATGAGATCACTTCGGTTATGGCTATATAGTTTAAGTCGAGTAGTGTTTACCTCAAAAGTGTTGAATTTAGGATTGCTTACATCGATTGTGCCGTATAGGAAGATATTAAGTACCTCAAAGTGATTTCTTCATTTTTTTTAGGTCTGAATTGGTAATTCGAGGGTCTTCCTTATTCAACAATACCTGATCCCCTAATTTGAAGTGGTTCGTTGTTTCTATCAGCTCGTCAGTGGGCTCCTTCGGTTTCACTTCGTGCGGTTCCTGTTCCTCTTTGATTTGTGTTTCCTGCTCTTTTAGTTTGTCAACCCTAAGGCTTTGTTCCTTATGTATTTCGTCTTTGTTGGCATGAGGTCTAAGATCTAGCTCAGCTAAGTGATTTCGTGATGCTTCCTGTAAAGAAGGTTGAACCAAATGATTATCAATAGAATTAACGTTCGTACCTTTATTACTCGATGTTCTAGCTGAGTCAAGAGCTTGAAGATTGACCGGTTCATCGTCTACACGAAGTATGAGTTCACCAAATTCTTTCTCTGTGTGGTCTTTCTTTATTTCATCGGGATATAGCACATGAGGTTGATACTCTGTAATTGTCGGTTTTGGTATATCATGGCACACCTCAACCTTACCTTCACTTACCACATGTTCTTGACTTGGGTCAGATTCCACTAAGAACTCACTGTTATGAGCTTGTACGGCTTGGGGCCCATGATTCGGCTCAGGTTTGTAGCCTTGTGGTGTTTCCTGTGGTGAAAGTTGAACAATTTGATTATCAACTGAATTTACTTTCTCACCTTCATCACTTGATGTCCTGGCCGAGTCGAGAGCCTGTAGACTGATTGATTCGTCACCTACACGAAGAATGAGTTCTCCTGTACCAACATCAATTTTAGTACTGGCAGTTGCTAGAAAGGGTTTTCCTAAAATTAAAGGAATAAAATTGTCCTCATTCATGTCTAAGACAACAAAATCTACTGGGAATATGAATTTATCAATTTTGATTAGAAAATTTTCTATTATACCCCTAGGAATTCTGATAGTTTTATCTGTTAACTGAATGCTCATCCTAGTTTGTCTGGGTTTCCCTAGACCTAGTTGTTTAAACAATGTATAAGGCATGACATTTATGCTTGCCCTTAAATCAGCTAACGCATTATCAATAGTTAAACTACCAATTAAACATGGAATTGTAAAACTCCTTGGATCTTTTAGCTTTTGTGGTAGTTTATTCTGTAACATTGCTGAGCATGCTGCGTTTAATTCCACACGGTGCTCCTCATCTAATTTACGTTCGTTTGTCAAGAGCTGTCTTAAAAATTTCCTCGAGTCTGGCATCTAAAAAAGAGCTTCAAGAAGAGGTAAGCTAATATGTAATTTCTTTAAAAGTTTAAGAAACTTACCGAATTGTTCTTCTGAATCGTCTCTTTTCATTGCTTTGGGATAAGGTATGTGAGGTTGGTACTCTTTGATTACCGGTTTTGGCTTTTCCTGTGTTGCCTCAATTTTACCTTCTTCTACCTTGTTTTCTTGTATTGAATTGGGTTCATCTAACCCTAGACTCTCCTGAGCTGTTATGGCTTGGATTGGCTATTTTGGGTTAATCTCTGTGTTGCTTGGTAGACGTCTTTGCGGTCGTTCTGACATCAGTTTTTTGAGTTGTTCAACTGCCTTAGTGACTTCCTTGACAGACTTAGTAATTTCCACGATTCGGCTCTCGTTGCTTTTGATTGTTCTCTCAGTTTCTTGGATATGTTTCTCTGTGTCTGCTGAGAATTTTGCCATCATCTCCTCGAGGTGCGACTCTTCTTCCTGTTGGTGAGGTGGTTGTTGAAAGTTTGGAGGAAGTTCCGATCCTTGGCTATTTTGATCATCCCACAAGAAATTGGGATGGTAACTCCAACCTGCGTTGTAAGTGTTATTATAAAAATTATTTTGTGGTCTAGAATAGTTACCCGTATAGTGAGCTTACTCGTTTTCCATGACATATCCGTAGGGTGGGTACTCAGGATTCGCCGCACCTCCTAGTTTCGAGTCATATTGCATTACTGGGTGTACCTGCTAGAGACTACACAAACCATCAATCTTTTTATTCATCATCTCTAGCTGGTTAGATAATCTGGTGACCACGTCGAGGTTGAAAACACTGGCGACTTTTGTTGGCGCTGTCCTCATAACTTGCCACTGATAGTTATTTAGTGCCGTCTCTTCTATAAACTAAAATTACCTGTAAAAGAAAAATTAGCAAAGTAAAAAAAATAGAACTAATAATAAAAAAATAAATTGCAAAAATGGCTAAAATAATAAAAATAGAGCTTTCTTAATATTTTAGTTTCCCGGCAACGGCGCCAAAAACTTGATTGCTGCAAATCAGAGTTTTAAATATTTATAAAAGAATGATCAAACCTGGAAACTAACTCTGACAACGATATTTAAGGCAAGTGTACCTATCGAATAGTAGTATAGCTTAGGCAAGACCGAATTATCGATCCCAAAGGAACTAGAAGTATTAATACTCACTTTCTTTTTATTATTTAGCCTTAAAGTTAGAGTGAAGATTACTTTGAAACTAAATTGACGACAACTAAACTAAGGACACAAAGACAAGAAGACAAATTGGAAAATAACTTTGAAGGAAAACTCAGTTGACTTCGACAATACCTTCGGGAAGAATCCACCTAGACTTCACTTATTATCTAACCCCAAATTATATGATTTCTTTTACTTAGCTTGATCCGTGAGACTCCCTAACCTATATTAAACCCTCTCTCGAGGTGAATAACGTCTAATCCTAGGTTAATTAGTGGAACTTTCGTTCACTTATAATAACCCCCTAGAATAGCAGTAAATCGATCAATGGACTCCCATATTAGGTTTCACCCTAATCCGGCAAAATCTCGTAACCCTATCTCTAGGAGTTCGATCAACTCCACTTAATTATGTTAGATCTTCTCTTAGGCAGGGTCTATTCCTCCTCCACCTAAGCACATTAGATTTGGATTAAGCAACATAATTAAGAACAAACTAAGTAATTTATAATATAACTTAAGAATCAAATAACAAAATCCATCTAGGTTTCATCCGCTTCAGGTATCTAAGGGGTTTAGTAAATAATGAATAAATAAATCATCACAAGAGAAAAGATAAAACAAAACATAAGAAAACCCTAAAACCCCCTGAAGGAATTGAAAGAGAATTTCGCCGTCTTGAGTATAATTTCGGTTTCTTGGGATGGATCAACTGGCTATCCTCGCGTTATTCCCTAACCTTGACCATCTTGGCTTGGCTTATTGGCCTCGCTTTCGCTCCGGTTTCGGCTTCTGCCGAACTCCCCTTGCAAGTTGCCCCCTTGGTTGTTTATATAGGCTTTGAGATGCCTTACTTGGTCCCTAAGTATCCTAATCTGAGTGGAATTCCTATTAGGGTGTTTGAATAGGCTTTGAAATGTGTTTCTTTCCCTCCAAGTATCCTTTTCCGAATGAAATTACTCTTTCCAGCGACAGGGGCACGGCCATGGTACACGCCCGTGTGAATCGTGGCCAGGCCGTGCTCGGACTCCTTTAATGAGGCACGACCGTGTAAATCGGGATCAGGCCGTGTCCTAGTAATTTAATGAGGCACGGCCGTGTGGCTTGAAGTCCAGGCCGTGTCGATTTTATGAATTGGCCCATTTGGCCCGTTTTTCGTTCTTTTCATCCTTGGGTGCTTTCCTGAGTATAAGACATGAAAAGAAAGGATTAAGAGCATCTTTTTACATAAATTGAGGCTTAATTTATCGAAAAGCATACTAAATGTGGGCTTAGAATATGTTACTTTTACGGTTTATCACTGATTATTCAGCGCCAATTCGATATTCTGAAAATGGGTTTCTGATGCTGAAATAAACTTTACTAGCATATCCTCAAGGTTCGGCTTTTTCTCATGTGGTATGAAAATTGGGGTAGTTCCTCCAACCTGGATTGTAAGTATTACTATAAGGGTTATCTTGAGGTCTAGAATTGTTATCCATATAGTTCATCTGTTCGCTTTCTATGCCAGGGTTGTAGGATGGATATTATGTATTGCTCATCCCACCTCCATTTGTATCGCACTGCATCATTGGATGTACCTGCGAAGAACCACACAAACCATCAATTTTCTTACGTAACAGTTCTACCTGGTTTGATAGTGTGGTCATTGCGTCGAGGTTGAAAACACTAGTGGCTTTGGTTGGCTTTGTCCTCGTGACTTGCCACTGATAGTTATTCAGTGACATCTCCTCTCTAAACTCATAAGCCGCTTTAGGAGTCTTGTTATTCAGGGTTCCACCGGCGGCTGAATCAATCAACTGCCTAGTCGAGGGGTTCACACCGTTGTAAAAGGTTTGAACCTGTAACCACAAAGGTAATCCATGGTGTGGGCACCTTCTCAGTAGATCCTTGTATCTCTCCCATGCATCATAAAGTGTCTCTAAATCCATCCGCACAAAAGAAGAGATATCATTCCTCAACTTGGCTGTTTTAGCCGGTGGAAAATATTTTACAAAAATGTTTCGGTCATTTGTTCCCATGTAGTGATTGATCCTCGTAGAAGAGAATTCAACCATTGTTTGGCTTTATTCCTTAAAGAAAAGGGAAATAACCGAAGACGAATGGAATAATCAGAAACGCCATTTATTTTGAAAGAATCGCAAAATTCTAGGAAATTCGCCAAGTGATTGGTTGGATCTTTATCCTGCAAACCATCAAACTGAACAAATTGCTGTATCATCTGAATTGTGTTAGGTTTCAGTTCAAAATTATTTGCAGCAATAGTAGGTCTAACAATACTTGATTCAGTTCCTGTTAAAATAGGTTTAGCATAATCATACATAGTACGAGGAGTAGGATTTTGATTCACCGAATTTGCGGCAACCATAGAAGGTAGCGGATTGTTATCAGCCATCTCTTCGGTAGTATTGGTATCGTCCTCTTGCTCTTCTTCTATGTATTGTAAGCTTCGCCTTATTTCTCTTCTGTTTCTGCGAACGATACCTTCTATATCGCTGTCAAAAATCAACGGTCTTGACGGGTTCCTCCTAGTCATAAATTAGAAAAACCTATCAGAACAAATAATAGTGAGGTTAGAAAACTAATAATAAAAATTTAGAAATAAATAAATAAATAAAATGGCTAAAGTAATAAAAATTGAGCGATCCTAATATTTCAGTTCCTCACCAACGACACCAAAAACTTGATCGTGTGTCTGAGAGTTTTAATATTTATATAATGAATGATCGAGCCTAGAAACTAACTATCACCACGATTGAGGCAAGCGCACCTATCGAACAGTAGTATAGCTTAGTGGCAAGACCGGAATGTCGAACCCAAGGGAACCAAAAGTACTAGTAGTGACTTTCTTTTTATTATTTAGCCTAAAATAAAAGTGATTAATGTTTGTCTAACTAATTCCTAAGCTAAGGATGCCAAGACACGGAGAATGAATTGGGAAAATACTTTTGAGAAAACCAATTGATTAAGACAATACCCGAGGAAGATTCCACCTAGACTTCACTTGTTATTTAACTCTGAACCAGACGATTTATTCACTTGACTTGATCCGTAGGATTCCCTAATTTATATTATTACCTCTTTCGAGCTAGTAAAGTCTAACCCTAGGTTGATTAATTGAAATCTCTTTCTAATTAAAACCCCTAGTGTTGCATTAATTCGATCTATGGACTCCCATATTAGGTTTGACCCTAATCCGACAGATTTTTGTCGTCCTATTTCTAGGAGTGCAATCAACTCCGCTTAATTATGCTAGATCAACTCTTAAACAGGGACTTTTGCTCCTCTGAATAAGCACATCAATACTTGAATCAATATCCTGAAATATTAAAGCAAGAATTAAGAACAAATAATTAAGAACAAATCAAGTATTTATCATACAGTTCAGAAAACAATAACAAGATCCGTCTTAGGTTTCATCCCCCTCAGGTATTTGAGCGGTTTAGTTTATGTTTATAAAAGAATACATCTCAGAAGAAATTAAATAACAAAACATAAAGAAAAACCCTAAAACCCCTAAAGGAAATTGAAGGGAAGATCCTCAGTCTTGAGCGTGATTCCGGCTTCTGAGATGGATCAACTGGCTTTCTTCGAGTAATTCCCTATATTCAGCCCTCTCTGGCTTTGCTTCTTGTCAAAAGCCCTGACAGAGGCC
Organism: Gossypium australe; assembly: GCA_005393395.2. Taxonomy (NCBI): domain Eukaryota; kingdom Viridiplantae; phylum Streptophyta; class Magnoliopsida; order Malvales; family Malvaceae; genus Gossypium; species Gossypium australe. The sequence goes on from CM016614.1 coordinate 16,264,599, forward strand.
TTCTATCGAACTCCCCCTTTAGGTTGCCCTCTAGGGTGTTTATATAGGCTTTTGGGATGCCTTACTTGGCCCACTAGTATCCTAATCCGAGTGAAATTAAAACGGGTCACGGCAGGGACACGCCCGTGTGAATCGAGCCCTGGGCCGTATTCAAGTCTGCTAAAGTGGCACGGCCACGTGGCCAACTTCCAGGCCGTGTGGATTTCTTACTTTGGTCCATTTTCTCTGTTTTTGGCCCGTTTCTTGTTCTTTTTGACTCCCCAAGCTCTCTTGAGTATAAAACATGAAATTAAGAGAATAAGAGCATCAAATTCCACAATTCAAGGGATAAATCATCCAAAAGTATGCCAAATGTGGGATTAAAATATGTATATATTACGGTTTATTAGCCCACTTATTCTGTGCTGTAATTTTCTCAAGAGTTCTTTCTAGAGATTCCATATCATTGTGCTTGGAATAAACAATGGTGCTTCTAAAAAGGTAGAGGCCATTTTGTATTCCCAATGGACTTCCTCATCCTTGGAACACCAAAAAAAAATGTAACTAATAAACAAGATACAAATCTATGCCTTAAATTTTCTAAAATTGCAATATTAAAAGAAGAGGTACACATTTATGCTAAGGAAGGTGCAATAATACAAGACAACTCAAAAAGCAATTTGGGCCCCTAAACACCCTTCAAAATACAGCAGCTCTATTCTAACAAAATGCACATAAAGGACAATAAACATTATCTTCATATGGTTTCCTCCAAGCATACAAGAATGCATTCTACCTACGGTAAATAATTTTATGAATTTGCTTAACAATTCTAAACATGCATCACATTAATCAGTGTAGCTTTTAAAATATTGTAAAGGTGGGGCCTCACGTATTAGGAGGCCTATTGCAGAATATATCACAATCTGACCTATGAATAACATCTACTAGTAAGATGATCTAATTGTTAAGTTTAGTTTTTAAAATATTGTAGAGGTGGGGCCTCACGTATTAGGAGGCCCATTGCAGAATATATTACAATCTGACCTGTGAATAACATCTACTAGTAAGATCATCTAACAATTCTAAACCACGCATCACATTAATAAGTTTAGTTTTTAAAATATTATAGAGGTGGGGCCTCACGTATCAGGAGGCACATTGCAGAATATATTACAATATGGCCTGTGAATAACATCTATTAGTAAGATGATCTAACTGTTAATTTGATATAAGAAAAGCTCGGGGAATCTAATTTCCATTATTGGGATTTTTAAGTGCATCATGCGATAAAAAAATAGAGTAAAAACCAAAAAATTCATAAGTTATCCATACCATAGCTTACAATGTCAAATCCAAGATAATAGCCATATATGTATCCATTTAAGGTAATTACATTTTTCACTTACACAACAATTATGTTGTCCTTTTTACAAAAACATAGGACTGCACTGAACAAGGTGGAAAGCCTATAAGAATAAAGGATAGAATCATGTGTTCCTAAAAATTTTGTTATTCTGAACTTACAATCAAGGTGGACATCTGAATAAGAGAAGGTTGTCACAATCTGTATGTTGTTCTTATATAAGATTTAGAAAGAAAGTCCAAAAACACACCATTCAAAATTGTATAGGTATTGGTGCTTACCAATTGTGCCATAGAATCCAAGAGGACCACAAGAACCAACACCATATTTCTCCAATGCAAAATTACATGATTCCTGGTAAACACATTTTATTTCATTGCCAAAAGAAACAAAACATTAAGAACTAGTCATTATAACTTACCCAAAATTTTGAAAACATATGTTTCTCCTTTGCAAAACTACTTTTTAATATTACTTAACAGCCTACATAAACATCTTTTTGATAAGGTAAATGGAAGAAAGGTGTATGTTTCAAGGAATCATGCTATCTTGGTATATGATTTATTTATTTATTCTCTCTTCTTGTTGGCCAAATAGTAGAATAAATTAATAATTGCAATGAAATCCTTACAAGTAACTTATCATGCCCCACAAATCTGAGATAATTTGTAGAAGCAAAGTTCACAACTTCTTTCCCGTTGATTATAGTATGGGGCCCTACATCACTGCATAGAGATGAACGAATAAGCTATGCCACTTCGAAAAAGAATTTTCCTTGAGTATTTAAACTACTATAACAAATCATGTGTATTTGCCAAAATTCTATAAAATCTATTGTAATAGCATACATCGATAAATATAACCTAAAGAATAACTAATAATTATGATTCCAAATGAAAAGGAAATTTGAGAAGAGAGTATACAAGGCTGAAAAAGGAAATGTCACACATTTTTTTGGAAGAAAAAATAAAATAAATATATTTGGTTGAAATGTGTATCTCCTAAATCTTCAAAGTAGAGCTAAACATATTAAGTCGAACCATATATTTTTTCAAGAGTCCAATAAAATTCATGTAAAACTGACAGTTATACTCACCTTTCCAACACTGGGTGTTCACTCAGCATATCTTGCGTGATAGGAGGAATAAGGGATTCTAGGACCTATTCATCACAGAGCTCATCTATTTCCTACAAACAATGAGGAGACCTTTCCGAATGTTAGGCTAATGCAACATCATCTACATAAAACGAATAATAAGTAAAAAGTAAAACATTACAAGGATGAAGAAAGCATACCAATAGTAGAACAACACAAAGTTAACATCTGACAAAAATGCACCATATCTAACGTAACATAAAAGTAAAAAAAACATATCAATTGTTAAAACTTAAAACACAAGAAGGACTTGATCCAACATAAGTCATCAAACACTTAAGAAGAAATTTGCAAGCTCAAACATAAAGCTCAAAGTGTATATGGCTACCCTTGTGACAATCCTTGATGACATGTATATTCAAACTTGAAACTATTTATTTAATAAAATAGAATTTGTGGAAGACTGAAAAGACAATTTGAACAAGTAAAAAGAATTAAACATTGCAATGTATCTATATACATGTTAAAGTAGGGGTGTTATCGAGCCAAGCACAACATGAAATTCAAGGATGGGATTTTGCTTTAAAATTGATTTTGTTTTACTTCTAAAGCTCAAGCTTGATTCAAGATAAAAATCAAACTGCTCAAACTCACTTAAGTAGGCTTGATTAAGCTTGTTTATCTAGTAAAAAAATAAGTGTGATTCCCAATATCTGTTTCAAACTCAACTATATATGTTCAAGCTCGAGATAAAATAGAGATTTTTCAGTGCCAATTAAAATAGAAAAAATTGATTAGGCTCGTTAGTTATTTGAGTCAAGCATTAGGATACTCGAATTCAATTAGCTCGATAACTCAAGCTTGAGCTTTACTCAACAATGTCCAAGTGAAGTTTGAGTAGTTTACAAACCATACCGAGCAACTTGCAAGTACAAGTGTCTCATTTAGCTCCCTATGTTAAAGTAGTAAAGAATAGTTTTTTATTGATGAACTTTCGAGATATATCTTTTAATCAAATGTGTCGAGAAAGGATTTTGGTTAGAAAAGGTGCATAACAGTTCTCACAGGCATATCAGCCCAAATCCTAGGTACAAAATACTTAATAGAAATATAGCAGTCATAAATTTTGAGAATTATGACCTGAGCCTAAATAAACTTGAAGCAATATATATCCAAGGAAACATTAATTTGAAGTAGAATTGCAACAAAAAATTTTTTATTAATGGCTGCTTAGGAGGCTTGTAACTTTTCTGGAAAGCAGACAAAGAATGACCACCAAAAGAAGAACTTCCACAAATACATGCCCTGTAATATAAAAATAAAATAAAAGATAATGTATACATGTCAAGTATGAATGGGAGAAAAAATTTATGTTGCTTCAACTTTTTTTCTTGAAGCATCCATGTCTAACATGTATCTAGACATGGGTATTGGGAAATGATTCTCAAGGATCCTCCAAATACATAGAACTCTAAGAATAATTAACATTCTCGTGTCAGACACTCATCTGTTCTAACACTCACACTGGAATCCAACATAGAAAAATATAGCATGATGTAAACAAAAGTAAAAGAGTGTACCGCCTATGTGAACTTCGAACACCATAGCTTGTGCAGAAGGGCATCCAAAGCAAAAGTGATCCAATTTAAAGTGGCATTAACTAAGTTTAATGCAGCTAATTCCATTGTTGTTGATTAGTCCACTACACAAATAGAAAGGATTAGATGATAAACTTTGTTTTCTTCTAAAGCAATGAGAAATCCAACATTAATTCATTTATTTGAAATAAATAAATGACTAAAATACAACAATTACTTCCAATATAATTTGAAAAAAGTACCTAAGCTAATCAAAATGAACGAAAAAAAAACCAAATAGTTTACTAATATAAATCAATAATATTAATCACACAAAAAATAGAAAATGATGCAAAATATTGAAGGATTAATCAACAATACGACAAACTTATATATTACATGTTGAGATACAGGAAACAAATTGGTGTGTTGGATGGACGAGTTCTAGGGAACTCGATTTTGGTGTGTAGCGGAGATGGGTAGGACCGTTTTTATAAAATTTGCATCATTTTATGAAATGTGCATTAACATGATCATGCATAGTATAAGTGTGAAATATTGATTTATATGAAATTGATATGATGATTATGATTGTATAATGTATATGTTTATATGTATGTGTGATCGCTGCAAATCAGAGCTTTAAATATTTATAAAAGAATGATCAAACCTGGAGACTAACTCTGACAACGATATTAAGGCAAGTGTACCTATCGAACAGTAGTATAGCTTAAGTAAGACCGATTATCGAACCCAAAGGAACTAGAAGTATTAATACTCAATTTCTTTTTATTATTTATCCTTAAAGTTAGACTGAAGATTACATTTAAACTAAATTGACGACAACTAAACTAAGGACACAAAGACAAGAAGACGAACTGGAAAATAACTTTGAAGAAAAACTCAGTTGATTTCGACAATACCTTTGGGAAGAATCCACCTAGACTTCACTTATTATCTAACCTTAAATTATATGATTTCTTTACTTAGCTTGATCCGTGAGACTCCCTAACCTATATTAAACCCTCTCTCGATGCGAATAACGTCTAACCCTAGGTTAATTAGTGGAACTCTCGTTCGCTTACAATAACCCCCTAGGATAGCAGTAAATCGATCAATGGACTCCCATATTAAGTTTCACCCTAATCCAGCAAAATCTCGTAACCCTATCTCTAGGCGTTCGATCAACTCCGCTTAATTATGTTAGATCTCCTCTTAGGCAGGGTCTATTCCTCCTCCACCTAAGCACATTAGATTTGGATTAAGCAACATAATTAAGAACAAACTAAGTAATTTATCATATAACTTAAAAATCAAATAACAAAATCCATCTAGGTTTCATCCCCTTCAGGTATCTGAGGGGTTTAGTTCATGATGAATAAACAAAACATCGCAAGAGAAAAGATAAAACAAAACATAAGAAAACCCTAAAACCCCCTGAAGGAATTGAAGGAGAATTCTGCCGTCTTGAGTATAACTCCGGCTTCTTGGGATGGATCAACTGGCTATCCTCGCGTTATTCCCTAACTTTGACCTTCTCGGCTTGGCTCGTTGGCCTAGCTTTCGCTCCCTCTCAAAGGTGGTACTTGGGGGATATTTATAGGCTCTTGGATTGCGATTCTTTCTCCCTAAGTATCCTTTTCTGACTGAAATTGCTCTTTCTAGAGACAGAGGCACGACCATGGCACACGCCCGTGTGGATCGAGACCTGACCGTGTTCGGATTTCTCTTAAGGCACGGCTGTGTGTGACGGAGTTGAGGTCGTGCTCTAGTTGTTCGTCAAGGCACGACCGTGTGTGCTTTGGGCCAGGTCGTGTCAATTTCGTGCTAAGGCCCATTTACTCCGTTTTAGGCCCGTTTTGTGTTCTTTTCATCCTTGGGTGCTTTCCTGGGTATAAGACATGAAAAGAAAGGATTAAAAGCACCTTTTTATATAAAACAAGGAATAAATCATCCAAAAGCATATTAAATGTGGGATTAAAATATGTTACTTTTACGGTTTATCAATGTGATTGTGTTTATGTTAATCTCACATTGAGCTTTATAGCTCACCCCCTTTTAGTTTTCTGATTTTATAGATAACCCCAAGGTTAGGATTCGATGACGACATTTGGAGGAGTTTCTCGAAATTCTTTTTAAATTAAAGTAATTAAATTTTATTTTGATATTTTGATATTTTGGGTTTGTCATAAGTTTGAGTATGGACTGTGGCATGGGACTTTATTTTGGGGATGTTTCATTCTAATTTGCATAAATTGCTTGCATAACATTAAGTTTTAAAAAAATGCATAAATTAGTATTTCATAAGATTTCACTTGAAACTCGATTTTTAAAATAGAATCTGTCAATAACATATTTTTTCGTTGCATTTATGAAAAATGAGTTTTTAATAAAATTAGACTTAGTTTTCAAAATTATTAATGTTTACAAATGAGTTTTCTAAAGACATTTGATTTATGAAGTTAATATTTTTTATTTTCGAAATAATGACGAATAACCAAGTTCTCCAATTTTGAATAAAAAGACAAACGAAATAGAAGTATAATTTAAATCCTAAATAGTTTTAAATGAATGATTGAATGTTTACAATTGAGATATTATTTATTTCGATTCCTGAAATTTGCACGGTTTTTATGAAATTAAAATAAACGATTTATTTCATTTGTTTTGAATTGATAAGCCAATAATTTTAAAATATTTTTTTAATTCTAAAAGTTTATTTCGACCATTTTCGTGGACAAATGGTTTTTGAAATGAGATTGAAAATATAGTTGAACATTCGATTTTACTAGTTTTGAACGAATTGCGCAATGGTTTAAAAAAATAAGTTTGAAATCAAGAAAAGTTTCTCTGGGCCATTCCGGTGGCCAATAAAGCTTTCCGAATTCAACCATAACGACTGGATCGGGTTTGAAGTGTTACACCTGGGAACTAGTTTTATTGAAGTGTTGCATTTGGCCTCCATGGCTTCAAATAAATGGACTTCTCCATATGTTCCACAAATCAAGCTAGCTCAAGTGGGTCAAATGAGCCCCATTCAATCAAATGACCTTTATGGGACGCTCCATATACATTCTTCACGAGCTTTCATCCAAGACCAGTGACATTCTCCCCCACCCATTCTCGCGACACCCTCGCCACGTCCTTAGAATGACACTGGCTTGAATCGTCTTGGAACTGTCTCAATGCCTTAGTCAGTTCCCAATTAGTCTCTTTGTTAAGTTGTTCTGCCCCTCGAAACATTTGCCTTAGCTTATGTCTCCAATGTCACCTAACTCGAATCGTTTCTCTATTTTGTTCATTTCATTCATAAGAGCCCACTACTCTTACTTGCCCCTATCGTGACTTGACTCGGTTGGGATCCCCTAGATCCACACAAATAGGCTTAGGTGTTCTCACATTGAACACTAGGTTAACCTTGAGTATAGGCATCAAATCTAGTTTGTAAGCCCCTCGACTTACTCGCTTCGGAACTTTAAAAGGGCCCCTATAGTTTTGCCAAGCCAATGGTAAATCATAATGTAGAACACTAGGAAAGTGTTTGAGATGTACCTAACTCATTGCATTTACTCGTTTTGTTTGCCTAGTTTGCATTCTTACTTTTCCCAAAAAGTTTGATGCACAACCCACATCTCTCATAGGTGGTAGCCTCACTGATAACTCAACAGGCTTCATATTATTTTGTCGCACCTCTAACATTTCCAATGGGGTCTCAAACACTTCAATCTACCAAGTCAATGTTCTTACCACAACGAACATCCTCCGAAAATAACTATGACTGGAATGATTACAAATAAAGGGGGAGGATTCTATTTATAGTTGAGCTTCCCCAGATCCAACAGTACAGATTGAGTTACATTAATGACTGAGATTAATGCCTATCTACAATATGAGAGTCCTAAGGGATTTAAACTCTATACAATCGTATCCCTTAAGATTACAAAATTTTTACTCTAGTAATGTAACGGCCTATTTTTAGTGAAATTGGAACAGTGGTTTTAGGACCACAAATCCGATGTCGTAAAATTTAGTTTAATATTAGTTTCGGTCTATGCATGTTAGAATTATAGTATAAAAATTTCGTTAAGAAATTTTAACGCTTGTATGCTCAATTTGTGAAAAAGGACTAAATCCCATAAAGTGCGAAAGTTGTGTTCTATTAGCTAAAGGTGTTAAATAGCTATAGAACTTAATTTTGAAGTCCTTATGTGGTAATTAAACCATTAAAAGAGATAGTGGATATACATGGAGTGCAATCATGAAAAGTCAAAGTTGGTAAGGGTTGGTAATTTGATGATTAAAGTTAAATTAAATAAAATAAATCTAAATGGTCAACTTCCTCCCTTTTTTCAACCGAAAATTTTAGCAAACTAATAGCATAGGAAAGCTTGAATTTTTAGCCTCAAAGTCCCTTGCATGTAAGTTATTTTGGTGGATGTTTTTGTTGATTTTTATGTTTTTGGAACCCTTGTAGCATAAGCTAGCTAATTTGGGGACTAAATTTCAATATAACTGAAAATCTAGGGTTTTTCTAAGAGAGCATTTTGTTTTTTTTTTTTGTGCTTAATGGAAGAATATGAGTCCTTTTTATTAATTAAACAACGTTTGTTAAGGGACTTTTGATGAAAATTTGAATTAGGGGCTAATTTGTGAAATGTGAAATTTTTTAGTTAAATGTAAAAAAAAATTTAGAAAGTATGGGCTGATATGAGTACATATGAAATTCGACTAGGCTTGTATAGGGAAGAAATGGCATGAATTTCATTTTACGAGCCTAGGGACTAATTTGTAAAAAGGTCAAAAGTACAGGGGCAAAATGGTAATTTTGCCATAACTTGAAATTGGATTGAATTGAATAGAACAAGTATTGAATTAGTTAAATTTGATGATTTAGATCAAGAAAAGCCACGTTCAGATTTAGATCGAGGTAAAGATAAAGTAGTGGATTGATCGATCGATTGTCTCCGTATAAATACGAGGTAAGTTCTCATAGTTAAATATTTCACGTTTATTTATTAAATTGATGAATGATATTATGAAATTGTTCATATTTATTGTTGGACTTTGAAATAGAATTAAATTTCCAAACAAGTACATCGCAGGATTGAGTACAATGGTTTAATGTAAATGATGAATTGACGCATAAAACCATGGTTGGACCATGCAGTATTTGTATGTAAGACCATAGCTGGGCTATGACATTCAAATGATAAGACCATAACTGGGTTATAACACTACAAATGTAAGATCGTGGCAGGGCTATGGCAATTCACATGTAAGACCATAGTTGGACTATGGCACAAAGAAAACGATGTACTCATATCATATGAGTAAGTCATTCTCAAATTCCGAAACACAAGGTAAGTATATTCATCAATATTTAAATAATTTAACGAGCTCAATGATAATTCAAGGTGATTCAAGTTAATACAAATCAATATAAGTATTCGTGAGAAATACGAAAAATAATACGTAATGGTTGAATTCATGCATGGCTAACCTACTCGTGTTTATGAGATAGGCTTTGGGCTGAATTGGAACTTTTCTATGTTTTAATTATGCTTATTTACATTGTGGATGAATTGGTAAGTTGTATTTATTAGTTATATGACCTTACTAAGATTAATTGCTTACTCGGTTTATGTTTCAGTGTTTTATAATATTTTGGAAGCTCGCTCGATTCGAAAGCCGTTAGAGATCGTGTCGCACTATCAAACTCTATTTTGGTACTTTGGACTTTATATTCTGGGTTAAATGGCATGTATAGGTATTTTGGTTAATGTGGAATTTATGTTGGTTGTGTAATTAGCCAAGTGAGTTGGCTTGAAAATGATAAATGTTTTGATATGTAAATATGTATATATGGCCTTTTGATATGTTGCGTATAGTGGCTTTGTGAATGCCTTGTTGTGGATTGGTATCTTGTGTAGCAAATGGTTGGAATTGAGGTGAGCATGTATGCTAAGTTAGGCACAAGGTCTAAAGCGTGTAATTGACCATTTAGGTATACTTTGGAAGTATCTTTGGTATGTTTAAAAGTGGTCAAATGAATGTGCTCGTGGATATCATGTTGTATGTATGGTTTGTGTAAGATACAAGTTTGATATTGGTTGTTTTAAGTGCCTATTTATGCCATAGTTATATGCATATTGTGATGTGTAGGTTGGAACCTCTTTGGGTGAGAAAAATGGCTTGGAAAATAGCCTATTTTTGTCCACACGGGCATGTGTCTCGGCCGTGTGTGACACATGGCCAGGGTACACGGCCGTGTGTCCCTTGATACCTCTTTGAAGTAAGTCAGTAGCTTCACACAGCCTAGCATACGGGCGTGTGGCTTGGCCGTGTGGCACAAGTCAGTATACCCTCCAGTTTTCACACAGTTTAACACACGGCCTAGCATACGGGTGTGTGAGGCCATTTCGAATGGTACACGGCGTAAAACACGGGCGTGTGGTTTGGCCGTGTTACCCAAGTCAGAGAGTTACACGGGGTTGGACACGGGCTGGGATACGGCCATGTGATCCCATTTCGAATGCCCACACGGCCTGAGTCACGGGCATGTCTGTTGGCCGTGTGTCCCCTGCACTTTGAAAAATTTCCATGCTTTTCCAAAATTTCTTGAGTGCTCGATTTAGTCCCGAATCATTTTAAATGTCCATTTTAGGGCCTCGAGGGCTCGTATTAGGGACTATATGAATGAGTTTGAATGGTTTTTAATTTGAATGAGAATTGTTTATAAAATGTTTGAATGATTGAGTTATAAGTCCGGTAATACTCCGTAACCCTGTCCCGGCGTCGGATACGGGTTAGGGTTGTTATAAGTAACTTTATTTTTACTAGAGTGTTTCACTAGGCCACTAAGGCTTCAACTAGATGAGTTTCTTCATATGTTCCACAAATTGAGTCAATTTAAGTGGGACAAATTAGCCTCATTTAATCAATTGACCTCCATGGGATGCTCTATGTGCATTCGTTATGGGCTTTGATCTGCGGCTCGTGACACTAGACTTAACATTGCATTAGCACTGAAATGTTGGGAAGATAACAAAGCAATATTTATTAGACAGTTGGGAAGTTGCAAATAAAATAATGATATCTCTAAGGAACCAAAGTCACATGCTTACATACGGAAGACTTACCATTCTAGAAGTTGTCAGATCTTCAAACTCAACTTTTTGCTAACTATGTTGATTCTCTGTAATCAGTATCAAGGTTTATCTTATGTTTCTTGGAGCAATCATATGTTAGAGAAGTGTCAAACAAACATTGGTGGGCCTTTATTCTATAGAAGTTGAATTTGTATAATGTTTTGAAGCTACTTGATAAGGTATTTGATTGAGAAGTTTAATTACGAGTTTAGACTTATTGACTCCATCTATAGGCCCTTACGGATATATTGTGACAATACAACACTTGTGTTCTTTACTAAGAATAACAAAAGTGGAAGTTAAAGCAAACAAATCAACATTAAGTACTTGGCTATCAAATATCACATTAGGTTCATGAGATTGGTCATTGAATACATAAATAACAAGCTAATAATAATAGATCCTCAGACAGAAGGCATGCCGCTAAAGTCATTGAAGGATCATGTGGTTGAGATGGATTATCTTCAAACAAGTTACTATAAGTGTAACGCCTCGAAAATCCTTTATAATTATTCTCGTATGTTTGTGACACAAATATCTGTCCGCTTAAGTGGTTAAGTGTTCTGGGAGTGTCTGAGAAGTCTTGGGTTCAAGCCTTAGCCTGGGCAAAATTTTGTTTTTAATTGAGTAAACCCCTATCTTTAGCCAGTAGCTTATAAATAAATGTTAGTAAAATATGTCAGAATGGGTCTGCTGGTCTGGTGGATAAGTAGAGTGGCAAGGTACTGGTGGTCTTGAGTTCGAGTCCTAGTTTGCACCAGGGAGTGTTTTATTTTGCTGCTAGTGTCGTGTGGGTGTTTTAGTCTAACCGAACTACTGAAGAGTTGGAGTGGAATTTGAATTAAGTGGTTGAGGGAGGGGTGGATGGTTTTTGGGGAGTGGATTGGGGGGTTTTGGGAGAAAAATAAGGATGGAAGAGTTTGAAGGTAACCAAAATAGGTGGTGGCAAATTTGACTACTCAACTCATTCTCTCAGTTTTTCTTTTTTCTTTCTGCTTTTGGTCTTTCTCTGTCAATTCCTACATTTTTCCCCCACGTGCTACCGTTTCCCTTCTCCCACTCTCCTAAATTCGATGCTTTGGCATAATTTCTTTCTTTCTTTTCCAATCTTGCTGCCATACGCACCTTCTTTGTTCTCTTAGCCGAATTTCGGCTTTATGCTCTCCATTTCTGACGCTTTTCTTTATCCCTACTGTTCTTTTCTCCCTGTTCCCTAGTGCTGTTGAATTGGCCCTTGAATCTTTCTCATCTTTGTACATCCTTTTCGATCGTTCAAGATAAGGAGTGTGTTCCTCCTTCGCTGGTTATACGTCGGTAAGTAAGGGGTAGGTTATGATGATTTGGGGTAGTTGTTGCTTGGTGAAAAACCGTTTCTTTTTATTTCTCGTGTTTCCGTTAGTGATTACTCTTTGTTTTCAGCAGCAAGTCGTGTGGATCGAGACCCTTCCCATACTTCTTCGTAAGCAAACCGAGTTGAGGCGTTAGGGGTAAGTTCCAATCGCTCTTAAATTAAGTAAGTGGTTGGGTTGGTTTAATTCGGCTATTAAGGTGATTAATGGGGAGTGTGTTGATCAATTTTTTTAGGTATTACTGAGCTCGAAAGTGTTTTACTGCAAATCCATAACAGGTGTGTAAACATGACTCTGAAATAGAAATTGGCAAAAAGCCGAAAAACGTGAAAAGTCGACGCCACACGGGCGTGCTGCTACCCCGTGTGGTAGGCCGTATGATCATCGAGGCTGGCCATGTGAGATTCATAGGCCGGGCTGAATTGGCCCGTGTGGGCTCCACACGGGTGAATCACACAGGCATGTGGGGATATTGGGTCAGGCCATGTGATCCACACGGCCAAGGCGATTTTGGGCCGTGTGGGCCCACACGAGCAAACAACATGGGCTTGTGGGCCCATTTTTACTATTTGGTTGCTAAGGTTGCACGGGTCGCCCGAGTCGGCTGTGGACCTACTGAAGGGTCGGTAAGCTTACCTAGATCCCTAATTGACTAAATGACTGTTATACCTATGTACGATATATATATTTATAACTGTATATTGAACATGCTGTTAAAACTGTACTGAATGCATGTATGATGCCATGATTTGACATGACATGATTGTATGATGCATAGCATAGGGAGGGGTTTATATTGATCGGAGGAAGTGTACTGAAAGGCTTCGAGCCTAACTTACTGGCAGCTCAGCTGCATATTACTGTATAGTGCCGCATTCGGTGCTACTTGGAGTGTAGGGATGGGTGGGTTGATTATATCCCCACGTAGAGTGTAGGGTTGGACGGAGATGGAGTGTAGAGACTGGCTGGGTAGGATTTTGTGATCGCATATCTGATACTGCACTGATTACTTGATAAACCGTAATATATAAATATTTTAATCCCACATTTAGCATACTTTTGGATGATTTAAGCCTTGAATTGTGGAATTTAGTGCTCCTAATCCTTTAATTTCATGTTTGTTACTTAAGAGAGCATCGGAGGATGAAAAGAATGAGAAACAGGCCTAAAACGGAGTAAATGGGCCAAAGTGCAAAATCGACACAGCCTGGGCTAAAAACCACACGGCTGTGCCTCCTTAACAGACCTGACCATGGCCTGGATACGATTCACACGGGCGTGTGCCACGGGCGTGTCCCTGACGTGACCTGTTTTAATTCTATTCAGAATATGGTACTTAGAGGCAAAGAAAGTCATTCCGAAAGCCTATATAAAAACCCTAGAGGCCAACCTTCAAGGGGCGTCCAGTTAAGCCGAAGAGCCAAGCCAGATAAGCCAGAATTGTGGAATTTACTCGAAGAAAGCCAGTTGATTCATCTCAAGAAGCTGGAATCATACTCAAGACAGAGGATCTTCCCTTCAATTTCCTTCAGAGGGTTTTAGGGTTTTTCTTATGTTTTGTTTTATATTTTCTTCTGAGTGTATTCTTTTATTATTATGAACTAAACCCTCAAATACCTGAGGGGGATGAAACCTAAGACGGATCTTATTATTGTTTTCTGAACTATGTGATAAATACTTGATTTGTTCTTAATTATGTGTTCTTAATTCTTGCTTTGATATTTCAGGATATTGATTCAAGTATTGATGTGCTTAGGCATATGAGGAAGAGACCCTGTCTAAGAGTAGATCTAGCATAATTAAGCGGAGTTGATCGCAACCCTAGAGATAGGATGACAAAAATATGCCAGATTAGGGTCAAACTTAATATGGGAGTCCATAGATCGAGTTAATGCAATCCTAGGGGTTCTAATTAGAAAGAGATTTCAATTAATCTACCTAGGGTTAGACGTTAGTAGCCTCGAGAGAGGTATTAATATAAATTAGGGAATCCTACGGATCAAGTCAAGTGAATAAATCGTCTGGTTCAGAGTTTAATAACAAGTGAAGTCTAGGTGGATTCTTCCTCGGGTATTGTCTTAATCAATTGGTTTTTCACACAAGTATTTTCCCAAATTCATTCTCTTTGCCTTAGCATCTTTAGCTTAGTAGTTAGTTAATTTTAGATTAATTAATAATTTCCTTTATTCTTAGGCTAAATAATAAAAAGAAAGTTAGTATTAGTACTTTTGGTTTCTTTGGGTTCGACAATCCGGTCTTGCCACTAAACTATATTACTGTTTGATAGGTGCACTTGCCTCAATTGCTGTCACAGTTAGTTTCTAAGCTCGATCATTCTGTTTATAAATTTTTAAGACTCTGACACACGATCATTACTGATACTATAATGGGCTAGGGCCCAAATGCATGAATGCTTTTGTATTGAAATGGGCTAAGGCCTTAACTGAAACTGAAACTATTACTGAGATGGGCTTAGGCCCAGACTATGATTGCATTCTGTCTGCTTGTTTATATGGGGATTACACACTAAGTTTTCGTAAACTCGCCCTTCTGTTTTATCTATACAGGTAATCTCTAGTAATAGGCAGATCGGTGCGGTGGAGGACTCAGCGGTGGCCACACGACCTACTTCTTTCCATTTAAGTACTTAATTTTTTTATTTTGATTTTATGTTGGGGATTTTACTGTATCATGGCCTCTTTGGATTTATATTTTTAATTTTGGATTTTTATTGTTTTGATTTATAACTGCTAGTAGTAGGGATAATTGAGCTTTCAAAAAGAATCAAACGTTTTAACAAAATTCACTGAAATACGCAACTGTTTTAAAAAGCATCCGCAATAAGTGATGTTTTGAAAATTAATAACATTTGGAAAGAGAATAACTTTGTGACAATGAATTACGTTTTGATAATGAATGACACGTCCTAGAATTAACATAAGATATTGTAAAGAGGTTGTATAGAAAAGAGGTTTTTGACAACAACTCACTTTCTCGAAAAACACTACCATGTGACATCGACAGATTCGGCCATAACGTCTAGGCCAGGTTTGAGGTGTTACAATAAGATACTTTGTTCTTTAGTTTATTTTCTTATTCTAATTTTATACATTTGGTTGAAAAAACAACCATCAGGATAGGACTTGGAGCAAACATGGAAGGTTTATTCATAACGTGATTTCCCACATGTATGAGTTTATTTAGAAAAAGGAAATTTGCATAGTAATATGTGAAAGGAAATACTCAGTTAAATGAGAACTTACTGCCATGACTTGTGTAACTCTACTTTGTAGGGGTGTTCAGTCAGTTAATCGACCCGACATAAAATTAACCGAATTAACCGACCTTTTAAAATTTTTAACCGTTAATCGAATCGAAATTTTTTCAAAAAAATTAACCGAACCGAAATTTTTTCGGTTAATTCGGTCGGTTAACCGAATTAACCGAAAATTATATGTTTTTTATTTTTGGTTAAAAATTAACCGAATTACCCAAAATGAATCACTACATAATTAAAAAGATTGCATAATTTTAGTTTTAGAATTTTATTTTTATTTATTAAATTATTTGTAATTTTTATGATTGAGTTGGATTGGGTAATTGGGTTGGGTTGGATATTTAGGTTTGGATTGGGTTTAGGGATTGGGTTTAGGTGAATAGTGGGCCTATTTATATATTATAATTTTATATATTAATTTTTTTTGTTTTACCCGAATTTTGCACACCCCTACTACTTTGCTACTTAAACATATGGCATTTAAAATTATTATTGAGGACAATAATATAAAATTTAGATTAAATGGGAGAATGTTGGAATATTTATTATTAAATAAATATTTTACTCATTAATAGTCCTTAATTTTATAATAAATTAAATAATTTTATTTATTTTGGTTAATTACTATTAAATAATTACTATAATTAAGTAATAATTTAAATAAAAGAGGTTCAGTTTAATGGTAACTCCTCCCACTTCCTAACCTTTTCTTTTCAAAATTATACCTAAAATTTTATACTACGTTTGGTTCACTGTAATGGAATAAGGTTGTAATTGAATAGAGCTGTAATAAGTAATTCAACTGTTTGGTTGAATGGAATGGAATAGAGCTGTAATAGAATTCTTGTGTTTGGTTGAATGGAATGATGTTGTAATAGCATAAGGAAAAGAACTAAAATGACCAGAATACCCTTAGCAGATTTTTTTTAGGTAGATGATTATTATTATTAAATTTTAATAAGATTATTTTTGAAAATAATTTAATAAAAATAATAAATAATTTAATCATATTTTAACATAATTATTATTAAATATAATTTAATTAAAAAATAATTTAATAACATTCTTAATGTAATTATTACATGAATTAAAAATCAAAATATAAAATACTATAAAAAATATATAATCTACTTTATTATTTTTAAACTGTAATACATATTTAATGTGCTAAAATATCATTATTGAAACAAATAATTTAATTATTCTACAATAAAAAAATATTAGAAGTAATAAATAACTTGAGAATTATATTTTGCATAAACATAATATTCATATATTAACAAAAGGTTACATGATTTCATTAGTTTATATGTCATAATCCATATGTTACAACATCAAAAAGTTACAACATTGTAATGACATATATCATGTCATTATACCGTCCCAAATATTACAAACGCAGCATTAAAGGTTCCAACATTGTGCAAGTCGACCATACAAGAAACCAACGCAGCATCTTCTTCTGGAACCCATTTCCTTTTGGTTCCTCGAGAACTTTGGGAAGAAACATTTAATTCTGAAAAACCTGACATAATTATCTTAAGAAAAAAAAAACAAATTAACATTTGTCAGCATTAAGACATAATAGGTAGCTAGATTCTGTAATAATTGTAATTGGAAGAGAGAATGAAGCAGGCGGTGTGTAAAAGCTAGAGATAAATTGAAAACTAGAATGGTTCAATCAAAACTGAGTTCCCATCATTGGGCAAAATAAAAAAGTAACTCAATGAAACCCAAGGAAATTATCTAAAACCCAAAGCACATTGATTACAAAGGATCTAACCAAGCTATAAATACCATCCCTTAAAGTTATAACGAACAAAAAAGCTGTAATTAAAAAAAAAAGAAAAAACTCGAATTTCATTAGTGATTCTTTTGACTTTTATTAAAGAAAAAGAAAACAAGCTGTATCTTCAGAGATGATAGGAAACAAAATAGCAAACAAAAGAACTACCCCATGTAACAACTCATCTAAATTTCCAGCAACTAAACAGTTCAATTTGCAGTACTTAAAACAATTCAATTTGCAGCAGTCTTACACTTCAATTCACAGTATTTAAATACTTCAATTTGCAGCACTTTTACACTTCAATTTACAGCATTTAAACACTTCATTTTGCATCACTTTAACATCTCAATTAACAACATTTATACACCTCAATCACAGCAATAAAACATCTTCAATTTACACCATTTAAACACCTCAACTTACAACACTTTGACATCCCAATTAACAACATTTATACAACTCAAATACAGCCATAAACATCTAAATTTCCAGCAACTAAACAGTTCAATTTGCAGCAGTCTTACACTTCAATTCACAGTATTTAAATACTTCAATTTACAGCATTTAAACACTTCATTTTGCATCACTTTAACATCTCAATTAACAACATTTATACACCTCAATCACAGCAATAAAACATCTTCAATTTACACCATTTAAACACCTCAACTTACAACACTTTGACATCCCAATTAACAACATTTATACAACTCAAATACAGCCATAAACATCTAAATTTCCAGCAACTAAACAGTTCAATTTGCAGCAGTCTTACACTTCAATTCACAGTATTTAAATACTTCAATTTGCAGCACTTTTACACTTCAATTTACAGCATTTAAACACTTCATTTTGCATCACTTTAACATCTCGATTAACAACATTTATACACCTCAATCACAGCAATAAAACATCTCAATTTCCAGCAACTAAACACTCGCTTTGGATTTCACTTGATAATATACTATAATTGACATATTATAATGAGTCACTGGTTAGCCATTTCAAGCTTCAAGAATTCAATATTGTCGGGGACATTTTGTCGAACAATTAATGAGTGTCCAAATATCTAGAAGCACTGAAAGCCAAAGGAAGCGAGAAAGTACTATAAATGGAAAAGACAGAAAGCAATAGAGAAAAAAATCAATGCCCTTGGAAACTCTTTGAATTTTGTTTACAGGACCTTATCTTCAGACAAACCGTTGGCAAATGACAAATGCATATCGCTAATTTAACTATAAATTGATTAACCTAAAACCTAATTAAACCAATGCTAGGTACAAATCCTAAGAAACTTGGCAAGGATACAAGTATGAAAATAAGATCAAGATATTATTTACAGCAACAATGTTATTAGATTTAACCACCTAACTTCAGATAGGTCTGTCTATATAAAGCAAGAAATGCTAAATTAAGATAATTAAATCAGAGGTAGTCTTTCTATATAATGTACAGGGTATAAAACTGCAGATGGTAGGCATGATTTTTGTATTCAAATACCACACGTGTTTTGAAAGAAAGAATTGCGAAAATAATACCTACCTTGGAAAGGGTATTGTACCGTCTTCTCCTCGGTTTTAGCCTTGGAGCTTCCGGGGAAGTTGGAGGAGTGGGTAGCTAAAAGAAAGGAGCCGCTTGAAAAAGAGGGGAAGATCTGAAGGAAATGGGAAAAAGAAAGAAAAAAGGAAGGGATTCATACGACAGAGGATGGAGAAGGGTATTGTTGAAACTTTACAAACGCTGAAAACGTTGAATGGCTATTCTTTGCTTAGAGTGCGGAATGGTAATCGGTGATTTTGCCCTGAATAATGCTGTATGGAATAGGGCTGTAATAGCCATTACAGCCAACCAAACTAGGGAATAGGGATGGGCCACTGAATAAGGAGGGAATGGAATAGTCATTCCCTCCAACCAAACATAGTGTTAGTGAGGTTTTCACTCTTCAGACGACCCCTTGATTATTCAACTCCTAATCTAACTAAAATTGCTTATATGTTATTAAAAGGGTGAATGTATTTGAGAGGTTCCTTTATTATAGGGACCTAATCAAATTAGTTTCTCTAAAATTACTTATATGTTATTTAATCTTTATACTATTAAAAAGAATTAAATAAGGCAAAATTGAAATAAAGTTAATATTTACTATATAAAAAATGTCATTTACTTGTTTATAGAGTTATTATTTTTTAAGTTTTTTTTATGATTTTGTAAATTAAATATTTTATTTGGAATTGAATTGTAATAGAAAAAATAATTTTCAAGATATTTTTCATACAGTAAATGTTATGTTAGAATTTGGATTTATTTATTCTCTTTAATAGTGTAGGAGACTAAATTATTCCATTCAATAATAAATGGATTAATTTGGTCTTGTCTCTATATACAAGGACCTCCAAGTACTTTAACCTAATTGAAAGTGATTTTAAATATAGCCTACAATGGGACCCATGGAGTCACAAACTAAGGCCTTGATGCGAAGGAAAGAAAATTGAAAAGATGGAAATTTGAAAGGATGGAAAACTAGAAGGATAAAAAATATAAATTTTCTTTTCATAGATGTGCATGGTAGAAAAGATAGAAAAAAAGAAAGAAAGAAAATAAAACAATTGAAAAATGTATAATTTGAACTAAAATACACTTTTATCTCATTTTCTTTATCTCATCATTCTAATTTGGAAAGATTGATGAAAAATGATCACCTGTACAATTTTCTTTTCTATCACTTTTCTTTCAAATCAAATACACTCCAAATTTATTTTCTTTTCACTTTTTCACTCCTTCCTCCTTTCCCTTCACTTTTTCAGTTTCTTTGATTCCAACCCAAGCTTAGTTCTATAGAGCTCAGTGGATTTCTAAATAGCCCAAATTGACTTCCATCCCATGTGCGCTATACTCGTTTGAATGTGCCAAAGAGTTGCAGTAACACAACTTATGTTACTTCAAAACTGAGGCTGCAAGTTATTCTATTTCTCCTTCTTAATCTTTCCTACACTAATGGTAAAGCACAATTCTTTAATTGTCACCAAGATTTCCTGATTTTCTATTCCATTTTTCTTCACTATATAAAATGTAAACTGATTTTCTCTTTCTCACAAACCATTGTAGTAATTTGTTTAATACTAGTTGATTGAGATCATGTACCTCTTGTCTATGCTTGTTTTAGCTGAAACGGCCCTTGTATTAGGGCTAATCTTCAGTTCTCCTTTAAGGGAACTGGTGATGATGATATTAGACATAATAACAGTAGGGAAAGCCAATCTGATTTTAAAGACTGTTGCAGCAACTTTGCTTCTTGTTTTCACCTCAATGTTATACGATGTGATAGAGATCAAAAAATGTTGGTCGGAAGGCGCTGTTCCTAATCCTGCCGATGAGATTCTAATGGCGAAACAAGTTTTGAAAGCATCCATGTGTAATTTCCTAACATGTCTAAAACTTCAGGTTTTAACTATATATATGTTTTGATCCTAAGATATTATGTATATGTTTCAGGGTTTGCTTTATTCCTTGCGTTGGCTACATATGGATTGCACTACTGTATCAAAGGGCTAGAACGATCGAGGACATTGGAGGCTGCTGAAGATAATAAACAATTGATGTTAGAACCCCCAAAGAATAATGCAACATCTTCAAAATGAACAATTGATGTTTGAACTTTTAAAAAATTATGAAGATTCCTCCTCTTCATGTAAGGTATAAGACAAGGTCATATGTTGTAATAAAATAAGAAGAAATAAGATCGTAATTGTGTAATGATGATTTGCTCAAATTTGAACTACGTAATTTGATTTACTTGGTCTTAACAACTAATGACCTAACAATTTAAATAAATGAAGACATTGTAAAAGGCTAATACCGAGTCTTGGGTCAATTGACTTGAAATAAAAGTTGGTAAACTGCAACATATTGGTAAACTCCATTGTTGTCAATTAAACACCTCCTTTTTTGGTTTCACATGGGAAGCCTAAAGCTTTAACTAAAAACTGTGATTAGTTGACTTTTCTCATTGCTTGACTTTGTTAAAAGTCAGTGCCCCATACATTAAAATAATGGAGTCAACCCCCCTTGCAGTCTCCCCCAAGCACCCACTCCGTCACTAGAAGGAACTGATGCAACTAATCAAATATCTAAGGGAATAAATGCAAGATTTTTTATTTTCTATGTTTGCTTCGATCCTTCATTCTTTTTGAAATACTCGTTTCTCAACTCGTATTTATTTACTGTACTTAAATCCTTGTTTTATGCAGGTAATTTGGCCTTCAACTTGCAAAGTAGAGCAGTAATGAACTGAGTTAGCCATATGCACAATTGGCTATTGGATTGAAGAATATGTTAAGATTAATTAATGCTCATTACCTAAACCCATAAATGTAAGGAGAAGCCAAAGTTGACTTCTTTTTTCTGATCTGATCTGCCTAACCCTTTAAGTCTCCTCTGTTCACACAATGAATAATCAATAGATAAGTTAGTCATCACCGGCTGCGGTGGTGGCATGCTACCGGCCGGTCGTCTCTGCCGGACGTTTTGAAACCAAGGAAAACAATTGGATAAACTAACAGCTACAATGGGGATTTGATTCGAATGTGAAAGATGGGGTTGGATCATTGGAATAATAGAACAAGAAATTTCATTAACTGTCTCGAAATTGAGATTGTCTGATACAAAAAAATCATCTGTTACACTGTTAAATGCCAAAATACTGCTGAAATAAATAGTGTTTTCTGCAGAATTGACTGAGAAGAAATCCTCATCTAAGATTGAGGTTTCAGTTTCAAGTTGTTCTTCAAATGACTCCATGAATGACACAGTTGGAGATGAAAAGTCATCTTCTGTGATATTATCGCTTCTTACTGTCATCCAATCTTCACTGAATGTCCAATTGGAAGCATTGGAAGAGGGTGGTGACAGAGTTGATTGAAGCAATTTCTTGATCCTATCAGTGGGGGAATTCATGGAAATCTCTTTAGGAATCAAATTCTTAGGACTTTCCACCACATTAAATGAATCCCAGAAACCTTGATCCAGCACAGTATTTGGAGAATCCATGGTGGATTCTTTTACTTCCTTCAAAAGGGTATCTGATTCTTCCAAAAATGGATGTTGAAGCAATTCTTTAGTTGTCCATCTCTCTTTCAAATCCCTCTTCAAACATTTTCCCAGAAAATCCTTTCCTTTCTGAGATAACCAACTTGGAATCTCAGGTACCTCGCCTGAAAATCCAATCTTATACAGAGCCGACACTGGATCATTCAGCTCCGGCCATGGCGAATTCCCAGTGCTCATCTCTATAATCGTACATCCAAGCGCCCATATATCAGCCTCAAAACCCTGCTCCTCCCCACGTGCCACCTCCGGTGCCATGAAAGCTGGTGTACCGGAAATTGCTGACGTGTCAAAACCTTGATTTTCTCCATCTTTTCCCATTAATTTAGCACACCCCAGATCAGCAATCTTCGCACCTTCTTTACCGATCAAAATATTTTGGCTCTTGATATCACAATGTGCCACCCCATTAACATGAAGATAACTCAAACCTTGTAAAATCTGTTGCGTATACAACCTAACTCTCTCTTCACCCAATCTTCCTCCAACTCTTTTGATTTCCTCGGAAAGCGTACCGCCGGTGACGTACTCCATGCAAAGATTGTACGTGGGCTTGTTGTTCGTTTCATTCGTAACATCGTACCCTATGTACTTAACAATGTAAGGACAGCTTAATTTTGACAAGACATAATTCTCTCTCTGTAAGAACATAGAGTGACATAACTCGGTTGACTTAACGGCAAAAAGCTCGCCGGAAGGGACTGCTGTGGCTAGAGACACGGTGGCGGTGGATCCTCTGCCTATGGCAGGCCCTCTGATCCACTCCATTAGAACAAAAAAAGAAGCCACCAAGAAACAAAGAAAACAAAAATACGGGTCTGGTGACTAATGCTATGACATGTAAGAATATATATACATATGAATAAATAAATGAACTTTGGGGTAACCCTTGGTTTTGGTGACTTAATCCAAATACCAAAGCATATGCAACAACTTAGGAAAGATTCTTAATGACAAAAATCTGTCATGGCTTTTTTTTGAGTACATAGAGCAAGAATGTACCACGTGGCGTGAATTTAGTGAATGCTGACCGCCTATGGACGGCGCCATGGCGGTTTGCTTATGCTTGTAATAAAGCCATTCACATGAAGACACATGAGCACGTGCCGAGATTGCGGGTTGTTAATTACAATTATCCTATTATTGGTTAATTTTAATCTTTTTTAATCCATTAACATTGTGATTTTTTGCGGCGCAAAGATGATTAACCTTCAATTTTAACAATGTGAACACAATTAAGTACTTTTTAGTTTTTTTGTGTGTAGCTTAACTTACAAGCTGTAAACATATATATATGTATATATGTATTGCTTATAGTTGATGGCAAAGGATAAAACAGAGGGTACCCATTGTATTTTACTATGCTTTTCTTGGGGGGCTTAATTTGATAGGCGTGGATGTGAAAACATGCATGAATCATATATGTATTGTGTTATTTTTATTTGTTAAGCAACTCAAGGAACTATTCTAGATCATACTTAAAAGAGTAGCTATTAATCATTGTCCTAAATTATATTTAATTGATAAAGTTTTTAGTTTGATTAGTATAAAATTTCATTCTTTTTTAAAATAAAATTTTCATCTTTTGACCTATGAAATTTTATAATTTTATTTTGAGCAGTTTAATATCAAATTTTTAACCTTGTCTTATTTCAGAAATTGATTTAAATTTGGATTAAAAAAATGGTTTAAGTAGGTAGAAGGACAAATTGAAAATATCAATATTCTTTTTGCAATGTGAAAACAACAAAAGCTTTTTTGGCATAAAGGCTTAAAAGCATGTTGTTGTTCCAATGGCAATCAAAATTCAAGAGTTGGCCTATTGATTGGAGGAATCAAAGCAAAAGTAAATAAGGCCAACAAAAGAGGTTGTAACCAACATCAAGAAAAAAAAAATTAAATTAAAGTTAAAAAAGAGCACACACTGTTATTTTCATTTTCCAAAGTCTGCAAAGTTGTGTTGAATAAGGTGTTTGGAAGAAAAGAAAATTTAGGGGTTTTTAATGGAACACTTGAGTGAGGTTCAAGCAATTCCAAACTATATATGAAAGTCAACTTTTCTCTTGAAATGATGAAATCCCATCTCTAATCTGAACTCAAAACTTAAACCCTTTTGTCACTTTTGGGTTTAGAATAGTAGTGTAGGGCTCTTTCTTTGCATCTTGTCGGTGCTGACATCGTTTACTGACCTTTCAAGCTCACCCTTTACAGCTAGGTGAACACATGAGTTTATGGTCCATTCTTTTACTTTGATCTGAATTTGGTAGATACCAACAATGCCACTTCCACTCTTCATCTGCCACTCAATTTATTAGCACTTAAACAAGGAATAAAGTTTGAGTTTCATCGACAGTTTCATTTAAAGAGTGATTTGTACGTACCTCTTTTAACTTTCTATAAAGTTAATGTCATATGTTGATCCTAAACCGAGATAGCCTCCTATTATCTAAACTTTTCTTTAAAAGTATCATGGAAGCGCTTGTATTAGAAGCCACATTGTATATTGTTTTCTATACCAAAAAAAATGGACAAATTAATCTCTATACATTAGATTAAAGAGCAAATTGGTCATTTTGGTTAAAAATTTCATCCATTTATAATGTTAAAAACTGTATAGCAGACAAATAATCAGATAGTGACACATAGTATGCCATGTGTATCTAGTGCTAATATATAGAGACTAATTTTTAACAGCAAAAATAAATGAAATTTTTAACAAAAAGACTAATCTATTCTTTAATATAGTATATAAAAATTAATTTATTTTTTTAATACAATCCATAAAATAAAAACACCTATAAGTTTTACTTAGTTGCTTAATGATGAGGGAAATTGGTTGTACATTGAACATTGTCCATTGCCAATTTTAGTCTTAGCTGTACAAACTAACACCGAAGGAACCCAAAATTTAAAAGACTACTGACAATGAATGTTGTTTTAATAATCAAAAACAGCTATGAATAATCAATTTATTTGTGTTTTGATTGGGAGCTACCTTTTTTGTTCAGATTGGCTGGCTGTATAAATTCCCATTTACATGATGACAGTTGTATTTAGACATTGAGGACTCAAATAAAAATAATGACAGCCTAAACCTTATCTAACATATTTTTTGCTAATCATTGTTCCAATCAAAGTTTTCGATCGAATCTATATTTCTCTGTTTGGATAACTTTTATCCTATAAAATAGAAATTCAGTTCAATTCGATTGTTTTGGACCCAACTACAAGTGAAAATTAAAATGGCACATCCATTTCATCATGCCAGCTATCTATTTTAGTATACTTAGCTGGCTAATATTATCCTAACAGTTAAATACCTGACTGCAATAACTTCAATTAATCACTTGTTTTCATGCCATCATGCATGCCTTAAATTGGACATTAATGTCCTGCAATGGTAAAGTATACAATTAATAGTAAAAATACATATGCATAGAATTAAATTTACTAAAGCTGACAATTTTTAAGTTTGGAGTTTAAGTTTGGAGGATTAGTCAACTTGTTATACATTTTTTTGATGGGATCTAAATATTTTTGAGTTGAGACATCTTTAGAGCAATCAAAGGTGATATGAATGTCTAAGATGATTTATGTTGGAGCCGAATGAAGTAGTAAAGTTCAAACCCAAATACACTTTACATTCGGAAACTTAAGATATGATCGTTTTAGTGAAGATTGGACAAGCAACATTTTTTGGACAGGATTAAAACATAAACTTTTGACTTTGGATAAACTTTTAAATCATATGGGATAAAATTTTAAAGCTTAACTTTGCTTATATAAAAGTCTGATATTGCATTATTAAGTGTTATATTTTATATATTTATTTATTTCAAATTTTAAGAGATTTTAAAGTTGTTTTAGAGTCTTTATGTTTCTTGCTCATCAAGAATGTTGAGCTCAAGAAGGATACATTCTTGAACAGCCAACTTTTAGAATTCTATGTTGAGTTAGGAGTTTGCTTTCTATTCAATTAGTTTTTTTCTTTTTAAGCAAGACATTATGTATCTTTGATTTTTGTTTTCATTCAATAAAATACTTTTTGAATTTTTTTTTAATTTGAATGATTCATTTTTGTTATTTTTCAAAACTTCTTTCAACTTAATTGTAATCTAGATTGTTCATTCTTCAAATTTTCAAAAATATTCAATTAGACATCCTTCACTTCAATTTCCATCTTTCATCCTAAAAATTGAGTATTTATATGTTGCATTATTTTGGTGCTTAGTTAGTGAAATGATTCCATTTGTGTGTTTAAAATGGTCTCGAGAAGGCTCGGGATTTATTTGGACTTGGAATAATTTTTGGTAAGTAGTACTTTATTGAAATGGAACAAGTAACCTTAAATGCTTAAGGTAATTAAACAGTAAAAGTTAGTATAAGATGAGCAAGTGGTAAAGGAGATATGATGCCATGTATGTTTGCTTGAGGGAAGAGGTTCGAATTCCTTGGTATGCATTTTTGTGACTAAAATTTTTTTTTTCTTTTCACTCATCTAGTATGTGTCGGTCAAGCTTTATTTCTTGGCCATGTACTTGGACGTTTTAGGGGCTAGGGGGGTGACCAAAATTTGGATGGCTTTTGGTAGCTAGTTGGTCACTTTGGCATTTTGTCATTTTTGTGTTTTTCTCCAAAACTTTTCTCTCCATTTTCCTCTTCTTAGCTGAATGCACATAAGCCTCAAACTCATTTCTTTGTTCATCTTCCATTCTTGAAAAGAACCGAAACCTAAACACCTTATTTTCATATACCTTTCTTCATCCCTTTCTTCTTACAAAAATCTCTCAAACATTTTTCTCCCTTTTATTTTCATCATGGCCGAATGTTACTAAGCACCATTCCCTTTAACTTCTCCTTCATAGCCGAATCCTCCACCACACTTATCTCATTTTCAATCAATTTATTCCTTCTTCTCACACTTTGATCAATCGGTAAGTGGCTAGTACAATATTTTGGAATCGTTATTTTTTTCCCTTTTCCTTTGTGCCGAATCTACATGTTGGTGTGGGATGGTCTTTTTGGATCGAGACCATCATCATACCATATCTCATTCGAATCTTTTCTCTATCATAGAAACTTAGTGGGTGGTCGTGTATCAACCGTAATCATAAGTCAATCGGTGGAAATCGGATTCATCATTGTTAAGGTAAGAATGTTCTTCTTGGATTTTTTCGTTATAGCTCTATTCGGCTATATTGCAAATCGGATCGAAGTTTCGACTAATCGATTATTTTTAGGGACAAAGTCACTCGATATTCTCGATTTGTTAATCCTTCGAAAATAATGGGTGTCGTAGGTGCCGACTATCAAGAAGGTTTAGTCCTTACCGAACAGGTGTGCAATCCCTTACTTTCCGAATACATGTTTGAAATGGGGTGTGTAATCTCATACCTCTCTAAATGTTTGCATGAAATGTTCTGTGAATCAGTCGAAAGACTGAAAAGCCACAACCAGCATCTATGGCCACTCGGGCGTACGTATGTTCGAAGTGGTAACCATATTTTGTAACAAAACAGTTTTGGTTAACAGCAGTGACGTGATTTTGAAAAATCACCAAAAATAGTAGAAATTGAATTAGAAAGTGAAGGAGATATGGATTGAAAGATAATTGAGTCTATTTTCTTATAAAAGAAACAGAGCAAGCAAAGGATTAGTATATTTTGAGAGTTTTAGATTTTTGTGAGACTGGTTCAGAGTGATTTCGAGATCCCCTGTTCTGACTTGGAAAAATCACTATAAATTATAGAAAACTAATTATGGGATATGGTTTATATTATTAGAATCCTTAGTGAGTCTATTTTTATTTGGATCAAACGAAACCAGTATTTGAGTTCTGTACAATAAGATATCTAAGATTTTGTGAAGAGAGGGCAGAACTGTCAAACAGTGAAACAAGGGATACTTTGAAGAATAAACTGTACTAATTGGCTAAGCCAAAAATTCTGGAAAAATTACAGTCAGAATTTATATGAGTCTAGTTTTAGGGAAAATTTACGGATCTAAATTTCGAGTTTCCCAACTCGAGTTATAGTCAGTTTAGTCAGTACGACGCAGATGGACAGTTTTGATTTTTATGCCCCAAATTAATAATTAAGCCTAGGTTGCGAAAATTACCGTCATACCCTTAGAGGGGAAATTACCGAATTACCCTTAGTGGGTACGATTACCGAATTATGAAAACGCCCTTACGGGCCAAATTACGAAAATGCCCCTAATGGGCTGAATTACGAAATGTCCCTATGGACCGAATTACGAAAATACCCTTAATGGGTCAATTTGATAAATTGCTATATGGGCCAACTTGATAATTTGCTATATGGGTCAACTTGGTAAATTGCTATATGGGCCAATTTGATAATTTGCTATATGGGCAAATTTAAAAAAAACTGCTAGATCGATATATGGGCCAAAAACTGCTAGATCGATATATGGGCCTTTTGTTAAAATTCATTATGTGAATGTATTGTTATGTTTTATATATATATATACATGATTGCATGGGTTGGGAAAACTGATGAAGAGAAGAAAGGCCTGTTGCCAAAATCTAGTTGGAATGGCTCTGCCACAATCTAGTTCGGTGGTTTAACCACAATTTTTTTTAAATGGCTTTACGCCTGCGATTGGTGTGTTGGCGGGGTGGGTTGACTTGATCCTCACAGGTGTGATGGTTGGTACTGGTGGTGTGTAGCGGATGGAAATTAGGCTTGGTTGGGAATTGCATATCACATGCATTTTTATATTTGATTTATATAATGTACATTTGTAAATGGGCTCAAGCCCAAATATATGTTTATATGGTTATGGCCCAGTGGACACGGTAAGTGGGTTACACACTGAGTTCTAAGTAACTCACCCCGTTTTCTTACCCTTCTCAGGTAATGACAATTGATGGAGGCTTGGGCCGGGGATGACTTCGTGTGGAGGCCATACTACGAATGATGAGTTATAAAAACTTTGAACTTCTTTTAAGTATTTTTATCTAAGTACTATTTCAATTGCGGTGTAATAAGGCCTCTGGTATTAGTATTATGGATTTTTATTCGTGGATGGATTTTAATATATTTTAGTTACTTAAATGGGGCTGTTTAATTCTTATAAATGTTTTCTTAAACTTACGTATAAAAAGGGTTTTTCTTAAATATCACTTACTCGTAAAATTTCCGTGAAAACTCTTTTATAAATTTATTTCAACCAATTATTTAAGTTTTTAACCAATTATTTCTCTGAAAATCAAATTGTAAACTCTCATGTTTTAAAATCATGGTTTTCAAATAAATCTCTATTTTTGATAAACTTCGTCTTCAAAATCGTTTTGAAAAAATTGTTTTCATTAAAAGCATTGATGACTGGACGTAAGTTTGAATTGTGTGGCATGCCAAGTCTGGTCTTAACGCATAGGCCGAGTTTGGGGTGTTACACACATATACTAAATACAAAGAGAAAAAGCAATTGAAAAACCAGTTTTGAAAGGTGATTTTTAGGTTTTGATAATCTTCTTCTTTTGTTTTTTCCTTCTTTCTTCTTTCTGCATCTTTGTTTTTTCTTGTTCATGTGTAAATCAAGAGATAAAATAAAAGAAGATGAGTGACTTACCTGGCTTTGAGCACCGTTCGCGGTGGCTCCACGGCGGCAACGGCGAGGTGTGATCGGCGCATTAGGGAACCCTAATAAAGAGGGAATAAAGGAAATGGGGGGAAAGGGATTTATTTCGGTGGGTTTGGAAATGGCAGATGGCCATACAGATGTTTTTTAGTTTTAATAACGAATAAAAACGGCGTCGTTTGGGTCTTTGGGATTCAGGTGCCGAAACGGCACCGTTTGGTGCTTAGCCCGCGTGCCCGACCAGATCCAAAGGAGGGATCCGCGCCATCTTAAACTTTGGGATATTTGCGCATCTGATTCTTCCTTTTTTGCGCCGCTATTCGATAAGACCCCTTTCATTTCTTTTCATTTTTTAAATTTTGTCCAGTAATTTTGCGCAGTTTTAATTTAGTTCCTGTTTAAATGTTGCGTTCAATAACTTGGGTCAATTGCGCTTTTAATCCTCTGAGGTTTACACACATTGTGTTTTGGTCCTTAATTTTGTTCCAATGTTTTTTTTATATTTCTTAATGACCCCTTCTAGTTTATATTTATTTCAATTAAGTCTTTTTATTTTAATTTTTGTATTTCTTTTATTCTTTTGAACTTATTTATTATTCCTGTTTTT
Source organism: Gossypium australe (assembly GCA_005393395.2). Lineage (NCBI taxonomy): Eukaryota > Viridiplantae > Streptophyta > Magnoliopsida > Malvales > Malvaceae > Gossypium > Gossypium australe. The sequence continues at coordinate 16,295,495 of CM016614.1, forward strand.
TGAAATTGTCTAAATATATTATTTTGAATTATTATTTTAACTTGTTATCTTTATACCTTCATTTATATATATATTTTTTGTTTTGTTTAATTATATAGCTATTCATTTTAAAATTCTCTTTTATATCTCTTTGTTTTAAAGACTTGTATAATACTTAATTTAAACACTCCTATATATTATTATTTTACACATACATATATAATTTATATTAAAATCATTCTATTCTATGTATTATTATCTCTCTTTTTTGTACATACATATATCTTGTATATTTTTGTTTATTTAAAACCTTTTCATATATTATTATCTCTTTTGTACATTATTTGTACATTATTTATATTTAGTTTTTCATTTCATGTACATTATTAATTTTAGGTCAATATATTTTGTTTTGAATTATTTTATATCATATTCACTTCAAATTTATTCTTACATAATATCTATTTTAAAAATCATTTATGCATTATTATGTTTATTTTCATTATATGATCTATTTCAAACTCTCCCATGTATTGCTTATTTTAAATTTTTATACATTCTATCTATTTTTAATCGTTTTTACATTGTGTTGATTTCCAATTTTCCATTTTTCACAATACTATTTTAATTTTATTCATCCACATTTGAAAGTTTACTACATTTTGTTTATTTTACCTTGTTTTTCTTTAAAAGATTTCATTATTTGATTATTAATGTTAGTTTTGTAAATAGAATTGCAAGGTTATCACAATTGTATATTTCGAATCGTATGTTCGTATTGTTATCTTTGTCATTTTCTGTATGATGTTGTATTCACATATTATTATTCCATGCTCGATACTATATTTTTGTTTCTCATTATCGAATAGTGATTCAATAAAAGCATTTTGAGTCGATTTTAAAATCGCTTATTTAAAAGTTTTTTAAAACAAGGCAATATTTGATGTTTGGAAATTCGAGGAATTGTGCCTTAATGTGCTGGGTTTCTGATCGTGTCTGAAAGTCTTAATATTTATATAATGAATGATCGAGCCTAGAAACTAACTTATGACAACGGTTGAGGCAAGCGCACCTATCGTTTAGTAGTATAGCTATGGCAAGACCGAAAATATCGTATCATCAAGGACCAAGAGTACTAGTAATTACTATCTTTCTATTATTTAGCCTAAGAATTAAGGGAATTGTTATTTAATCTAAAACTAACTAATTACTAAGCTAAAGATGCTAAGACTCAGAGAATGAATTGGGGAAAATACTTTTGGGAAAACCAATTGATTGAGACAATACCCGAGGAAGAATCCACCTAAACTTCACTTGTTATTTAACTCTAAACCAGGCGATTATTCACTTGACTTGATCCATAGGATTCCTTAATTTATATTAATACCTCTCTCGAGGCTACTAACGTCTAACCCTAGGTTGATTAATTGAAATCTCTTTCTAATTAAAACCCCTAGTGTTGCATTAACTCGATCTATGGACTCCCATATTAGGTTTGACCCTAATCCAGCAAATTTTCGCCATCCTATCTCTAGGGGTGCGATCAACTCCGCTTAACTATGCTAGATCTACTCTTAAACAGGGAATATTCCTCCACTGCCTAAGCACATCAATACTTGAATCAATATCCTGAAATATTAAAACAAGAATTAAGAACACATAACTAAGAACAAATCAAGTATTTATCATATAGTTCGGAAAATAATAACAAGATCCGTCTTAGGTTTCATCCCCCTCAGGTATCTAAGGGTTTAGTTCATGTTTATAAAAGAATACATCTCAGAAGAAAATATAAAACAAAACATAAGGAAAACCCTAAAACCCCCTGAAGGAAATTGAAGGGAAGATCTTCCGTCTTGAGTATGATTTCGGCTTCTTGAGATGAATCAACTAGCTGTCTTCGAGTAAATCCCACAATTCGGCCTCTCTGGCTTGGCTTCTCAGCCTCCTGAACGCCCTCCTTTTAGGTCACACTTAGGGTGTTTATATAGGCTTTCGGAATGTCTTTCTTTTCCCCTAAGTATCCTAATCCGAATGGAATTAAAACATGTCACGGCAGCGACACGCCCGTGTAGCACGCCCGTGTAAATCGAGCTCAGGCCTTGTTCGGGTCTCCTAAAGAGGCACGGTCGTGTGGCTCAGGCCCAGGCCATGTGAATTTCGTACTTTAGCCCATTTTCTCCGTTTTTGACCTGTTTCTCGTTCTTTTCATCCTCCGGTGCTCTCCTAAGTATAAAACCTGAAATTAAAGGATTAGGAGCATCAAATTCCACAATTCAGGGGATGAATCATCCAAAAGTATGCCAAATGTGGGATTAAAATATGTATATATTACGGTTTATCAAATACCCCCGCACTTAAGCATTTGCTTGTCCTCAAACAAAATTCTCAACTCACAATTAAAACAAACTTCCTCAATTCATAATATTCATCAATAGTGTTTCATCATAATTCAAAGGTAATTCGTACATTAAGAATTTAACCAAAAGGGTTCTAAATATTCAAGCAATCAAACTCATAATTTTTAAAGTACGAAGACATAGGTGTTTCCCCTTACCTAACTAATTGCCTTTAATTCAAAATCGGCAAGGGTTCACATTCTCATTAAAGATTCACTCAAAGCACTCAAAGTGTTTAAGGTTCAAAATTAAGCACTCAAGAGTCGAACATGAAAAGTTAATCCCATAGGCTTGCATGAAAATCAAATCTCCACCACTATAAAATGAAATGATACACAAATCAAAAGGTCTTTAAAAAGGGTTGTAATGGGGCTCGAGTTAAAGGTGTGGATAAAGGTTGAATTAAAGGTGTAACATCCCGAAATTGGGCCTAGTAGGATTGGGCTCATTGGGCCTTGGGCGTAGGAGTGTTTAAAATTTTTGAGAATAAGAGAATGACATTATTTCAAGTTGGACTTATTAAGAAGATGATTTTAGAAAGTTACGGGGTTCTATGAAGTTTCGGGTTCAAGATGGGCCTTAATGAAAGTTAGTGTTTAAGCCTATTAAGGAGAAATAGTAAGAGGCATCAAAACTTATGGAAATAAGTGAGTAAATTGTTATCATAAATGAACTATTGGTAAAGAGGTTATGGCATCAAGTGGAGAGAATGGAGGGAAGGGGTTCAAATCTCATCTTTTGCAAATTTTGGATTTATTTTGATGTGCTCTTCCAAGTGTCATCCATGACATCATTAAAGGATGAAATAAAAGAAAAAGAATAAAAAAGAAATGGGAGAAAAAGGAATGATGGAGAGTGATTTGTGGAAAAAGGAATGATGGAGAGTGATTTGTTGAAAAAGAGAAAAAGAAAAAAATATATATATAATGATGAGATTTGAAAAGAATGAGGTAGGTGAAAAAAAAAATGCATGGAGGGTGTAATAGCCCGATTTAGGGGATAATCGGAACAGTGATCTCGGAATCGCTAAACCGAGAATAGAGAAAATTATTTTTATGTTATTCTATGTGTTATAACATGTTTATAAACATGCATGAAATTTTTGGTGTCTCAATTTTAGCGATTGAGGGCTTAATTTCGAAAAAGGATTGAATCGCATCAAGTGCTAAAGTTTAATTTTAATTGCTAAAGGTGCGAAATAGCTATGGGCTATTAATTGGAGGCCCCAATTGTGCAATTTGGCCTTGTTTTAAGTGAGTAGGCCGGCCATGTGACATAGGGGATAATAATTTTAATTTTGGTCAAAATAGGTGGGAATTAGGTGATAAAATGAATAGAATAAGATGAGTAAAAGATGCTATCATCTTTTACTATTCATCTATCTTCTCTCCACCGAAAATTGATGAAGAAATGGAGCTTTGGGGGTTTGAACTTTCAGCCAAGCTATCTCCCTTATTAGTAAGTGATTTTGATGGCTTTAGTTGATAATTTTTGTATTTTTGGAACCCCCAAAGCTTAAGCTAGCTAATGAGGGGACTAATTTGTAACATGGTTGAGAGTCTAGGGACTTGCCATGAGAGATTTTATCCTGGTTGCAAGGTCTCGAAGTATTTTATCAAAGGTTCAATCGAAAGCCTATTCCTCGTAATAGGTGATTCGGATTTTTGGTGTCGCGGAGAGCATCGCGTTACGGATTCCGAATAAGGTGTGTAATCTCATACCCTTCCAAATACATGTTTGAAATGGTGTGTAATCTCACACTTCTCTGAAATTTTGCATTAATGTTCTGTGATTTGGTCGAAATACCAAAGAAAACCGAAAATCGGCACCCGGGATCACTCGGACGCGCGTAGGTTCATAGTGGTAACCGTGTTTTTGTAATAAAACAGTTTTGGTCAATGACAGTGACGTGATTTCCAAAAATCATGAAAAATAGGAGAAACAGAATTAGAAAGTGATTAAGATATCAAATTAAATCTTACTGTGTCTATTTTAATATGGAAGAAACGGAGAAGGAAAAGGAATTTTATATTCTGAGATATCTTGATTTTAGTGAGACTGGTTCTGATTAACTTCGAGGTTCACTGATCTGTTTTGGAAAAATCATATAAAATTGTACAAAATGAATTATGGGTTATAATTTATATGTATGGATTCTTTAGTGAGTCTATTTTCAAGAGAAATAAGTTTGAACAGTATATGAAAACCGTACAGCGAGATATTTGAAATTAAGTTAAGAGAGGTCAGAATCATTGGACAGTGAAACAAGAAAAACTTTAAGGAATAAACTGTACTAAATGGCTAGGCCAAAAATTCTGGAAAAATTACAGTAAGAAGATATCTGAGTCTAATTTCAAGGAAATTTTACGGATCTAAATTTTGAGTTTTCTAACTCGAGTTATAATCAATTTAGTCAGTATGACGCAGATGGACAGTTTTAAATTTTTTATGCCCAAATTAGTAGCTAAAGTCCAGAATTGCGAAATTACTGAAATACCCCTAGGTTGCAAAATTACCGAAATACCCTTGGAGGATAAATTACTGAAATACCCTTGAAGGGTAAATTACCGAAATACCCCTGGGTTGCAAAATTACCGAAATACCCTTAGAGGGTAAATTATCGAAATTCCCTAGGTTGCGAAATTACTGAAATACCCTTGGAGGGTAAATTACCGAAATACCCCTGGGTTGCAAAATTACCGAAATACCCTTAGAGGGTAAATTACCGAAATTCCCTAGGTTGCGAAATTATTGAAATACCCTTGGAGGGTAAATTACTGAAATACCCCTGGGTTGCAAAATTACCGAAATACCCTTAGAGGGTAAATTACCGAAATTCCCTAGGTTGCGAAATTACTGAAATACCCTTGGAGGGTAAATTACCGAAGTACCCCTGGGTTGCGAAATTACCGAAACACCCTTAGAGTGTAAATTATTGAAAATACCCTATATGGGACAAATGTGATATTTGTTATATGGGCCAAATGTGATATTTGCTATATGGGCCGAATGTTATATTTGTTATATGGGCCAAATGTGATATTTGCTATATGAGCCAAATGTGATATTTGCTAAATGGGCAAAATGTTATATTTGCTATATGGGCCAAATGTAAAATTTGCTAGATCGATTAATGGGCCAAATTTGCTAGATCGTTTAATGGGTCAAGTTTGCTAGATCGTTTAATGGGCCAACTTGTGTTATGGGCCTTATGTTGAAATTATTCTATAAATATTGTTATGCTTTGTATATGCATACATGACTGCATGGGTTGGGATAAATGACGAAGAGAAGAAAGGCCTGTTGCCAAAAATCTAGTTCGGTGGCTCTGCCACAAATATTTTAAATGGCCTGTTGCCAAAAATCTAGTTCGGTGGCTCTGCCACAAATATTTTAAATGGCCTGTTGCCAAAATATTTTAAATGGCCTATTGCCAAAATCTAGTTCGGTGGCTCTGCCACAAATATTTTAAATGGCCTATTGCCAAAATATTTTGAATGGCCTGTTGCCACAAATATTTTAAATGGCCTGTTGCCAAAATCTAGTTCGGTGGCTCTGCCACAAATATTTTAAATGGCATGTTGCCAAAATATTTTAAATGGCCTGTTGCCCAAAATATTTTAAATGGCCTGTTGCCACAAATATTTTAAATGGTCTGTTGCCACAAATATTTTAAATGGCCTGTTGCCAAAATATTTTAAATGGCCTGTTGCCAAAAATCTAGTTCGGTGGCTCTGCCACAAATGTTATAATTGGCTTAATGCCTGCTATTGGTGTGTTGGCGGGGTGGGTTGACTTGATCCCCACAGGTGTGTTGGTTGGTACGGGTGGTGTGTAGCGGATGGAAATTAGTTTTGGTTTGGGATTTGCATATCATATGCATATTATATACATGTTATTATGTTATAATTGTAAATGGGCTTAGGCCCAAAATATTGCTATGTGTGTTTCGACCCAGTGGATGATGGTAAGGGGATTACACACTGAGTTCTTATAACTCACCCCCCTTTTTCTTAACCTTTTCAGGTAACGTTCAGTGACGTGGACTTGGGCCATGGATGACTCGATGGAGACCATACTTCAGAAATGGGTTTATTTGGACTCTAGACTTCTTTCTCGTTTATTTTATTACTTTACTATTTTGGGTTAAATGTTGTAATAAGGCCTTGGATTTTCTTTCAAAATGCTTCTGCAACTCTATTCCCAAACGTCCCATTTTCGTAAATTGTTATTTCAAATATATTTCACAACCAAAAAGGTCTTTAAAGATAATTACGTTTTCAAGTAGATACAATTGCTTAAGTGTTTTGGGTTTTAACAAAGAGGCCGTAAATCTCGAACAAGTTTTTAACAATCTCAAAGATGGTAAAAAAAAAAAAAAAAAAACTTCCATGTGACACGCCAAATTCGGGCCTAACTTCTAGGCCGGGTTTGGGGTGTTACAAAAGGGTTAGAATCGAGATTGAATTAACAAATTACCTAACTCAGAAAGATGAACTAAGATTCGAATAATTACATTAATTAAAACTTCATTACTAATAATATGAGCTTCTTCTCAAGATGTGGAATTTAAATGTATAAGCTCACTTAATCATAGAACTAATAAATATTCTTCGTTTTTTTTAAGAACAAATTAAATAGATAGATTTTAACAATTGAAATAAAGAATGTAGTTAGGCAACTGATCAAATCAAATCTCGATATAAGGGTAGTCAAGAGAAATGGTGATAACAAATACAAGATGGGTTTTGGGTTAAATTTAGTGGGTGAGTCAATAAAAGTTTTGCTAGGATCAAAGGGGTTCACTAGAGGCTAATTGTGAGGGTAGGCTTTTAGTGGAGTAAGTGGGTTAAATCCTAAGTGCCTTTATCATCTCTGTATATTAACTCAATGATGTGGTCTCGACATGTATAATCGACGCAAGTTCTAAAATAACAAATCAATGTTGACACACTCATAATCAATAAAGTGAGCAAGAAAAGAATGTATGCTCTAAAAGGCTCAAAATCTCAAAAAAATTACGGGTTTTTGATATCAACCTTGTAAATTTCAAACTTCAAGGTAATAATTAGATTCAGGTAGACAACCTAACAAACTTTTTAGTTTTTGAAAATAGACTCACCATGCTTGATTCTCTAGTCTCCTAAAGTTTAAATCATCACTGCACAATTATCAATGACTTAATCCAAAAACATATCAATAAAAATCATAAATCAATAGAAGTTTTGTTCTAATTAGTGATATGAGAAAATTACTTAAGAACAAGGCATAATTCAGGGATTTTCAAATAATACTATAGTTGACCCCCCACACTTAAGACGTACATTGTCCTCAATGTACAAAGAGAGATAATGATTAGTAAGAAAGTCATAAGAGAGGGAGAGAGGTGAAACTTCCTGAATTATGGATGAAATCCTTGGAGGATGATCAATGATGAACAGGATGACTAGGCATAGGTGAAGGTGGTGGGGAATACTCCGGTGGTGTGTTCGTTCCTTGAGTGGCACCTTGAACCTTTTTTAAACTGCGAAGTCATCAGTAAAGTTTCTAGGGAGTTCTTATTTAATGGACGTTTGTTATACTTACTCGAGAGTTAAACAAGCAGAGATAAAAGAAATCGAATTATACTTAAAGAGTTTAATAATAAAGGAAAATGAACTAAAACAAAAATAAAAATAAAGAAAATAAAAGGACTCAAAGGTCCTCATCATCGGAGTGATCTCGAGGTGGTGGTGGTGGCGATATGTGAAAAAGCTGATAATATTGACCACGGTAGCCTCGCACGGCCATGTGGATTTACCTCAGCCCGTGTTCTTTAGGCAGTTTCGACCACGGCCGTGCGACGTTTAGTCGGAGCCCGTGTCTTGGGGAAAATTTTTGTCCTGTTTTTGCATAATCTCCGCCACGCCCATGTACCTATTCGTGGTGTCCACACGGCCATGACCACGCCCGTGTGTAAGGCCATGTGGTAGGGAAACCTACGCTTTATTTAATTGGTTAGTTTGTAGTTAGGTGCTAAAAATTGAAAATATGACATTAGTGAAGTTAGTGCTCGGGTTGCCTCCCGAGAAGCGCTCGTTTAAAGTCTTAAGCTAGACTTACCTCTTATTCACATAATCACGGTGGTTTGAAGAGTTGAAAATCCTTTCTCATGCATTCAATTCTATTATCAGTATGATTCGAGTAGCGTTTACTTTAAAAGTGCCAAATATAGGATTACTTACCTCGACTGTTCCGTATGGGAAGACATTGAGTACCTTAAAAGGAATTTCTTCGTTTGTATTAAGGTCGGAAGGGGAGATTCGAGGGTCTTTCTTATCTAACAATACCTGATCTCCAATCTTAAATTGGTTTGGCTCATCTTTAAGTTTGACATGGTTTTGCTTTGGTTCTGCTTCGTGTGTTCCTAATTTCTCTTTAAAATATGTCTTCCACTCGTCTAGTTCATCGATTCGAAGCATTCGTTCCTCATGAGTTATTTCTTTTTTGGCATGAGGTTTAAGATCTGGCTCGGGTGTGTAGTTTCGTGGTGCTTCCTGAAAAGAAGATTTAATCGAATGATCATTAATAGAGTTTATTTTCTCACATTGATTACTTGATGTCCTAGTCGAGTCAAGAGCCTGAAGAGTAATTGATTCATCACCTACACGAAGTATGAGTTCTCCTGTACTAACATCAATTTTAGTTCTGGTAGTTGCTAAAAAGGGTTTTCCTAAAATTAAAGGAATATTATTGTCCTCATCCATGTCTAAAATGACAAAGTCTACTGGGAATATGAATTTGTCAATTTTCACGAGTACATCTTCAATTATACCCCTAGGAATTCTAATAGTTTTAACAGCTAATTGAATGCTCATCCTAGTTTGTTTGGGTTTCCCTAGACCTAACTGTTTAAACATTTTATAAGGCATAACATTAATGCTTGCCCCTAAATCAGCTAAAGCATTATCAACAGATAAACTACCAATTAAGCATGGAATTGTAAAACTCCCTGGATCTTTTAATTTTCGTGGTAGTTTATTTTGTAGAATTGCTGAGCACACTACGTTTAATTCCACATGCGACTCCTTGTCTAACTTCCGTTTGTTTGTCAAAAGCTCTTTTAAAAATTTCCTTGAACCTGGTATCTGCGAAAGAGCTTCAAGAAATGGTAAGTTAATATGTAATTTCTTTAAAAGTTTAAGAAATTTACCGAATTGTTCATTTGTGTTGTCTTTCTTCATCGCATTGGGGTATGGCACACGAGGTTGGTACTCTTTAATTATTGACTTTGGCTTATCATGACTTACCTCAACCTTACCTTCCTCGACCACATTCTCTTGGCTTACTTTGGGTTCATCTAACCCTTCACTATCATGAGTGGTTATGGCTTGAAGTTGCTCCTTTGGGTTTGTTTTAGTGTTGCTTGGCAAGCTGCCTTATGGTCGTTCTGATATGATCTTGGCAAGTTGTCCTAACTGGTTCTCGATCCCTTGAATCGATGCTTGTTGATTTTTAAGTGTTGTCTCAGTGTTTTGGAAATGAGTTTCTGACACTGCGATGAATTTTGTCAGCATCTCCTCAAGGTTCGACTTCTTTTCTTATGGGTAGGGTTACTGTTGGAAGCCTGGAGGGGGTTGTTGTCTTTGGTTTCCTTGACCACCCCATGAAAAGTTGGGATGGTTCCTCCAACTTGGATTGTAAGTGTTACTATAAGGGTGATTTTGAGGTCTAAAATTGTTACCCATTTAGTGAGCTTGCTCGTTTTCAGCGTTCGGGTTGTAAGGCAGAAATTCTGTGTTGTTCATCCCTCCTCCATTCGTATCGCACTGCATAACTAGATGTACTTACGAAGAACCATATAAACCATCAATTTTCTTACTTAATAGTTTTACCTGGTTTGATAGCATGGTTACTGCGTCGAGGTTGAAAACACTGGCGACTTGTGTTGGCTTTGTCCTCGTGACTTGCCACTGATAGTTATTCAATGACATCTCTTCTATAAACTCATAAGTCGCTTTAGGGGTCTTGTTATTCAGGGTTCCGTCGGTGGCTGAATCAATCAACTGCCTGGTTAAGGGGTTCACACCATTGTAAAAGGTTTGGACCTGTAGCCACAAGGGTAACCCATGATGTGGGCACCTTCTTAAAAGATCTTTGTATCTCTCCCATGCATCGTAAAGTGTCTCTAAATCCATCTGCACAAAAAAAGAGATATCATTCCTCAATTTAGCCATTTTAGCCGGGGAAAATATATTCACAAAAATTTTTCAGTCATTTGTTCCCATGTAGTGATTGATCCTCGTGGTAACAAGTTCAACCACTGTTTAGCTTTGTTCCTCAATGAAAAGGGAAACAACTGAAGATGAATGGCATCATCAAAAACGCCATTTATTTAGAAAGTATCGCAAAATTCTAGGAAATTCGCGAAGTGATTATTTGGATCTTCATCCTGCAAACCATCAAACTGAACAAATTGCTATATCATCTGAATTGTGTTAGGTTTCAGTTCAAAATTATTTGCAGCAATAGCAAGTCTAACAATACTTGACTCAGTTCCTGTTAAATTAGGTTTAGCATAATCATACATAATACGAAGAGTAGGATTTTGATTCACAGGGTTTGCGAAAACTACAGGAGGTAGCGGATTGTTATCAACCATCTCTTCCGTAGTATTGGTGTTGTCCTCTTGCTCTTCTTCTATGTATTGTAAGGTTCGCCTTATTTCTCTTCTGTTTCTGCGAACGGTACTTTTTATATCGCTGTAAAAAATCAAGGGTCCTGACGGGTTCCTTCTAGTCATAAACTAGAAAAACCTATCAGAAGCAAAGAAAAGAAAATAAAAATTATAAAAATAAAAATAAATAAATAAATAAAAATAATGGCTAAAGTAATAAAAATCAAGTATTCCTAATATCTTAGTCCCCGGCAACGGCGCCAAAAACTTGATCGTGTCTGAAAGTCTTAATATTTATATAATGAATGATCGAGCCTAGAAACTAACTTATGACAACGATTGAGGCAAGCACACCTATCGTTTGGTAGTATAGCTATGGCAAGACCGGAAATATCGTATCCTTAAAGACCAAAAGTAATAGTAATTACTATCTTTCTATTATTTAGCCTAAGAATTAAGGGAATTGTTATTTAATCTAAAACTAACTAATTACTAAGCTAAAGAAAAATACTTTTGGGAAAACCAATTGATTGAGACAATACCCGAGGAAGAATCCACCTAGACTTCACTTGTTATTTAACTCTGAACCAGATGATTTATTCACTTGACTTGATCCATAGGATTCCCTAATTTATATTAATACCTCTCTCGAGGCTACTAACGTCTAACCCTAGGTTGATTAATTGAAATCTCTTTCTAATTAAAACCCCTAGTGTTGCATTAATTCAATCTATGGACTCCCATATTAGGTTTGACCCTAATGCAGTAGATTTTCGTCATCCTATCTCTAGGGGTGCGATCAACTCGCTTAACTATGCTAGATCTACTCTTAAACAGGGAATATTCCTTCACTGCCTAAGCACATCAATACTTGAATCAATATCCTGAAATATTAAAACAAGAATTAAGAACACATAATTAAGAACAAATCAAGTATTTATCATATAGTTCAGAAAATAATAACAAGATTCGTCTTAGGTTTCATCCCCCTTAGGTATCTGAGGGGTTTAGTTCATGTTTATAAAAGAATACATCTCAGAAGAAAATATAAAACAAAACATAAGGAAAACCCTAAAACCCCCTGAAGGGAATTGAAGGGAAGATCTTCCGTCTTGAGTATGATTCCGGCTTCTTGAGATGAATCAACTGTCTGTCTTCGAGTAAATCCCACAATTCGGCCTCTCTGGCTTGGCTTCTCAGCCTCTTGAATGCCCTCCTTGTAGGTCACACTTAGGGTGTTTATATAGGCTTTCGGAATGTCTTTCTTTTCCCCTAAGTATCCTAATCCGAAAGGAATTAAAACAGGTCACGGCAGTGACACGCCCGTGTGGCACGCCCGTGTAAATCGAGCTCAGGCCGTGTTAAGGTCTGCTAAAGAGGCATGGCCGTGTGGCTCGGGCCCAAGCCGTGTGAATTTTGTACTTTGGCCCATTTTCTCCGTTTTGGCCCGTTTCTCGTTCTTTTCATCTTCCGATGCTCTCCTAAGTATAAAACATGAAATTAAAGGATTAGGAGCATCATATTCCACAATTCAAGGGATAAATCATCCAAAAGTATGCCAAATGTAGGGTTAAAATATGTATATATTACGGTTTATCAGTTTCAGTTCTTCATTTGACCAAATAATTAAATACCCTTTTAATCGCATGATTTGGAAATTGTGAGATGATTTTGGTTTCGAGGTTTAAGATGTCATATCCTAACATGTTGGATATGGTGTTTTTGTAACATCCTAAATTTATGGGCCTATGCATTTAGTGTAGGGATAGGTTTAATATGTTAATTTAAGTGATAGGGGTCCAAATTGGGCTCAGGATTAGGCAAAGGCCTTGGTTAAATTATTAGATTGGGCATTATAGAGTTAAAAGGTGGTAATTATGTTTAAAATACCAACGTGGGCTTGTGGCCCAACAATAGGTGGCACTGTAAGGGAATTAGAAGGTGGCGCCATTAACAATTAAAAAGGCCCAAGTTTTGGCTGCAAGGAGCCCATGTTTTTGGGCCATTTCCGGCATTTAAAAAGGAACAAGGGGTGACACCACACACAAGGAGTTAGGGGCCCAAAATTTAAGTTTCATGAAGCCCAAATCTTTTAATTTAAGTGAGTTAAATTTCGGCATTAGGGTTTAATGAGGTGGATGGCTACAAGGCTCAAAAATAGGAGGATTTATATGGATTTTATAATTTGTAATTTAGAAGATAAAAAGGAGGAAAGATAGGAGCCTATCTACAAGGACGGTGATGGCCGAAAATCTATCACTTAGAGGAGTAAAGAAATTGGCTACTGCATGGCAAAGGGGTGCCGAATTTTCCCTTTCATTTAGCTTGAATTTTAATTAATTAGGAAGGGCGTTTTTGGTTTTATACAAGAGGTGCCGAGATTTCTATAAATAAGGGGGGATAGCTCCTTGATTCTGGCAATTAAAACCCTAATTCTCTCTTCTTTCTTTGTGTCGAATTCTTTAGCCTCTCCCTCTCCAATTTTCTTTTCTTCAATTTCTTCAAAAGCCGAAACCTCTTCTCCATTCTTTTCCCCTTGAGCCGATTTCTCTAAAAAGCCAAAATCTCCATAGTTTTTCTTTATTCATCCTATTTGAGAATTAGTTCTATCTATTCCAGCATTTAAAACTTCCTTTGGCATTGCTGAATCCTCTCTCTAGTGCTAGCTGAACCTCCTGTGCTAAGGTAAGTGTCGACTTCTGATTAGTTCTCATGATCTATTCACGTTTTTGAAAGGCAAAAGCCGAAAAGCTAATAAGTTTAATGGTTCTATGTTGGGCGGCAATTCGGGATTTGAAGGAAACTTGGTCAACTAGATCTAAAAGTCGAAAATAGCTAGTCTCCAATTTCGGGATTTTAAGGTAAGGAGATTTTCCCTATATTTTTACTAGATTCGTTCATTATATGCAAGATCCTAACCTTATGATAAGGATTAACGATCATAAATTGTGATAGTAGTCCTGACAAGGACTTGTGATGGAATTAAACTTGGATCAGGCAAAGGAACGAATCCCTAAGTTTAAGAAATGAGCAATATCTGCCGTTCGAGATTGGCCACTTGGTTGTGGACCGGCTTTTGAACAACACCTTAGGCAGATAGCAGTTGTGTCGACTACGGATAGCGTCGACATAGAAGGTATCGTTCTAACGATAATCAGGTGTGTAGGTCTCTAACACACTATTAATCCTGTATGTATGTCTATTTGTATGTTATGGGCTAAAAAGCCGGAAAGAGGCTGTATAGACAGTCGAATAGAACCCTAAAAGGGTTAGGCAAGGATGCCAGGTACGTAAACATAGAACTCTCTATGTGTATCGAAATATATGTAAGCCTGCATGATGTTTTCTTTATGTGTGTATGCATGGGGAGGGATTTTGATACGATGAAGGGGAAGTGCATGACAGGTCACTTGGTGATCGGTGGTAGAAAACCCACAAATATAAATGCTAGTATCACATAGTGATCATTGGTGATCGGTGGTAGAAATCCCCAGAAATTCCCCTAAACACTTCTGCCCCGTTGGCCCTAAGCCGCTCCGGCACAGATTTCCGGGCTCCTGTGCCCATACCAGCCCCAGCAACCCTCTCTAAGACCCTTAACATTGCCTGAGATACCGCACCATCTCCAGCAGTCTGACCCTGAAATTCCTCCTCTGCAGCTGGCATCTCGTTTCCAGATCCATGACCAGATGCTGCTGGTTCCTACACCGTCATCCTACCCCTACCACGACCACGTGGCGGACGTCCTCGACCCATTGTACTCATTCTACTGATTCGCGTTTATCTGATTAGAAATTTTATGAATTATTAGTTTTCTTCCACTGATCAACCACGAACAGTCTTATGAATAGTAGTTTTAAGAGTAGTTCTTTCGAATTCGCAATTACATTCACAATTCAGTCTCAAGTTCGTATCTTCTAATTCTAGAAAGCACATACATTCAATCATCAACATACAAATAACATCCATGAACTTACATTCATCACGTAAGGGTGTTTTCGTTGTTTCACTACCTAGGGGTATTTTCGTAATTTTCCCTATAGGGGTATTTTCGTAATTTTTCAGAATAGGGTTCCTTGGTGATTTTGTGAAATAAGGGTATTTTGGTAATTTTGCAATCCGGGGGTATTTCGATAAATTTTGAAATTTGGGGTATTTCGGTAATTTTACAAACAAGGGATATTTTGATGTTGTTGTTGTTGCTGTTGTTTTTTTTTTTTAAACAGGGGTACTTTTGGAAAATCTAGTTTCATAATCCAGGTTACTCTTGTAAACATGAAAGTTTTGAGTAAATTTTCAAAACACAGGTATTTTATAAAATTCACGGTTGTTTTGGAAATTTTCACAAACCAAGGTTATTTTAGAAATTTTGCCAACCAGAGTACTTTGGTGATTTCACAAATTTTGGTGGTTTTACAGTTCTGGGTATTCTGGAGAATTTTCGCAAATCAGGTGTATTTTAGAAATTTTATGAGACTTGGGGTATTTGATTGTGAAATAGGGTGGCTGGTCCCTTTCGGGTTTTAATTATAAGGTTTAGCCCATCAACAAGTCCTCGTAGCTAGGGTGAACAGTCACTACGCACCAGGTAGGATTCTAGCGAAGAGGAGGTGAGTCACTAGGACTACTTAAGTACCAAGCTCTCCCTGAATCCACTCCTAGACATGCGTATGCCCATTGCCACACCCTAATTCGGCTAAGGTGAACAGTCACTACGCACCCGGTAAGATTCCAGCGAAGAGGAGGTGAGTCATTAGGACTGCTTAAATACCAAGCTCTTCCGGATCCAATCCTAGGCATGCGTATGCCTGTTGCCACACCCTAGTCTTGCGACTTGTTTACGGGTTTTGTTCAGAGAAATTAAGTCTTATGAAATTGAAGAGTTGTTTATCTGAGCCTATGATCCATTAATACTATCATACTAATCTACGTCCCTCAAGTCCATTAAGCCCACATGTATAACACAACAAGGGTTTAGAATACTTACCTGCATGGATCAGGTGCCGGTAGACTCGTAGGCCATATCTTCAAGCAAAACATTTTTTTTCTCAAACTTACATCATTTTACAAAACATTGCTAAGCCCATTTCACAGCCCAAGTTTTGAACTGGGCTCTATCACTTCTCCGCCTCTTTCTAATAATTTAACCACGGCCTTTGCCTAATCCTGAGCCCAATTTGGACCCCTATCACTTAAATTAACATATTAAACCTATCCCTACACTAAATGCATAGGCCCATAAATTTAGGATGTTACAGTTCTACCCCCCTTAAAGAAATTTCGTCCTCGAAATTACCTGATCAGAAAAGATGGGGGTATTGCTGCTGTATTGCTTCCTCGGGTTCCCACGTAGCCTCCTCAGAACCATGATTCCTCCATAGCACCTTAACCAAAGGGACTGTTTTCCTTCTCAACACCTTGACATCACGATCCAAAATTTCTACTGGTTCCTCTTCGAATGATAGATCAGGTCTTACCTCGATTTCCTCCACAGGCACAACGTGAGACGGATCTAAACGATAACATCTTAGCATGGAGACGTGAAATACATCGTGAATTTGGCTTAACTCCGGAGGTAACTCCAGCTGATAGGCTACTGGTCCTACTCGCTTCATCACCTGATATGGTCCGATAAATCTGGGACTTAATTTACCCTTTCGACCAAACCTTAGTACCTTTTTCCACGGCGACACCTTTAGGAATACTTTATCACCCACTGCAAACTCTATGTCCTTACGCTTTAAATCAGCATAGGACTTTTGCCTGTCCGACGCCTGCTTCAATCAAACCCGAATCAATTCAACCTTCTCTTCTGTCTCGGTCACCAACTCCAGACCCAAAATCTGACGTTCCCCTAGTTCTGTCCAATAGGTAGGAGTACGACATTTTCGCCCGTACAAAGCTTCGTAGGGTGCCATCTGAATACTTGACTGGTAGCTGTTGTTGTAAGCAAACTCTGCTAACGGTAAAAACTCTTCCCAGCTACCTCTGAAGTCAATGACACATCCTCTTAACATGTCCTCCAGGATCTGGATCACCCGCTCAGACTGTCCATCGGTCTGAGGATGAAACGCTGTACTGAAATCCAACTTCGTACCCAACGCTTGATGCAACGCCTTCCAAAATCGAGAGGTGAACCTAGGGTCCCTATCTGATATGATCGAAACCGGTACTCCATGCAACCTAACCACCTCCGCTATGTATAACTTAGCTAACTTTTGTAAAGAGTAGTCAACACGTACTGGTATGAAGTGTGCAGACTTCGTCAGGCGATCAACAACTACCCAAATCGCATCTTTCTTAGTGGGTGTGAGGGGAAGCCCACTAACAAAGTCCATGGTGATTCCTTCCCACTTCCATTATGGAATCTTCACTGGCTGCAATAATCCTGATGGTAACTGATGTTCCGCCTTGACCTGCTGACAGGTCAAACACTTACCCACCAATTCAGTTACTTCTTGCTTAAATCCCGGCCACCAGAACTGATCTCTTAAATCCTGAAACATATTACTTCCTCCAGGGTGCATAGCGTATGCACTACCATGCGCCTCATTCAAAATCCTACGCCTCAATTTCGGATCTTTTGGCATACATACTCTCCCTCAAAAACATAACAATCCTTCCTCATTCATACTGAATTCTGCTGGCCCACCTTTGAGATTGGCTGCAATTTTCCTTTTAGCAACTCATCGGTCTGTTGCCTCTCCTTCACCTGACTGATCCAAGAGGGTTTCACTTGAAGTTCAGCTAATAAACTTCCATCCTCATACAAACTAAGGTGAGCAAACATTGCTCTTAAGTCAGAGACTACTTTACGACTTAGAGCATCCGCCACTACATTAGCCTTACCCGGGTGATACTCGATCGAGCAGTCATAATCCTTTAGCAACTCGATCCACCTTCTCTGCCTTAGATTCAGTTCCTTCTGAGTCAGAAGATACTTTAAACTCTTATGATCTGTGTAAATGACAGATTTCTCCCCATACAAATAATGCCTCCAAATTTTTAAAGCAAACACCACTGCCGCCAATTCCAAATCATGGGTGGGATAATTCGATTCATGCGGTCTTAACTGCCGAGATGCATATGCAACCACCTTTCCATCTTGCATTAACACACATCCTAATCATGTGTGTGACGCATCACAATAAATTACGAACTCCTTCCCCGCCTCCGGCTGAATCAACACCGGGGCCTCCATCAAAATCCTTTTTAACTTCTCGAAACTCTCCTGCTGCTTATCAGACCAAACAAACGGAACTCCTTTCCGTAGCAACTTAGTCAACAGTGCCGCCACCAAAGAAAATCCTTCAACAAACCTTCGGTAATACCCAGCTAACCCAAGAAAACTCCTAATCTCAACCTCAGACCTAGGTGGCTTCCAATCCAACACCGCTTCAATCTTTCGAGGATCAACCCTAATCCCTTCTGCCGACACAATATGCCCTAGAAACGTAACTTCCCTTAGCCAAAATTCACACTTACTGAATTTGGCATACAACTGCTTCTCCCTTACAATCTGCAAAACTATTCACAGATGAGCATCATGCTCCTCCTCCGACTTCGAATAAACCAAGATATCGTCTATAAACACCACGACACACTGATCTAGGTAGGGTTGGAACACTCGGTTCATCATGTCCATGAACGCTGCTGGCGCGTTGGTCAATCCAAATGGAATCACCATAAACTCATAGTGACCATAGCGAGTCCTAAAAGCCGTCTTATGAATATCCTAAATTTATGGGCCTATGCATTTAGTGTAGGGATAGGTTTAATATGTTAATTTAAGTGCTAGGGGTCCAAATTGGGCTCAGGATTAGGCAAAGGCCTTGGTTAAATTATTAGATTGGGCATTATAGAGTTAAAAGGTGGTAATTATGTTTAAAATACCAACGTGGGCTTGTGGCCCAACAATAGGTGGCACTGTAAGGGAATTAGAAGGTGGCGCCATTAACAATTAAAGAGGCCTAAGTTTTGGCCGCAAGGAGCCTATGTTTTTGGGCCATTTTCGGCATTTAAAAAGGAACAAAGGGTGATGCCACACATAAGGAGTTAGGGGCCCAAAATTTAAGTTTCATGAAGCCCAAATCTTTTAATTTAAGTGAGTTAAATTTCGGCATTAGGGTTTAATGAGGTGGACGGCTACAAGGCTCAAAAATAGGAGGATTTATATAGATTTTATAATTGATAATTTAGAAGATAAAAAAGGAGGAAAGATAGGAGCCTATCTGATACGGACGCACCTATGGCAGAGATTAACCGAGACACCCTCGAGCTACCCAATGGACCAATTACGCGTAGCCAGGCTAAACAATTTAAGGAGGCCACTTCAATTTTAGTGGTACAAATTTGGAACGAAGAAAGGAAGTACTCCAAGAACACACCGGACATTTACAATTTATTTAAGACCGAATATATTAGCTAGTTTGGATGCTAATTTATTAATTAAGTTGTTTAGTTTAATTTTAATATATGTCTAGTGTTTAAAATAAAGTATTTTAATTTTTTTTATTAATGTTTGGTTATGTTTTATAGAAAATAATAAAGCCATGAGCATGAGCAGGAACACTTGAAATTGACGCATGGAGATTGAATGAATAAACAAGGGAGCCTTGAGTCAATAAAATAAAAAGCAAGTGAGAAGCCAAATGGAGCAAAGAATGAATAAACAATCAAGCAAGGTGGGACGGCAAAAGATATGATAAGGGAGTTTGACTTCTGAAGATAAAAACAAAGTGGGATACTTTGTGGAATTTGAATTGACTAAAAAAAAATTTGCAAATGGTTGAATGGTAGGACGGCAAGCAAAGTGGAATTAATGGGGGATTAAACAATAATAACATGTGATAAATTGATAAAGCAGGGGCGGCAATGATTATTATTATCTCTTTTTTTCTATGAAGAATTTAAATTCTATAAATAGATGTTTATTTTCAATTGTAAGACACCAACACTTGAATTCTTTTGAATGAATTTTCATTTTGGTGAGTCTAATTCACTCTCCTAAATTCCTCAAGGTTAGAATTGATTTATCTAGTTTCTAGTGGCGTCAATTTTAACTTTGTTACGAACTTATCATCCTTTCGGGTGTGGCGTTCAATTTATACCGTTGGTTCCTATCTTGCTAGATAGCGGGTCTCGGTTTATTCAACTTCCTTTCATTCATTTGAGACTTATAAGATTCGGGTCTTTAATTTTTATTAAAGGTTCCTTCTTGTTTCAAATCCCTATCATTATCATCCACTTGATTATTTTTTTTATATTTAAGCCGTTACCATTAAAATTATCCTTTTGTTCAATTTAATTGAAAAACTACCTAATTTATGATCGGGCAACATCTATGACTCGTTTCAAACCCGAGGCGACTCGTATCATCTGGTATGAGAGTCAATTAAATTAGGCACGTCTTACAATCTCGAGCTTTTCTGAGTAAGTTAAAAAAAATCAAAGTTTTAATTTAATTTTTTTCTATCTTTCTTTGTACTTCACATATAGTGCATTTAGTGTTTAAAAAAAAAGATACGAAAATTTAAAAAAAAATTGAGTTAAAAAAAAAGATAGAGAATTCAAAAAAAAAAAGTGTGTGAAAATTTAAAAAAAATTTGTAAGTTTTGATTCATTACTTCTTTCCCGATCTTCAAACCACCCTTCTTCACCCCAACGCCACTATACCGAAATTTTTTTAAGCCTACCCTTACCTTTTATCCTTTAACTCCTTGAATCCGACCTACAAGTTGCTAGTAAAAATCGAGGACAACCTTCTAGAATTTAGAGAAGTGAATTCGAGTTAAAAAAAAGCTGGAAATTGAGTGAGAAACACGAGCGTGAGTGTTCAATATTTATTTTCCTTGTGAGTGAACAAGTGAGAATTGTGGTGAGGTTTCTTTAATTTTGTTCAATATGTCTAGAAGCCCCGAACGTCGAGTAATAGGTGACGAGGAGTCTGATGCCGCTGGTGGTGGAAGAGGATTGCAACCATAAAGAAATGTTACCGGAGGTAGAGATCCTGATTTACAAATGCAAGTTGCATTACGAGAAGTCACACGCTTGCTCCATTCTATCACCGAATGTTTGGACCAAAGAGATGAACGGAGACAACGAGCAAACACCCCTCCAATTCTGAGAAGGGAACAAGAACGACCTTGGCTGCATGACAACGACATATACGAACAAAGTGAAGCTGACAGTAATCAAGCTTCTGAACAAAATGAACGAAGAAGAGGTCCATGAGCACGTGATCAAAGAGATCGGAGGCGGAAAGACGATGATCTCAAGAACATCAAGTTGACCATTCCTCCTTTTCAATGCAAGTCAGAACCTGAAGCCTACCTGGAATGGGAAAAGAAGATTGAACTTGTGTTCGATTGCCACAATTACTCCGAAAATAAGAAGGTTAAGTTAGCCGCTATAGAGTTCTCTGACTACGCCATGATCTGGTGGGATCAGTTGACGACGAGTCGAAGGCGCAACGGTAAACGACCAATCACTACATGGGCTGAGATGAAAGCGGCCATGAGACGTCGATTTATCCCTTCTTACTATCACCGGGAATCACATCAGAAACTCCAACACCTCTCACAAGGGACGAGAAGCGTCGAAGACTACTATAAAGAAATGGAAGTCGCTATGATCTGAGCTGACATTCAAGAAGAACGGGAAGCTACCATGGCTCGATTCTTAGCCGAACTCAACCGAGAGATAGCCAATGTCGTGGAATTACACCATTATGTTGAGATGGAGGATATGGTCCACATGGACATCAAAGTAGAAAAACAATTGAAGCAAAAAGGAGCATCCTGCAGCTATTCCAATCCAAAACCTTCGAAGTTGGGCCAAAGTACAATCAAGGGGTTTCCCCTAAACAAACCGAAGGATTCCACTTTCACCCCGAAGACAAACAAGCCTTTAGCCGAAACAAGCAAAGGCAAGGCTCCGGAGACTTCAAATGCTAGATCACGGGATATCAAATGCTTCAAGTGTCTTGGTCGAGGACACATCGCCAGCCAATGCCCGAATAGACAAACTATGGTGATGCGGGTTGACGGTGAGATTGAAACCAAAGACGAAGAAGAATGCGAGTCTGAATCTAACTCCGAGGCTGAAGAGGACATAGAACAACCAGTTGAAGGCGAATTACTCGTTGTAAAGTGAAGCCTCAGTCTTCAAAATGCTAGAAACGAGGAGCAACGTGAAAATATCTTTCACTCGAGATGCCAAGTGCAAGGTAAAGTCTGTAGCCTTATCATTGACGGAGGGAGTTGCACAAACGTAGTAAGCACCCTCATGGTGGAAAAGCTAGGATTGACGACGACAAAGCATCCAACTCCTTATAAGCTCCAGTGGCTCAACAACGACGGAGAACTTAAGGTTACCAAGTAAGCCTTAGTATCCTTCAGCATCGGGAAGTACTCCGATGAAGTGCTATGCGACGTAGTGCCGATGAACGCGGGACACTTACTCGTGGGACGTCCATGGCAGTATGACCGCCGAGTTATGCACGATGGCTACACTAATCGGTATTCCTTCAAGCATCTCGGAAGGAATGTGACACTTGCCCCCTTAACTCCTAAACAAGTCTTTGAAGATCAGCAAAAGCTGCGAATTTCCATTGATCAATCAAAAGAGAAAAGCAAGAAAAATGAGCGAGAAAAAAATACGAGTGCAAAAACAAATGAGAGAAAACAACAAAAAGAAAAAGATGAAAGTGAAAAAGAGAGCAGAAAATGAGTGTTCTAGTAAAAGCAAGTGATATACGAAAAGCTTTGAGTTTGAGGCATCCTATTACTTGCTTCTGTACAAAGAAGCGTTTTTGACCACTAACGATTTACCCGATAATCTCCCTTCTTCTGTGTTATCATTGATTCAGGAATTTGAAGACATGTTCCTGGAGGAGATACCAAGTGGTTTGCCACCATTCGAGGCATTGAGCACCAGATTGACTTGGTACCTGGAGCGGCTCTACCCAATCGACCTGCTTACCGGAGTAATCCCGAGGAAACAAAGGAACTCCAAAAGCAAATCACTGAATTGCTTGAAAAAGGTTACATTCGAGAGAGCCTAAGTCCATGCGCGGTGCCAGTGTTACTTGTGCCGAAGAAAGATGGCTCGTGGCGCATGTGTGTCTATTGTCCCGCCATCAATAAGATAACTGTTAAGTACCGACATCCGATACCCCGACTCGTTGATATGCTTGACGAGTTAAGTGGAGCAAAAATTTTCACAAAAATCGACCTCAGAAGTGGATATCATCAAATACGGATGCGCGAGGGTGATGAGTGGAAAACAGCTTTCAAAACGAAGCTAGGTTTGTATGAATGGTTGGTAATGCCATTTGGCCTTACAAACGCCCCAAGTACTTTTATGCGACTTATGAATCATGTTTTACGAGCTTTCATTGGCAAATCATGTGTTCTTTATTTTGATGACATTTTAGTGTACAGTAAATCTTTGGAGGATCACATCCAACATCTACGTGCGATCTTAGAAACACTGCGGAAAGAGGTATTGTACGCTAATCTCAAGAAATGTTCTTTTTGTACTGACAAGGTTGTTTTCTTAGGATACGTCGTAAGTGCAAATGGCTTGGAGGTGGACCAAGAGAAGGTTCAAGCAATCCAAGAATGGCCCCGTCCTACGACGATTAGCCAAGTACGAAGTTTCCATGGGTTGGCTAGTTTCTACCGCCGATTCGTGCCCAACTTCAGCACGATAGCCGCGCCTTTAACGAGCGTGATCAAAAAGAATTCAGCTTTCCATTGGACCGATGAGCAAGAACGGTCTTTTAATGCCATTAAAGAATGTCTTGTTAAAGCTTCATTATTATCCCTTCCCGACTTTACTAAAACTTTTGAAATTGAGTGTGATGCATCAGGTGTAGGGATCGGAGCCGTTCTAACTCAGAATGGAAGACCGGTGGCGTACTTCAACGAGAAATTGAGCAGAGCTGCACTTAATTACCCCGTGTATGACAAGGAGATGTACGCTCTCATAAGATCGCTTGAAACGTGGCAACACTACTTGAGGCCAAAAGAGTTCGTTATTCATTCGGATCACGAAGCGCTCAAGTACATCAAAGGCCAGCATAAGCTCAATAAAAGACACGCGAAGTGGATCGAGTACTTAGAATCATTCTCGTACGTAGTTAAGTACAAATAGGGTAAAGAAAATGTAGTAGCTGATGCGTTGTCACGGAGGCATGAAGGATTCCTTTTCAAGGAAAACAAGTTATGCATTCCGCAAGGTTCTATGCGAGACATGCTTGTGTTAGAGGCACATAGTGGTGGCCTTATGGGTCACTTTGGAAGAGACAAAACATTGTCCACTCTTCAAGAACATTTTTTCTCGCCAGGAATGCGAAAAGACATTGAACGGATCTGCAATCGTTGCATAACCTGCAAACAAGCTAAATCACGGGTTCAGCCTCATGGTTTATACACTCCCCTTCCTATTTCAGACACTCCTTGGATCGACATCTCCATGGATTTTATCCTTGGCTTACCGAGATCTAAAACGGGGAAGGACTCGATTTTTGTTGTAGTTGATCGTTTTTCTAAAATGTCCCATTTTATTCCTTGTTCTAAAACTGACGATGTTGTGCATATTGCAAACTTGTTTTTTAGGGAAATCGTTCGATTGCATGGAGTTCCAAGAATGATCATATCCGATCGAGACGTAAAATTCTTAAGCCATTTTTGGAGAACTCTGTGGGGAAAGCTAGGGACGAAATTTCTATTTTCAACCACTTGTCATCCTCAAACGGATGGACAAACCGAGGTGGTGAACAGAGCCCTATCGACCTTGTTGCGAGCATTGGTGCGGAAAAATCTCAAGACGTGGGAAGATTGTCTGCCCCACATTGAATTCGCTTATAACCAAACTGTTCATTCCGCAACTAAATTTTCTCCCTTCGAGATTGTTTACGGGTTTAATCCTTCCACTCCTCTGGATTTATTAGCATTGCCTTCTGACAAATTTATCCATTCTGATGCTAAAAAAAAGGCGGACTATGTAAAGGAACTACATAGAAAGGTGCGTGAGAATATCGAGGCAAGAACCAAGCAATACGTCCAACGAGCCAACAAAGGACATAGGCGCAATCTCTTTGAACCAGGGGACTGGGTTTGGGTTCATATGCGCAAAGAAAGATTTCCCGCGCAAAGGCGATCCAAACTTCTCCCAATGGGGGACGGTCCATTTCAAGTCCTTGAACGAATAAATGACAACTCGTACAAATTGGACTTACCAGGTGACTATAACGTGAGTGCAAGTTTTAATGTATCTGATCTATCTCCTTTTGATGTAGGTGATGATTCGAGGACGAATCAACTTAAAGAGGGAGGGAATGATACGGACACACCTATGGCGGAGATTAGCCGAGACACCCTCAAGCTACCCAATGGACCAATTACGCGTAGTCGGGATAAACAATTTAAGGAGGCCACCTTCAATTTTAGTGGCACAAATTTGGAACGAAGAAAGGAAGTACCCCAAGAACACACCGGACATTTACAATTTATTTAAGACCGAATATATTAGCTAATTTGGATGCTAATTTATTAATTAAGTTGTTTAGTTTAATTTTAATATATGTCTAGTGTTTAAAATAAAGTATTTTAATTTTTTTTTTATTAATGTTCGGTTATGTTTTATAGAAAATAATAAAGCCATGAGCATGAGCAGGAACACTTGAAATTGACGCATGGAGATTGAATGAATAAATAAGGGAGCCTTGAGTCAATAAAATAAAAAGCAAATGAGAAGCCAAATGGAGCAAAGAATGAATAAACAATCAAGCAAGGTGGGACGGCAAAAGATATGATAAGGGAGTTTGACTTTTGAAGATAAAAACAAGGTGGGATACTTTGTGGAATTTGAATTGACTAAAAAAAATTTTGCAAATGGTTGAATGGTAGGACGGCAAGCAAAGTGGAATTAATGGGGGATTAAACAATAATAACATGTGATAAATTGATAAAGCAAGGGCGGCAATGATTATTATTATCTTTTTTTTATGAAGAATTTAAATTCTATAAATAGATGTTTATTTTCAATTGTAAGACACCAACACTTGAATTCTTTTGAATGAATTTTCATTTTGGTGAGTCTAATTCACTCTCCTAAATTCCTCAAGGTTAGAATTGATTTATCTAGTTTCTAGTGGCGTCAATTTTCACTTTGTTACGAACTTATCATCCTTTCGGGTGTGGCGTTCAATTTATACCGTTGGTTCCTATCTTGCTAGATAGCGGGTCTCGGTTTATTCAACTTCCTTTCATTCATTTGAGACTTATAAGATTCGGGTCTTTAATTTTTATTAAAGGTTCCTTCTTGTTTCAAATCCCTATCATTATCATCCACTTGATTATTTTTTTTATATTTAAGCCGTTACCATTAAAATTATCCTTTTGTTCAATTTAATTGAAAAACTACCTAATTTACGATCGGGCAACATCTACGACTCGTTTCAAACCCGAGGCGACTCGTATCACTATCTACAAGGAAAGTGATGGCCGAAAATCCATCACTTAGAGGAGTAAAGAAATCGGCTACTGCATGGCAAAGGGGTGCCGAATTTTCCCTTTCATTTAGCTTGAATTTTAATTAATTAAGAAGGGCGTTTTCGGTTTTATACAAGAGGTTCCTAAATTTCTATAAATAAGGGGGGATAGCTCTTTGATTCTGGCAATTAAAACCCTAATTCTCTCTTCTTTCTTTGTGCCGAATTCTTTAGCCTCTCCCTCTCCAATTTTCTTTTCTTCAATTTCTTCAAAAGTCGAAACCTCTTCTCCATTCTTTTCCCCTTGAGTCGATTTCTCTAAAAAGCCGAAATCTCCATAGTTTTTCTTTATTCATCCTATTTGAGAATTAGTTCTATCTATTCCGGCATTTAAAACTTCCTTTGGCATTGCCGAATCCTCTCTCTAGTGCTAGCCGAACCTCCTGTGCTAAGGTAAGTGTCGACTTCTGATTAGTTCTCATGATCTATTCCCGGTTTTTGAAAGGCAAAAGTCGAAAAGCTAATAAGTTTAATGGTTCTATGTTGGGCGGCAATTTAGGATTTGAAGGAAGCTTGGTCAACTAGATCTAAAAGTCGAAAATAGCTAGTCTCCAATTTCGGGATTTTAAGGTAACGAGATTTTCCCTAGATTTTTACTAGATTAGTTCATTATATGCAAGAGCCTAACCTTATGATGAGGATTAACGGTCATAAATTGTGATAGTAGTTCTGACAAGGACTTGTGATGGAATTAAACATGGATCAGGCAAAGGAACGAATCCCTAAGTTTAAGAAACGAGCAGTATCTCCCGTTTGAGATTGGCCACTTGGTTGTGGACCGGCTTCTGAACAACACCTTAGGTAGATAGCAGTTGTGTCGACTACAGATAGCGTCGACATAGAAGGCATCGTTCTAACGATAATCAGGTGTGTAGGTCTCTAACACACTATTAATCCTGTATGTATGCCTATTTATATGTTATAGGCTAAAAAGCCGGAAAGAGGCTGTATAGACAGTCGAATGGAACCCTAAAAGGGTTAGGCAAAGATGCCAGGTACGTAAACATAGAACTCTCTATGTGTATTGAAATATATGTAAGCCTGCATGATGTTTTCTTTATGTGTGTATGCATGGGGAGGGATTTTGATACGATGAAGGGGAAGTGCATGACAGGTCACTTGGTGATCGGTGGTAGAAAACCCACAAATATAAATGCTAGGTCACATAGTGATCGGTGGCTATGCCACGTTTAATATTTCGTGAACATCAGGAATAGGCAGTTCGGCTGTCGTTACTGTGTATAGCGGATGGAGGGTTGGTTGTAGAAATCCCCAAGGTGTGATGGTTGGTACGAGATGGTGTGTAGAGGATGGAACCCTAGGATGGGATGGGTTATTAATCATTTGTTATTTGTTATATAATCATGATTGTTGCCTTTATGTATGGGCCAGGGCCCATAATGTGTTTGTGGGCTCAGGTCGTTGTGTGTTTTGAGATTTATACACTGAGTCTTGGTGACTCACGCTTTCCTTTTTCTCTACGCTTTCAGATGAGCAGTAGATCGTGGACATGGGAGCCGAGACGGACTCAAGGGGCCATCAAGTTTTGATTTCTCTATTTTCGATTATTTCAGTTTTTCTTAAGTTTATAGTTTTGGAAAATTTTTATGTAATAAGGCCCCCATAGATTATATTCATCTAAGTAGTTTCTTTATTTGTTTTTTTTTAAAAGATGTTCTGCAACTTATGAAATTGTGTCAAAGGTTTTATTATATTTAATAATAATACAAAGATTTATTTTCAAAAAGTCACTTCTTTATTCAAATATTAACTAATTAACTTGTGCTTTCTAAAACCGTTAAAATGTTATGTGTTCCATAACATGCCAGATCTGGTCAAAACGCATGGGCCGGGTTTGGGGTGTTACAGTTTTATTCCTTCGGAACGAGAAAATCTTAAATTCCAACTTAAATTAATCAAACATTTTTCAAAAGGAATTACATTTTAATTTTTTTTTCAAATTTTCAACATAAGGACATTAGTTAATCAATTTGGTACCAGTTTTGGGCGTACGAGGGTGCTAATCCTTCCTCGTACGTAACTGACTCCTGAACTTGTTTTTCTATTTCGTAGACCAGATTTATTTTTTACAATGTGATCCAATCACACCTAAACAAAAAAGGTTGGTGGCGATTCCATTTTCGTTTTAAAGTCAACCTCGTTTTCCAAACTTAAAAAATGGTTTCGACAGCTTGGCGGCTCCACTAGGGACTGGTTGAGAGTCAGACCATAGATTGATTAATTTTTGTCCTTTTGATTGAAAATTTGGAAAATTGTTTTGAAAAATCATGTTTTTTTCGATGCATTTGTTGGTGCTATGATTGCAATAATGTTGAGTCTCGCATTTCATTGCATGACCGTTCCGGTTACACCTTTTAAGTGAGAGTGAGAAACTATGCCTTCGTGAGGTTTTCACCTCCGCATGGGCTAGTGGATTACTTCCTGGATACATCCGTACCTATGTTTTCGTGAGATTTTCATCTTCGCATGGCTATAGAGAAATGTATTCCCCTAAATTGAACTCGATCCATATGAGCCTATAATGGGTGAGGATTGAGGAATCTGTTGGTTCAGGTATCCTCTCTTTAAAACCAAACCACATATAGTGAACCCTAGGAGCCCACTTTAGGTAGAACTATGTTGAACCCTAGCAGTCACCTGGATAGGTGTTTGACTATTTTCTGTTTGATTGGATTTTTACCATCTGCATATGATACTAACGTTTTTTCTCTTGTTTATGACTACATTGCATTCCATCATCATAGAAAGGAGGTGTTGATTCATATTCGATTGCTAAATAGAAGAGTTTGTTATAGGAAAATGGATTGCTTGATAAAGTGGGTTATAATACGTTCGTCCAAATATAGTCCAAGTAAACACAACGAGAAAAGATTGATAGTATATGACTTTACCTCATTACCCGGGGATTCAAGCCAATAAGGCAAGAGTCATCACGTCTCAACTTTCTTAAGGAAGCTTGTGAGCATCGCGGAGGATAAGTGGGTGAAGAGTCACGACCTAGATTAAGCAACAAAGAGCTAGAAGAGGCATCTATTGAGGAAGTTCACGGGACACGACCATAACATCCGAATATGAAGAAAAGGATTGGTGTCCTCACCTGGGCTATGAGGACAAAGCAGCATACGTAATCCGTTTTTTGTGAAGAAATTTATTTTCTAGAGAATTTCTTCTAATGGAATTGAATTCAGAATCAATGCCTCTTTTTCTTTTTGCATTCATTCCATGCCTTTGCATTGCATTTCATGCATTTGCATTGCATCACATCACATGCATTAAAATTTGTAGAAAGACTCTAATTAATTAAAAATTATTTCAGTAACCTGGAAACGAAAAAAACCTTACCAAATACGCATCCCTACGATACAAGAAAAAAGACCAGGTCAATGGACAAAAGACTAGAAAAAATGGAGCAAATGCAAAAGGATATGCAAGAATGAATGCAGGCACAGATGCAAGAGCAGCTGGCTAAGATCCAGCAAGAGATGAGGGATCAAATGATGGAGTCCCAAAGAAACATGATGGCTCAATTGTCCCAACTGCTGGTAGGAAGGATGGACAAAGGGAAAGACACCATGGATAATGTCGAGGAAAATAATGAAAATACTCAATATCCTCCTGGTTTTATTCCAACACATGTACAGGTACAACCTGAGATAAACTCACAGAGACTATCTGTCACGATTAATCCCCAACAGTTTCAGGTTGGGGCTTCAATACTGATGAATTCCCAAACTAGATCAGGCTCTACTCCAGAGGGTAATCCTGCCAATCCCGCTGTTTCCAATCTAGATAATGTAGTAGAAAGAGAAAGAGCAAGAAGGGAACTCCCAAAGCAGTTAGAGGACCGATGTAAATGGCTGGAAGAAAAATTCAGAGCAATGGAGAGCGCTGATAATTATAGAGGAATCGATGCTAAGGATCTAAGCTTGGTTCCGGACCTAGTACTTCCCCACAAGTTCAAAATGCCGGAGTTTGAGAAGTACAGCAGAAATAGTTGTCCCGAAGCTCATATCACTATGTTCTGCAGTCGTATGACTGGGTATGTCAATAATGATCAATTACTGATCCACTGCTTCCAAAACAGTCTGACTGGGGCAGCATCCAAATGGTATAACCAATTGAGTCATACCAGGATTAGTTCATGGAGAGATTTAGCTCAAGATTTCATGAAGCAGTATAGTCATGTAACGGATATGACCCCCGATAGAATCACTTTGCAGAATATGGAGAAGAGAACAAATGAGAGTTTCCGACAGTATGCCCAAAGATAGAGGGAAGTCGCTATACAAGTCCAACCACCTCTACTGGAAAAAGAAACCACGATTCTCTTCATCAATACTCTAAAGGCCTCGTTCATTAACTATATGTTGGGAAGGGCCACCATGATCTTTTCAGATATGGTAATGTCCAGCGAGATAATTGAGAATGCTATAAGAAGCAGAAAGATAGACGCGGGAGAAAGCACAAAAAGATCAACTTCGAGAAATAAGGAAAATGAAGTAAATATCCTGAGCACGCATAAGACCAAAATCAATAGCTATCAAGGCTCTTCAAGGCAAGAATTCAACTCGAGGCCAAATACAGAAAGGCTCCAATTCACATCCATCTCGATAACATATAAAGAGCTGTATCAGAATCTTTTTTATGTGCATGTAGTGTCTCCATTCTACTCGAAACCTATGCAACCTCCGTACCCAAAATGGTATAATGAGAATGCCCAATGCGAGTACCACGTGGGAACAACGGGGCATTCAATTCAAAACTGCGCTACATTTAAAAAATTGGTCGAAAGGCTCATTGAAAGAGGAATTGTGAAAGTCGACGATTCCTTAGAACCTAATCACTCGGATGAAGCAGTGAATATGATAGTTGAAAGTAGAGGTAGAAGAGTTGCAATTCCTTGAAGAAGTCAGAGGCTTGGAAGGAATATTAGGGAATCTTAACATTAATGACATATCCAAAGAGGGAATCGGGGAATGAAAGTTTCCAAGCCCTTACATACTTGGGAAGATTTTAAACAATGGGACTGTGGAAGGGATCCCTGTATTTTTAGAGCTAATGTAGAGTAATATTCAAAACATGCTTGTTGCTTTAATCCTAGAGGCAATAAGAATCTTTTTGTGAAATAGGCTTGTGTCCAGAATTTTTATTTCAATAAAATGCATCTTTTTAAGCAAATATTTTTTCATTCTTTACATTTCAGGCTATACATTCTTTTGTTTTTTAGAATATTCTTTCATACTTTATTCATGACCATACCATACAAATAATCATCCTTAGAATCATTTATTCTTTGGATTTTTTTCCTTCGTGCCTAGGTACCCCGATATTAACGACATGAGCGACGTTGTTACTAACTCCTTTTTTGAATGAGATATGGGTCTAAGGGATCTAAGGACTTTGAAGATGACAGAGATTGTAGCCTATCTTTTGATTTGTTAAGGATGGTAGAACAAGATGAAATAGACTGTACCTTGCGAAAGGTCACTAGACGTTGCGAGCCAAGGAAATGGGTAAAGATCGAAGCCTAACTCACAACAGAAATAAGGTGAGACATCATTGAGTTATTTTCAAGAGTTCAAAGATGTTTTCGCATGATCATATCAAGGCATGCCAGGCTACTGAAATGTGGGTATGCTGTTAAGGTTGGGAAAATCTTAGAAGAGATCCATGAAGGTGTTTAAAGAACCCATGTTAATGGTTCTACAATGGCCAGGCTAATCAAGAGATCCAGGCTCCTAGTTTACCAAGAAAGACAAATTGCATCAATTACACCGTAAATGCCAAATTGAGGAAGACAAGACTTATGTGCCTCTTCCATTTTTTCTATATGTGGGACATAGATGTTATGGGGCCGATCTCGTCAAAAGCATCTAGCCGACACCAATTCATCTTTGTGGTTGTCAATTACTTCACTAAGAAGGTGAAGGTCACTTCATATGCCAAAGTTACAAAGTCAACTGTCATCAAATTCAAATCAAATCCAAATCCAAATCCAAATCCAAATTCAAGTTCAAATTCAAATTCAAATTTAAGTTCAATTGCAAATTCAAATTCAAAAAAAGTGGCAACAAAGAATGCCAGAAAGGAAGTGATTGTTCCGCAAGTCGACATGAAACTCGCTAGCATGTCTAACATAATTGCACAATGTCAAAGATTTACAGTCTGTTCAAAGATCAAACACCATATCAGGCAGCAAAGGCAGCCAAAAACCATTCAAAATTTTTGAAAAATGACTGAGATTTGTAAAGGTTGGCATAGAGAAGTTACCATTTACCCTCTATGCTTCTTGAACGTTGACCAGGACCTTCACTGGGGTAACATCTTTCTCATTGGTTTATGAAAGGGAAGCAATTGTTGGAAGTTAAGATTTCTTTTCTCCAAGCTTTGATTGAATTAAGAATTGGATAAAGCAGAATGTCTCTAGTAAGCTTGATTGAAAGTATTCATCATGGTCGAATGTACCAAAAACGAATGATACGGGCTTATGACAAAAAGGTACGCCCAAGAGAATTTCATGATAGGGACCTAGCATTAAGAAGGATTCTTCTCATACAAAAGGACTTTAGAGGAAAGTAAATGCCAAATTTAGAAAAACCTTATGCGATGAAGAAGGCTTGTTCTAGAAGATGATTAACTTTGACCAAAGATGGATGGCAAGGACATGCTAAAGCCGGTGAATTCAGATTTCATCTAAAAGGAGAGGCCAAGGTGAAAACCAGCAAAAGGCGCCTTGAGACCTTTTAAAAAAAACAACTTAAAAAAATAAAATAATAAAAGAAATAAAATATAAAAATCAAATAAAAAATTCAATCAAAAAAGGAAGAAAGGAAAAGGAGAGGCCAAGGCGAAAACCCGCAAATGGCGCTTTGAGACCAAAGGGGATTTGAGTTGAAAACTCGAAAAGGGCAGCTCAAATTTTAATTGAAAGTGAGTCATACAGTAGTCTTGCTATACTTGAATTAACAATGAGGAAGTATGTTACGTCTTGGGCATCGACAAAGTACTCCGGATCCCCTAAACACATATTGAGCTTAAAATGGTCCTCAAGAAGTTTGAACAAAGAATCTCAGGCTGCGATATCTAGGCCACCTAGTTTCCATCTTACCCATTCTGAATTTGCTATATTTAATTATTTTATTCGTTTCCAATAAATTTCCTTCTTGATTGCATTTGCTATCTTTGCTTAACTTATTTCGAGTTATGCTCCTAATTAATTTCCTTCTTGTCCATTGTTATGATCTTTTTCAAGCATTTTGCATTGAAATAACGATTAGTGGACTAATAATATTTTCATAAAAGGGGTTTCGCATATTACTCTGGAAGCTTCTAAATAATACAAAAACTTGAAACAGGACTATTGTTTAAAACTCACCAAGTTTAAGGGATGGAAATATTGGTGGAGGAAGAGTCTAAACTGAGACTATCTCTCCGAATTTTTGTCAAAAATGGTGATTGAACAAAATGACAAGATATTGCGTCAATGATACAATCTTGACAAAAAATGGGCAATGTTAACCCAAGTGTAAAAGGGGAATCATTCTCGAGAAAAAAATAATATTCTGTATCCATGCAAATATCATGCATACATATTTGGTTAGGTCACCCGGGGAGTGATCAGTTGATTGAACAAGTTACAGATCCTATACTTTTGATTTGCAGCTGGTTGGATCGAAGAAGATGCAGATCCTATATTCCTGATTTACAGTAGGTTGGATTGAAGATGAAACAAATTCTATACCCTTGAGTTGTAGTGGGATGGGTTGAAGTTGATACAGATCCTATAGCCATAAGTCGCAGTGCGATGGTTTAAAGATGGTACAAATCTTATATCCCCAAGGTACAGTGGAAGGAACCCTGAAGTTACAGTGGGGCAAATCTGTTGAGCAAGATATAATTGTTTTCTCGGGTTTTCTGTCAAGAATACCAGCCAGACAAGATGGCAGCATAACACGTCAGTGATAAAGCCCTGATAAACAATGAGCGATGACACCTTAAACATTTAAAAAGGGATCATTCTCATGAAATTCCGCATTCATGCAAGACACATTTAGTTAGGAGAATTTGATTCATTCCAATCATTACATCCTAATCACTATACATTTAAAAGATCATTCACATGACATTCTACATTCATGCAAATGTCATCCATAACATCATTTAGTTAGGAGCATTTGATTCATTCCAATCATTGCATCCTAATCATTGTACATTAAAAAATAATAATAATAAAAGCGATCATCCTCATGACATTCTGCATTCATGCAAATGTCATCCATAATATCATTTAGTTAGGAGCATTTGATTCATTCCGATCATTGCATCCTAATCCTTAAACATTTAAAAATGAATCATTTTCATGACATTTTGCATTCATATCATTCATAACAAATGTGGCTAGGAGCATTTGATTCATTCTGGTCATAGCATCCTGATCATTTGGCATAAACATATGCATGTGGAACTGAGTCTACAGGACGTGTCCCTCAAAGGACGGTGTAGCAACATCGGTGAATTCACAGATCTTATCTCCCTAAGCAGTAGTGGAGCAGATCAAATTTGGCGAATCTTATCTCTATGTATCGGAAATGGAGCAGATTCAAGCCACCAACCTTATCTTCCTGAAGTTGCAGTGGAGTAGGTTGAAGATACAAGTCTTATCTCCCTGAAGTAGCAGCGGAGTAGATTGAAGATTGTAGATCTTATCTCCCTAAGCAGTAGTGGAGCAGATCAAATTTGGAAAATCTTATCTCCATGTATCAGCAATGGAGCATATTCAAGCCACCAACCTTATCTCCCTGAAGTTGCAGTGGAGTAGGTTGAAGATACAAGTTTTATCTCCCTGAAGTAGCAGCGGAGTAAACTGAAGATAGTAAATATTATTTCCCTAAGCAGTAGTGGAGCAGATCAAATTTGGTGAATCTTATCTCCATGTATCGAAAATGGAGCAGATTCAAGCTACCAACCTTCTCCCTGAAGTTGTAGTGGAGCAGGTTGAAGATACAAGTCTTATCTCCCTAAAGTAGCAGCGGAGCAGACTGAAAATTATAAATCTTATCTCCCTAAGCAGTAGTAGAGCAGATCAAATTTGGCGAATCTTATCTCCATGTATCAGCAATGGAGCAGATTCAAGCCACCAACCTTATCCCCCTGAAGTTGCAGTGGAGCAGGTTGAAGATACAAGTCTTATCTCACTGAAGTAGCAACGGAGCAGATAGAAGATTGTAGATCTTATCTCCTTAAGCAGTGTGGAGCAGATCAAATTTGGCGAATCTTATCTCCATGTATCGGCAATGGAGCAGATTCAAGCCATCAACCTTATCTCCCTCAAGTTGCAGTGGAGTAGGTTGAAGATACAAGTCTTATCTCCCTGAAGTAGCAGCGGAGCAGATTGGAAATTGTAGATCTTATCTCCCTAAGCAGTAGTGGAGCAGATCAAATTTGGCGAATCTTATCTCCATGTATTAGCAATGGAGCAGATTCAAGCCACCAACCTTATCCCCCTGAAGTTGCAGTGGAGCAAGTTGAAGATACAAGTCTTATCTCCCTGAAGTAGCAGCGGAGCAGATTGAAGATTGTAGATCTTATCTCCTTAAGCAGTAGTGTAGCAGATCAAATTTGGCGAATCTTATCTCCATGTATCGGCAATGGAGCAGATTCAAGCCACCAACCTTATCTCCCTCAAGTTACAGTGGAGCAGGTTGAAGATACAAGTCTTATCTTCCTGAGGTAGTAAGGAAGCAGACTAAAGATAGCAAATCTTATCTCCCTAAAGTAGTGGCGGAGCAGATTGAGGCTACAAGTTTCCTTGAACTTGATCGAAGCGCTAATTCCTATGCCTTTGAAGATGTATTGGAAGGGAATGAAGCTATTCGAAGAAAAAGCACTGAAAGAAGTCAAGATTCGACAAAACCGGGCAGAATTGGCCTTTTTTGAAGTCTTTGCTCTATTCTAGTTACACGACAATGAGCAAAGAGGGCCAGTTGTAACGGTCCTATTTCACTCGGGCCCATTAACCAACCAGATTCAAACAAAAAAACAAATTAATAATAATAACCCAAAAACAACAGTCCGTTAATTTTTGTTACAGTAGCCCAAAATCCAGAACCAATAAACCCAAGTGGCCCAATTTTTAAAACATTTCTAGAAACCTCTAGGGTTTTTGGAACCTCCAGCGTCGCACGCACGTCGCAGCCACGTAGCCTCACACGCCCCGAGCCATAGCTCCTACGAGTAGTTTCTCCACAGCTGTACCTGCAACAAGATGATGGCAAACAGAATACAGCAAAGCAACAATATTTTTTTTTATTTTATTTCTATTTGGCTATAAATAGGGCCGAAATCAAATGAAAAAGGATCCTGATTTTTTTGTATATACGAACGCACATATAATGAATACAAAGAGAAAAAGCAATTGAAAAAATAGTTTTGAAAGGTGATTTTTAGGTTTTGATAATCTTTTTCTTTCGTTTTTTCCTTCTTTCTTCTTTCTGCATCTGTTTTTTCTTGTTGATAAACCGTAAAAGTAACATATTTTAATCCCACATTTAGCATACTTTTGGATGATTTATCCTTTGATTTATGTAAAAAGATGCTCTTAATCCTTTCTTTTCATATTTTATACTCAGGAAAGCACCAAAGGATAAAAAGAACGAGAAACGGGCTTAAAACGGACCAAATTAGGCCAAGAGAGAAATCGACACGGCCTAGCCCAAAGACCACACAGCCGTGCCTCATTAAATTACTAGAGCACAGCTTGATCACGATTTACATGGCCGTGCCTCATTAAAGAAGTTCGAGCACGGCCTGGCCACGGTTCACACGGGCGTGTGCCAAGGCCGTGCCCCTGTCGCTGGAAAGAGCAATTTCATTCGAAAAAGGATACTTGGAGGCAAAGAAACACATTCCAAAGCCTATTCAAACACCCTATAAGGAATTCTACTTAAATTAGGATACTTAGGGGCCAAGCAAGGCATCACAAAGTCTATATAAACACCCAAGGGGACGACTTGAGAGGGGAGTTTGGTAGAAGCCGAAAGGGCGAAAGCAAGGCCAAGGAGCCAAGCCGAGAAGGTCAGAGTTAGGGAATAACGCAAGGATAGCCAGTTGATCCATTCCAAGAAGCCGGAGTTATACTCAAGACGGCGGAATTCTCCTTTGATTCCTTCAGGGGGTTTTAGGGTTTTCCTATGTTTTGTTTTAATTCTTAATTTTTGTATTTCTTTTATTCTTTTGAACTTATTTATTATTCCTATTTTTTGAAACCGTCTAAATATATTATTTTGAATGATTATTTTAACTTGTTATCTTTATACCTTCATTTATATATATATTTTTTGTTTTGTTTAATTATATAGCTATTCATTTTAAAATTCTCTTTTATATCTCTTTGTTTTAAAGACTTGTATAATACTTAATTTAAATACTCCTATATATTATTATTTTATACATACATATATAATTTATATTAAAATCATTCTATTCTATGTACATACTATTGATTTCATATTATTATATATATTTTCTTTTAAATCTATCATGTATGTAGTTTATTTCTTTAAAAAACTGTATTTTATTTTATATTTTTGTTTATTTAAAACATTTTCATATATTATTATCTCTTTTTTACATTATTTATATTAAGTTTTTTATTTCATGTACATTATTAATTTTAGGTCAATATATTTTGTTTTGAATTATTTTATATAATATTCACTTCAAATTTATTCTTCCATAATATCTATTTTAAAAATCATTTATTCATTATTATGTTTATTTT
Organism: Gossypium australe; assembly: GCA_005393395.2. NCBI lineage: Eukaryota > Viridiplantae > Streptophyta > Magnoliopsida > Malvales > Malvaceae > Gossypium > Gossypium australe. The sequence goes on from CM016614.1 coordinate 16,333,888, forward strand.
CATTATATGATCTATTTCAAACTCTCCCATGTATTGCTTATTTTAAATTTTTATACATTCTATCTATTTTTAATCGTTTTTACATTGTGTTGATTTTCAATTTTCCATTTTTCACAATACAATTTTAATTTTATTCATCCACATTTGAAAGCTTACTACATTTTGTTTATTTTAACTTCTTTTTCTTTAAAAGATTTCATTATTTGATTATTAATGTTAGTTTTGTAAATAGAATTGCAAGGTTATCACAATTGTATATTTCGAATCGTATGTTCGTATTGTTATCTTTGTCATTTTTTGTATGATGTTGTATTCACATATTATTATTCCATGCTCGATACTATATTTTTGTTTCTCATTATCGAATAGTAATTCAATAAAAGCATTTTGAGTCGATTTTAAAATAGCTTATTTAAAAGGATTTTAAAACAAGGCAATATTTGATGTTTGGAAATTCGAGGAATTGTGCCCTAACGTGCTGAGTTTCAGTTCTTCATTTGACAAAATAATTAAATACCCTTTTAATCGCATGATTTGGAAATTGCGAGATGATTTTGGTTTCGAGGTTTAAGATGTCATATCCTAACATGTTGGATATGGTGTTTTATTCCTTCGGAACGAGAAAATCTTAAATTCCAACTTAAATTAATCAAACATTTTTCAAAAGGAATTACATTTTAATTTTTTTTTTTGAAATTTTCAACATAAGGACATTAGTTAATCAATTTGGTACCAGTTTTGGGCGTACAAGGGTGCTAATCCTTCCTCGTACGTAATCGACTCCCGAACTTGTTTTTCTATTTCGTAGACCAGAATTATTTTTTACAAAGTGATCCAATCACACATAAACAAAAAAGGTTGGTGGCGACTCCATTTTCGTTTTAAAGTCGACCCCGTTTTCCAAACTTAAAAAATGGTTTCGACACTCCTGAAGCAATAGCTAAATCTGTTAACCAGTTTGTGTCACTAAGTGTTAAAGTATAGGTTGTTAGTTTGTTAATAGAGTCTGGTATACTGTTAGCAAATTAGTTAGTAGCAGTTAGTGAAGTTAGTCATTCCTTGGTAGTATATAAACTCAACCTTTGTACTATTAAGAAAATAGAAATTGAATAAAAACACAATTTGTATCTCAATATTTTTCCTTCATTTCAGTATTTCTTTCTATTATCAAAATTATGTAGAGTAGCTTACATGGTATCAATGGCCGTTATTCTGGAGCCCTAACTCTTATTTGCTTCCATGGTTACCAACGCCTCCCCTGATTTCACCTCTGTTGAGCACGGATGTTCAACTTTCACCGGAGCTCGAATTGTCAACTCTTTCCCTCGCCATGACACTGTTATGTTGGCTGCTGGAAACTTTGTTCAGTGGCAACAACATATTCGCCTCATTATTGAAGGTTATGAACTGACCGGATTTCTGGAAGGTACATTGTCCGCTCCTCCACATTTTGTGACGTCGCCAGAAAGATCTCTCGTTCCAAATCTAGAGGCCTCGGTGTTTATTCAACAAGATCAGTTGCTTGCCTCGTGGCTTCTCTCCACCATCTCTCATTCTCTGTTGCCTTCGTTCACAGACGCTCGCACAGCTTGTAATGTATGGAATACGGCCACTCAACTATGTGCGGCAATCATCGGTGCGAAATTGTTACGTATCCGTCATGACCTTCATTCTTTCAAGAAAGGTATTCTTTCTATTTCAGAATATGTTTCCAAAATTCAGAACATTTGTGCCTTGATCGAGGCCTCTGGCTCTCGGATCTCGGAAGCAGAGAAAGTCGAAGTTGTTCTTGCAGGCCTACCTCTCGAATTTGACGATGTTCTCACATTCACCTCCTTCTCTACTGAAACCTTTTCATTTCAACGATTAGTAGATGTGTTGTTGGAATATGAGACAAGACTTACTCGTTTCATTCAAGATCTTCCACTTCAGGCCAACTTGGTGGAGTCCACTCTGTCTTCGATGATGATAGATCCTAGTCGTGGTGGTCGTTCGCTGTCTGGTGGTCGTGGCAGAGGTTTTAGAAACTGCCCTCAATGTTAGATTTGTGGCAGATTTGGGCACTTAGCCCAGCGGTATTATTACCGCTTTGACCATGAGTACAGGGGTGTTTCGGCTCTGAACACGGCTCTGATCATGGCGCCATCTGGAGATGATGGTAACGGCCCGCGCAATGTGCTATTTGGAGAGCACCGATGGTGGTCGGCTCACGGTACTCCAGCCTCGCTTGGTGGACGTGGCGGTCTGGATCCTTTCGGCGAACTTGGGTGGTACGTCAGCCCTTCAGTCGTAACACTAATGGCGTGCCCATATGGTTTTGGGATCGGGAATTTTGCTGCACCGTTTCAACCTGTAGTTAGGGTTTCTAACCTTTTTTCTTTTCCTGGCAATTTTGTAGTAGGTGGAGTGCCTAATGGACCAGTCCCACATGGGCCACATGTTAAGTCTTCCATGCCGCCACCCATGGAAAATCAAATTGGGTCACCTGGTGTTGGGCGGCATGCCTTTAGGTGCTATGGTGCATCTAGGCCCCATAGTTTATGCCATAGAGTTGGGCCTTATAGTAGGCTGAATAATGGAGACCCAATTGCTGGCCAGAATAATGGGCCAAGTGCCAATCTTGTTGGGCTTAAGGTCACTGGTAATGCTTCCGTTCAACATCGTGGTGTGCCGTGACGCACTAAACCGAGGGTGTTGGTTCATGATGTTGACGCCTCACCTTGCGTTGGATTGTCTCGTGTTCTTGATTTTAATGCCTTAGATTTTTTGACCACGTCTGGGTCCAATGCCAATACAAATCGATATGGCTTTAATTTTGATAATGAAAATTCTAATGTTCCTATGCTTGTACAGACCACGTCTTAGTGTCCTGATTCCGGGGCTACACACCATGTTTGTTGAGAAGACACGGCTTTGTGTGACTCCATGCCCTACTCAGGTATGTCTTCTCTTCTTATGGGTAATGGAACCCTTGCAAAAATATCATATGTTGGGAATTCGAATTTACATACAACCAGTAAATTGCTTCGTCTGTCTAATGTGTTGTGCGTGCCTAATATACGGAAGAACCTGTTGTCAGTATCTAAGTTTGCTAAGGACAATAATGTGTTTTTTGAGTTTCATCTATCGTATTGTGTGGTTAAGGACATCCTGACACGGGAAACTTTGCTGCGAGGCTACACTCGTGACGGGCTCTACTATTTTTCAGCAGCCACTTCCGACTCCTCTGTCCTTACTCCATCTACTCTCAACACTAGTCTTCAGCCCCCTGGTGATGGTGATGATGTGTTTGCTTTATGGCACCGCAGACTTGGTCATCCATCTGCTTCAGTTGTTAAAAGTGTTCTTGATAAATGTAAAATTGTTTCTAATAAATTGTGCCTTGATAATATTTGTACTGCCTGTCAAAAGAGGAATTCTCATAAGCTGCCTTTTTTTTGTTACGGATTTTTTTACTTAGTTGTCTCTGACTAATGGGGCCCGACATCAGTTTCATGTGGCAGTAATCTGTATTATATTTCATTCATCGATATGTATAGTCGATTTACCTGTATTTATCTCATTCAGCGTAAGTCTCAAGTCGTGGAATGTTTTCTTTAGTTTTAAAAAATGATTCAAACTCAGTTTGGGAAAGGCATTAAAAGGTTTCAGAGTGATTAGGGCGATGAGTATCGTGCCTTCACGACGATTTTGAATAATCTCAGAATAATTCATCGATTGTCCTGCCCACATACGTCAGAACAAAACGGGGTAGCTGAGCGAAAAAATAGACATGTTGTTGAGACTGGTCTTACTCTCTTGACTCAAGCCAATCTACCTATGGATTACTGGGGTTATGCCTTTTGTAGTGCTATCTATCTTATAAATCATCTAACTAGTCAAGTCTTGAAAGGGAAGTCTTATTATCAAGTTCTTCATGGTCGTGAACCCACATATGATCACTTACAGGTTTTTGGATTCTACTATTTTCCGTATCTGCGTCCGTTTACATATCACAAACTGGATTTTCGTTCTCAGCAGTTCACATTCTTGGGATATAGCTCTCAACATAAAAGGTATCTCTGTCTCACACTGGATGGTAAGGTCATCGTGTCTCGGCATGTTATATTTGATGAACGACGATTTTTATTTTCTTCGTTTACCGTAACTTTAGTTGATACTAGCCCGACCGTCTCCACATATGTTCCTCTGATTAAGACTAGTGTCCCATGTCCTATTGCCACAAAGGTGGGAACCAGTGATGATATGCCATCTCAGCCTAGCTCAACTTCTGTACCATCCCATTCCAGTAATCATGATCCCTCGACTGTGTTCGAGACTACTAATGGGGATCTTCGTGTCTCGGGTTCCACAGATGGTGGTGGTTGTTCTACTCAGGGACTTGCTTCGGTTCTATGCTCCTCGGCTCCTCCACCTATTCCGACGGGGAACACTCATAATATGGTGACTAGATCTAAAGCTGGAATTTTTAAACCCAAGACTCTGATGGCAGAGGTTCTTGACTATGAACCACGCACAGTTGAAGAGGCATTAGCTGATCCAAAATGGAAATGTGCCATTCAATCGGAATTTGATGCACTTATAGCTAATTCCACTTGGGAACTTGTTCCTTTGCCCCATGACCGAAAAATGATAGGGTGCAAGTGGCTTTTCAGGATAAAGAAAAATCCTGATGGTACGATTGCTCGGCGAAAGGCTAGACTTGTTGCGAAAGGGTGCTCACAGGTTCCTGGGTGTGATTTTAAGGAAACGTTTAGCCCGGTGGTCAAACCTGCGACTATTCGAACCATATTGACGGTTGCTGTTTCTCGTGGCTAGCAAATTCGTCAAGTAGATGTTAAAAATGCATTTTTAAATGGTGATCTCATTGATGAAATCTTTATGCAACAACCCCTAGGTTATGTTCAGACCGGTCCGGATGGGGAACAGTTGGTGTGTCGTCTGACAAAAGCTTTGTACGGGCTGTGTCAAGTTCCACAGGCCTGGTTTACAAAGTTAAAGGAGTTTCTTGTCTCTACCGAATTTCTCGCATCCAGATCTGATGCATTCTTGTTTGTCCGTGTAACGACCAAATCTGTTATTTATGTTCTGGTTTATGTAAATAATATTATTGTTACAGGGAGTGCAACTGACAGTATAAATAGTTTTGTTCAGCTGTTACATAGTGAGTTTTCCCTGAAGGACATGGGGGATCTACATTACTTCTTGGGTATTGAAGTCACTAGATGCCACTCGAAGTTTACATTTATGCCACCGTAAGTACATTAGAGATCTTCTTGACAAGAGTTTCTTGACTAATGCAAAGAGTGTTCATACTCCAATGGTCAATTCGCCTACGTTGTCTAAAGATGAAGGTGAGCGTCTTGTTGATCCTACAAAGTATCGAAGTCTTGCTAGTGCTCTTCAATATATGGTGTTGACCCGGCCGGATATTGGGTATGCAGTAAATCGTGTGTGGCAGTTTATACATGCACCTACTTTAGTTCATTTGGTGGCTTTGAAAAGAATCTTATGGTATTTACGTGGAATTCTTGATCATGGTTTAGTTTTTCGTCCGTCCGATAGATTGCCTCTTGTTGGCTATGCTGATGCCAACTGAGGATTGGATTTTGATGATCGTCGGTCTACGACGGGGTTTTGTGTGTACTTCGGTGATACGCCCATATCATGGTGTTCGAAAAAGCAACAAGTTGCATCTCGATCAACGACAGAAGCAGAATACCAAAGTCTTGCTGCCACCACCAGTGATATTACGTGGTTAGTCTCTCTGTTAACAGAGTTACAGATTCAATCTGTTGATTCTCCTACTATTTGGTGTGACAATTCTAGTGTTGTTGCCATTGCTGCCAATCTAGTGTTACACTCCAAGTTCAAACATGTTGAGCTTGATTTATTTTTTGTCCGTGAAAAGGTCGCTGACGGTTCACTCGTTGTTGGTGAGGTACCCGCATGTGACCAAGTTGCTGACATATTTACAAAACCATTGTCTGTCTCTTTGTTTACTCGGTTCGTTCCACACTTCGGGTCTTACTTATTGAAAAGTTAGGTGAATGTTAAAGTATAGGTTGTTAGTTTGTTAACAGAGTCTGGTATACTGTTAGCAAATTAGTTAGCAGCAGTTAGTGAAGTTAGTCATTCCTTGGTAGTATATAAACTCTACCTTTGTACTGTTAAGAAAATAGAAATTGAATAAAAACACAATTTGTATCTCAGTATTTTTCCTTCCCAAGCTGAGATTGAATATAGGAGGACAAGAGGCTTATGGTGTTTGTGTGAGGCCAAGTATGTTCCTAGTCATAAATTTACAAAGCCATAGCTCAAGAAGCATGTAAGAAAAGTACCGCTTCAAATTTAATGGAGCTGTCACTTAGGTGCTGGTTCGAAGGACAAACTCCTTCCTTGAAGACGCCACGTGGGAGATTCTACATTACCTATAACAACAATTTCCTCAATTTAATCCTTGAGAACAAGGATTGGGGGGGGGGGGGGGGGGGACACTTATTTTGCAACAATCGCAGTATTGTGATTCTTTCTTAGTTGTTTAGTGGAATGTTGCATTTGCATCTATTTTTCAAGTTTTTTGTTAAGAAAATCTAATGCTGACATAAGGATGAAGTTAAAAATTGTACTCAAGTTCTCAAGTTTGATAAAATAAAATAAAAAAGTATTGACCATGTCATATATTGACTTGTATGATACAGTAACTAAAATTCTTGTTTAGATACAAATTCAAATTATGTTACCCTTGATCTCTATCGTATAAATAATACATTTTATTAACTAAAAAAATGCATTATTTTTTAAAATCAATTTTTACTTTGAACTAACGCCTATGACCGCAGACAATTATAAGGTACATTTGACCCAATGATCAAACAGACTTGAGATTTACCCCCCGCGACATACATTTAAAACAAGAGGCAATAACAAGCAATATCACGTGTTGAGATTTAACCCCTCCCCTTAAAAAAAATAATGTCCGGCATTCCTAGTTTTCACAGCCCCCGAAATCACCTTTAGCTCTCTAACAAATGCTAATAAAACCAATTGCATCATTATGCTATTATAGGTAAAGAGGGGAACGGATGCCCTGAAATCCTTTCTTAGTCAAAATGCCATAATACGATACAATCCGGATTAAATCACAGATCATGTTTTGCACAAGTATTTACATACAATCATCTTTGATATTACTTAATCCCATAAGTTTAGGAGTGTACTACGTGAACAGCATGGCACTCGGGTGTTCAGATTTAGAGAAGGTTCGCTTATGCAGCCTCAGCAAATCCAATTTGCATGTTCCCATAGTCAAATACTGTATGGAACTGGCCCATAAATACATCACCCAGGATCCTGAAAATCAATGAATACTAGTATGATTATCATAGCATCAAATGTTTTCCAGCCTAAAAGTAAACGTCTAGTGTGAATATAAGTTAATTGTAGAGACCATAATTATCCTTCAATATATATCTATGAACCAGTAAAGTGAATACCAGAGAGGTCCGCGAGGAGGTGGTACATCCAGAGCAGTGAATCCACTAATGCATTGAGCCCCATCTCCCTCGCCCACTTTCATGACATACTGATTCCCAACACCAGAAGGACAGAGGTCAGGGACAAAGAAAGAATCACCAAACACCAAGGGCAAAGGCAAGAATTTTGAACTTGGGGGCCAAAACAAAATTATAACATCTATGGGGGTACCAACGGTAAAAATTTTGTATCAATGAGCTTAAATTAAATTATTAATTTTTTGGAAGACCAAAATTATTATTGTTCCATTTAACCAAGAGGGGCCAAAGCCTATGCTTTCCCCTAGCTTCGCCCCTGCCCCTGCTGAACACTAAATTGCAATCAACTCGAGATACTTAATATTTTATTACTTAGACCCATCCAAAACATATAAATATTGATATCCATGATTTTTTTTTTCTTTTTTGAGGGTGAAATGATGACAACCAGGATTATCATGGAATCAAATCAAAGGAGACCAAAGTACCGTAACACAAATTCAGCATTGTATATCATACCTGCTCAGGACGGAGCTCAAATAACTTTCCAGCAATTGTGAAAGAGACGCTGGGCATAGAAGATAGACTTTTACAGTCAATACTTGATTCTCCCATTGGACTAGGCAATCGATCACAGAGCTGCAATTATCAATTTGGGAAAACATGGGTCCAAAAATGAACTTGCCAAAATATACTCAGAGGTTGTCAAAGGGGATGTTTATTCACCTCATTGACATAGTCAATTATATGGTCCTCTGTCTGGTTCTGCTTAAGCTGGTTTTGCATCCATATAACTGCCATCTCACAGGTAGAACACATAGCATCGTGTAAACTGCCAGAGGCTTTTCCAGCATTCTCATTCACAATGCTTTCAATCCCCATACTGAACAAGATAAATTTACAAAATCAATTAAGCAAGAGAACACATCATTCATTCAGACAATTACAAATATTTCTAAGCTCACTGATTTGAGATAAAGCAACTTCACTCTCGGGAAAAAATCAGGGGGAAAACAGAAGAGACTTGTGTACAACCTTACACCTTGAGTTCCATCAAATAAGCATAGACCAATTTGTGAGCAGATTTTCTTTGGTTCATCCTGTCAATGCAGAATAATAAATAGAATAACGAAGAAGTCCAGCAAGAAACTACCAGATCATACTCTAAAGTTAACCATCTCCAGATACCATTTGCATTACAATTAAAGCATGTTAAAACAGATCATGTACCTTCGCTAATAGCATATCAAGTATCTTCTCTCCGTATTCAGAAACTACAGCCTTGCATTCTTGACTTACAACCCCAGATGCCCCAATAGCATGATTGATTTGAGTAATAATACCCTGAAAACATAGTATGAAAAACAATCACTGACAAAAGACCAGGACTAACAGTCCATTTTTGGCAGCAAACAGACAATGCATGCACAGGATCAATTAAATGACTTCTATTAGCACTTGCCAAGCACTTATAATCATAGACATTTATAATCAGATTGTCCTACTACATATCAAGGTAAACATGTACAAAAGGTCCTGAATACATGCTCTCACTATAGCAATGACACTAGGGGGATAAGCTGGAATATGCACTTCATAAGATAGAAAACAATCTTTTAGAGGTTACACAGTGAAACTTGAATGAGTAACAAACAATATCAATATCCAAATTAGGAAGGAGCAAATTGTTACTTCAGTCATGAACATCGGTACAATTACATCCAGATAATTGTTTAGTGGAAGGATAGGAGTGCAACTATATGCTTAGAGTTGTTAGTCAAAGGACAGATTTGCATATGGGCAGAATGATACATCCAATGTTTCCATGAGAAACAATCATAGAATGGACAAAACATGGTTGATACTTGACAGCAACTTGCTACAGAAGCACGGCTACAGAAGAATGCATACACACATAAATAGACACAAATTAATACAAACCGTAGGACCAGCCAACAAAGAAGTCCCTGAATCAGCAATAGCACTGCAGCCACCGGCACAAAATCCTGTGAAGGGGTAAGAATATAAGGAAACAAATAAAAGACTACAAAATATTTGCATGTCCTTATCAATTATATTAATCCAGTTAAGCAGAATATTGTGGAACAGGTTCGACAATTATTTCCAGAAGATAACTTTGAGGACTTCTCACCTGTTGTTTCGTTACCAATCAGGAAATCACCCATATCAAACTGCGAGCCAAAGAAACAGTAGCATTATAAAAGGAATACATGAAGACAAATATATTGTATAAAACAAGGAATGTTTGAAATCCTAACCTGCCAGTATCCTTTCCGTGTTACAGGAACATAAGTGTGATTCCCCTTGAAATGTTTAGGATCCATCCCGCCAAATACCAATTCCCCACCAAGATTATCTTCGGAGTTGCGGCTAAGCCAAAATGAAAAAACTGGTTCCTTAACAAGACCTTGGTTGACCATATTGTACCTGGAGCACTTACAGAATCAAAATCCTAAACCAGTAGCAGTTGCATTCTTAATACTCACAATATAAACATCTTACGCCAATAAAACTGAAACAAAAAGCACAAAGAAACAAAAAAGAGGCTTTTACATACCACACAGGCACAGCATTTCCTACTGAAATCTCTTGAAATCCAAGACCAAGTATACCATCGAATTTGGCAAGCAAGAATGTTAAGCTGGGCTCACTTGTTGCCTCAATAAATTCCTAAACAGATGAAAGAAGAAAAGTTACTGAGCAACATGGACCATAACCAACAGCCATGATGGTGAATTACACTGCAAACATATATAATAAAAAAATTATTGAAGATACCTGATTTTTAACTACAAGATCACCAACTGTTACATAGTCCTCACTAAAGAATCCAGAAATTTGTCCAGTACCATATTTAATATCCGCAGGTTTACCTGCAAGTGGAATCATTTAAAAGAAAACATATAGGCAGCTACTTTATTATACTCACTTTGACTGAAATGAACAACAGTTAGTTTTAATATCCTTCCGGTCACCTTTATCAAAGTTTCTCCAATCTAAAGCACATTAAACTGATTATGAATAACAACAAGCAGACATGAGTTTTTCAAATGCAGGAGATGAGGCTTATATATATATATATATATATATATAGCAGTTAAAAGACTGCATAAGGAAAAGAATAATAACACCTAAGTCAAACTACTGAATTTGTTCTAAGCGGTACTTACTTATAGATTGATCAAAAGACAATACCCAATTTATGAATGGAAAAAGAAAATCATAATCATAATCAAGAAAACATGGATTTCAGGAAACCTAGAATGAACCGAGAAGCAGAAACAAACCATTAGCATTGTAGGTACTTGAGTGGCTTGATTTATATCTTGAATGGAAATAGCAAGCTATCTGCACCCAGACACCAGTAAAACCTTAGAAATATTCCAAATTTACACAAATCCAATCCTTAAGTACATCAATAACAATTTGAGGAATTAAAATCACCGAGAAATAACACTTAGATGAAGGCACCCACAAATTAGAACTCCCAGTGTCAAAAATTACAGTGAAGTTCTGTGGAGGCGTGCCAATACCAATTTCACCAAAGTACTGAGCATCCATGTAGTTCTTTAGTGCCACTATATCAATATCCTTTGACTCTTGTAAGTTCCCATGAAGATACTTTCTAAAAGAACCTCTCAACGCTTCTCCTTCCTTGGAATCAAGTTGGGCAGCTAACAGATTGTTGCGATCAAACTTTCTCTTCTTCAGTCCAATTCTGAACAATCCGTCATTGGAAGTGGAAAAGACAATAGGAAACAGAAGACAAAGAAAAACAGTGACAACAGTAGTTTTAACTATCGTCCCCATTCAGAAAACTGCAAGTCTGCAATTGAAAGGCAATGATTCAAAGATTTTTGTCAGAAACAGTTAGAACTAGAAATGGTAAGCTGAAAAAACAAGATATCAACACACAACTAGATATAGTCTTTTCTCATAACAGGTAGGCAACAAGCCATTTTTCAACTACATGGGATAAAAACCATTGACGGTTTACCTAAGTCTAGAACATTTATTCACAGCCAAGTAAAGCTCTGTCCTCAAAGAGTAAACAGATGCTCAATTTTAGTGACATCATGGCCATTCCATTCTTTTTTATAATCAAATTTTCACATCACATAATTTTGGTGCCGAGAAAACACAATAAACATACATAAACACATCTATAAATACTACTAAGGTCAAAATAATTTGATTCGAGCTATGAGGAATCTTAATTAGGCTCAAATGTTTACTCCATCCAAATTAGTTAAAAATAATTGAAATCAGAACGGATGCCAAGCGAAGTTAACTAGTTACCCTTCACTATTCTCATGTAATAACACCGAAAATCCCCCAATATCTAACCAACCCAACAGGAAAAAAACTAAAATAAAATTATTAGAAACTTAAACGGATAATCCGAACTTCGAATGTTACACGGTCAACTCCAAACTACTATCAATCAAACTAGATATTCACTCAATAACCCTTTTTTTCAGGCAATTTCAGTTTTCTACGAATGTTACACGGTCAACTCCAAACTATTATCGATCAAACTAGATATTCACTCAATAACCCTTTTTTTCAGGTAATTTCAGTTTTCTACGATTCTAAAACCAAAATACCACACAATATTCCTGCCCAAGAAATGCAAAATCACTACAAAAAGAAAACTCAAAAAGTAATCAAAAGCATATATAAGAACAAATAATAGAGAAAAGTAAAGAGAAATTACATAATAAGCCAAGGTCAAGAATTTTTACAAAAAAGAAAAGAAATTTCTTACGTTTTTGTTTATGATTTCAATTTTTAAGAAGAACAGACTGAGCAGAAAAATTAGAGTACGAACCTGAACTCTTTATTCAGAGTGTTGAATTAGATTAGCGGGATTCTTGGTGGATCGTATCCGTACACGTGGAGTCGTGTTAGTTGAGATGATATTTTTAAATTTGTTGACCTTTTTTTCTTATCGAGCAAGAAAAATGAGGGTTTAATCTGAATCGGATGAATGTATAATAAGGATGGTATTGAGAGCTAAATCACACCGTTGATCTTGTGATGAGAGGTTTGGAAGAAGTGAGTTTAAGATGATAGATCCAGTAACACTGGAAGTTTGAAGGGTAGTTTAAGATGTTTCTTCTTCTTTTTTCTACTACATTTAGGCTGCGTATGTTGTTTCTACTTTCTACATAACAATCATTCAAAAACCGGATCCCACATGTGTGCCATGCCTAATAAATGGATCATAATTTATTGCTTATTTTTTAAAACAAAATTAGTTCATATTAATTTATTTAAGGAATAAGATCATACAGTTTGAGAGAGATAATAAATATTTGTCGTAAATGGTGAAGGATAAACTCCATCAACACAATATATGTTTCAGTCTTAGTATCAAAAGAACATTACGACAAGTTAACAATTAATTCTATCACAAATCAAGTACGATATTTGTGGAGTGATTACAAACACTTAATACGATAAGAAAATCAATCTCGGATGGTGCAAAGCGGTGGGCAAAAAATTGGCAAAAGAATCGAGAATTAACCAAATTGGAGAGGACGTCAACAAAACTATCCCTAAAATCACTTGCAAAAATAAAACTGCATGTATAAGCAAATGTCACAGGCCACATATCAAAGGCTGTAACCATTGCACACAAAACACCCCATGGAGGTCAACTTATTAAATAGGGCTCATTTGACCTGTTTGAATTAGCCCGACTTATAAAACATATGGATAAACTCATCTAGTTAAAATCTTGGTGGCCCAAAGAAACACTCTAGCAAAACTAAAGTTACTTAAGTAATTAATGTAAATACTAAGTGATAAATATGTACAGAGTATAAATCCCTTAGCACTCTTATTTTGTAGATAGGCACAAATCGTAACTATCGATGTAACTCAATCTATATCATTGGATTTTAGGAGCTCAACTATAAAATAGAGGTATTCCCATTTATTTTATTCACTCAACTGTAAACCTTCAAAGTAATAGAATACTTTTAAAAGTATTTACTCAAACACTTAGTGTGTGTTATTTTTCTGACTTTTCTATTTGTTTTTTGCTCTTTCGTTTCGAGTTTGCTTCTGCTTTGTCACATTAGTGAAAATGCTATATATTAAAAAAATTCTACTAATTTTAAATAAAATAGCCATTGGATTAAATTTGAAAGAAAAATAAAAGCAAAATAGGCTACTGGATTAAATTTGAAAAAATTAAGAAAAGTTTAATAATTTTCTGAAACCCAAGAATCCCAAGATAAAATTTGTAGTTCTTCTCGTCTTTTCCATGGCAGAATTTTTAGGTCACAAGAATACTTAGGAATCTTGGGAAAGAAAAACTTTTCAAAAAAAATGTATTTTGTTAGAAGCATTTTTCTGATTTGTGAGTAATGTCCGATCTTTTTCAACAATTTGACAAATGTTTCATATCTGGTGGTAGAGTTATCATTTTAATTTTTTATTAAACTTATTAAACATGTTTTTTTTTTGGCGAAGATGAATAAAAGAATTAGAGTCATTATTTATCATGACGGTCAAATTTGTGACATCGAAATTGGGGATCATTTTTGTACCAGCCCAATTTACAGATTTGAGTTTCAACGGAAGCATCAAACAAAACGAGCTTTTGTTAAAAATTAAAAGGAAAGTATCGGTTTCAAGCCAAATGAGAATTTTACGCTTGAAATATAGATACCTAATGTCCATGAACCCTATAAGATATGATGCATTTGAGCTCAAAAGTCATGCGGATGTCAAATTAATGCTTGAGGCGCATTACTAGACTGGAAACAATGTAAAAGAGTTACATGTCTAATTTGTCGATGTAGAGAAAAGTGGTTTGAGTTCAACAACAGTTCCAATTAATTTTTTTCAGGACCAAGAAGCAAAAGGTCCAACCACACGATTGTGCAGTGGTTTCACAGTATTGTTGCAAAGCTCGTATCGGGGAATGTCGGTATCATCAATTGGAAGGCATTCCTCGGTTTCAACTTTCGATTGCAACTTTGGCGTATAGTTGAGTTTAGTTGGTAACCCGAACATTGAGATCCCGACACAACATTCTATGAGCGCCTTTGATTTGAACACCGAAACACAAATGTCCTATGCTGGAAACTGATAAAGAACTGGAGTAAAAGAAGCGGAAGAAAGATCGAATTCAAGTTGTTTGACTCAAAAAGGAAAGATTTGGATGTAACCTAAAAGGAAAAAACCAAATAAATTTAGAAAATAACAAAGGAAATAAGAAAACTTAAAAAAATAAAGGATAAATATTCAAAATAATAACTAAATAGTGAAAATATATATTAAAGTAAAATAGAAGATGGAACGATAAATCGATGGACATGATAGATAGAAGGATAAATGTCCAATTGAACCCTTTGAGATATAAATCCCAATAAACTCAATTAATGGCTCTAATTAACCCTCTAAGAAATAATCCTTGGCAAATTGAAAGGTGAAGAATGAATTTCTACGACTTCTTGAAGAAAATCGAGAAGAAAACTACTTCTAAAAATCACAAGAAAAAAATCTTGCACAAGAAACAAACTCCCATAGTAGAAAACTTTATTAATAAAAACAATTGTCTACTTAATGAACAATGGAGAAGCCTTTATATAGGCTAGCTAAGTACAACCAAATAAAACTTTAAAGTATACTGAAACTCTAATTAATCTAAATAAATAGTTTTAAACTAAATTTTCTTATTGATATAAAACAACTAAATAACTTAAAATACTTAATAATTATAAAAAAATTTAGAATAATAAAATAATAAGTTAATAAATACTGTCGAAACCATTTTTTTTGAAAAACAGGGATCGACTTTAAAATGACAAATGGAGTCGCCACCAGTCTTTTATTCGAGGTGTGATCGGATCACCTTGAGATAGATTATCTCAATAAAACATTTTGATTTATTAAAACAATAAATTTGGTCTACAAAATATAAGAAAACAGGCTCGGGAGTCAGTTACGCACGAGGAAGGATTAGCACCCTCGCAACGCCCAAAATTGGTACCAAATTGATTAATTAATGTCCTAATGTTGAAAACTTCAAATGATTTTAAAATATGATTCCCTTTTTAAAATAAATTGAATTGGATACTGAGATTCTTTTGTTCCAAAGGAATAAAATACCATATCCAGCACGTTAGGATACGCCATTTCAAACCCTCGATGCCAAGATCATCTCATGATTTCCAAAGTTCATGCATTAAAAAAAATTAAAAGGATACTCGAGGGTCTGGTCATACGGAAAACCGAAACCCAGCACGTTAAGGCACGATTTCTCAAATTTCCAAACACAAAATATTGCATTATTTTTAAAGCTAAGAAAATACGAATAAAATCTTAAAAGGATATTCGGTTATTTGGTCAAATGAAAAAACCGAAACCCAGCACGTTAGGGCACGATCTCTCGGATTTCCAAACACGAAACATTGCCTTATTTTAAAGCTAAGAAAACACTAATAAAGTCTCAAAAGGATATTCGGTTATTTGGTCAAATGAAAAATCGAAACCCAGCACGTTAGGGCACGATCTCTCGGATTTCCAAATACGAAACATTGCCTTATTTTAAAAACCTTTAAACTGAACGGTTTTTTTTTTAAAAAAACTCGAATGATAATAAAACTTGATTTTTTTTACAAATAAAATCGCAATGGAATGATAATATACAAGGCAAAGTAGCAATACATATACCAAATATTACAATGATGAATCACAAATAATTAATGATTACAAATTAACAATTATAACCCATACAATAGCAATAATCGCATAACACAATATCAACAGTAACTATTGAAGAAAATGGAGTAAAATAATATATGTAACCAATTATAGGAAATGAACCTAAATCAAATTAAAAATAATAAGAAATAAGTTTGAAACAAATGATGTAAAAAAAAGTAGATTTAAAAATCAATAATAGACAATAATTTGAAACGAATGATATATATAAAACATTTAAATATACTTATGAAAGTATAAAATAATATTGAAACATTTTTAAAATGGATAAATATAATCTAAAATAATTTAATATAAAAGATATAAAAAGTTTAAAACAATATAAAAGAGGAAACTATAATATATAACGATTTTAAAGGAATAATATATATATATATATATATAAAATAAACTATATAATATAAAACGTCTAAAATAAATAATATATAAAATTATTTTAAATAAATAGTAAGACGAACTTTAATAAATATTATACTAAAACGAGTTAAAATAAATAATACATATAAATAATAATTTAAAAACAAACAGTATAACTATTTTTATCATATAATAAAATAGTTTAAAACTAAATAATAGATGAATTAAATTTTATAAAAATGCAAAGATTATGTATGAAAACGAAAAGGTACTGAATTGAAACAAAAAAAAAAAAAAAGGCTACTTATAAAATCATTCAATTATGCACAAGGATTAAACTTGAATGCGCGTAAATAATCAGGGGCTAAACCAGAAAATATTTCCCAAGCTCAAAACGCGGCTTTTAAACCGGACTAAAATGAAAACGCGCGTGAATTGCAGAGACTAAGTAAAAAACAAAGAAACTGTACCCATGATCTAATTAAATAACGACGCAGAAAAGGGGGACTAATCGCGCAAGTTATCCATAACCGCGGAAATGCGCGGTTCCTATGGATATAGGGTCGGGTCAAAATAAGCAAGGCCTATACGGCGTCGTTTCGCACGGTTTAAATAAGTTAATAAAACCTAAAAACCAATCAAAAATTCGGCGTCCTTCCTCCCTTGAGATCAAAATACCCTAGCCCCCTTTTTCATTTCCCACTTAACCGAACGCGAAGATTGCGCCGCCGACCACCATTTCACCATCGGGATTGGTGTATGGTGGCGCATAGTGGTGCCTTCGTATCCTTACTTGGAACGAGGCCTGAGGAAACCACCTATTTCGGCTCCAAAATCCCTATCTTAACTTCGATTTCGACGAAAGAGATGAGGATTCCGACGGCTCGTTTGCAAAGGTAAACCCTCCTTCTTTTTAGAATTTCACACGAGCAAACACAAAACAAAGATTCAAAATATAAAAAAAAAAAACGAAAGAAAAAGGTTATTGAAGACTGAAAATCACCTTTTTGAAAACTTTCTGATTTCTTTTTTAATTTTCTGTATTCAGTATGCATAAAAAAAAAGTTACAATGGTTTCTTTCGTTTTTAAAGGCCGAAAGTCAGAATAAAAAATACAACGAAAAATATTACTGCTGTCGTTTGTTTGTCTTCTTGTACAGATGTATAACGTGCAGTGGAGGCCGTACGGAGGAGCGTACGAGGTGTTGCGCGGACGTGGCGCCGTGCGGAGGTGGGGCGTGCGGACGAAAGGGCCTGCGGCGTACCCTAGTTGACTAGGGTTTCTGATCTTGTTTCATTTTGGGCATTTGGGTTGTTTTTGGGCCTCTATTGGGCCTGTTGTAATCAGTAATTTAGGCTTGGGTTGAATGTAATTTGGGCTACTGTAAATTAAAACTTGATGGACTGTTTATTGGACATTTGATAATTTGTTTTTTGGTTTTTTTAATTTGGTTTAATGGACACTAGGCCCGGGCAAATTTGGGCCCGTACAAATATAATATTGAGCTTATATATAATAAAAATAAGCCTATGGTCTGAACCCAATATGATTTAAGCTTGAATTAAAAAGTCTGAAACTCGTAATTCTCATCATAATCTCGTTCAGAAATTTTACTTCTATAATCTTCACTAAAACAGTAATAACTTGAGCTCTCGAACTTAAAATTGAGTGATTCAAAGTGCGTTTCTCAAGCCGTTCAAGTTTTTTGATTGTTGGTTGCAGAGTAAAGGATTTGTGAAGATGGTTGCAGATAATATTGATGTGCAAGGGAGGACGAATAGTTTGATGAAATTGATGAATTTTTTGAAGGTATGGAATAAGGAATTGTTTAATGACCTTGATAAGAATATTGCTTTTGTTGAGAGCACTATTAGAGAGTATGAAATTTTGGTTGATATCTATGATATGACTGAGGTAGGATCGGCCAAAAGAAATGAAGCTATTCATAGAATATGAAGGTTAGGAAGGTACAACAAGATGCTTTGGAAGCAAAAATATAGAGTTAGAATTATTAAAGGATGGAGTTGCAATACAAGATTTTTTTTCATACGAAAGTAAAGTTTTGAGCTCAAAGAAATTGAATTGATGGATTGACGATACAGGGGAAGTGGATTTTTTAATCTAGTTAAGAAGGAAATTTGGCAACATTTTAAGGTCCACTTTTCTGATGTGTAGTGCCTTAGTTTGTATTTGAAAAATAGTTTTGCTCCATCTGCTATTTGAACAGAAACAAATGGAAAGGTTCAATGCAAAGTAACACAATGAGTAAAGTAAATAGAAAATTAACACAAGATATTTATTACCATAGAGCAGTTTGGACAAAATGGTCCTACGTATGCGTAGCTGTAACAACTCATTTTTTAGGGGTGTCGAAAACGATGGTATTGGGGCCACAAATCCGATGAGTAAGTCCATAATAATTAGTATTTAAATTATATGAGTCAACAATAATTTTAGCTAATTGAATAAATTGTTAAGTGTAGGTGGTTGGCTCGAAAGTCAACTGGTTACGAAAAATGAGATATCGGGACTTCGTTTCTGTAAATCGAGTTTGTAAGTTACTATTTAGGTATGTGAATATTTGGTTCAAAAATTTCATTGTTTAATTAGTTAATTAATTAAAAGGGACTAACTTGTACAAATCATAAAATTGAATCACTATTGATTAAAATTGGTTAAATGAGCATAAAAATGGTTTTGAAGGGTTTTATATGATAATTTAACCATAATTAAATTATGTGGAAGGTATATAGGTGGTTTTTAAGTAAATTGTACATAGGTGGTTTTTAAGTAAATTATATATTAAATTACGTATATGTGATAAAATATGTTAAATTAATAAAAAGTAATAATAATAAAAGAAGCATAAAACAACATCATCTTCTTCATTTTTATTTTCTTCATCGAAAAGTCATGGATAAATAAGTTGGGAGGTTTGACGATTGATGTTCCTTTGCATGTAAGTCTATTTTGAGTCTGTTCCTCGTAAATTTTATGTTTTTGAGTTCGTTTTAACTTAATCTAGCCAACTCGAGAATTAATTCGTAAAACTATTAAAAGTTTAAGGACTTACCGTGAACAATTTTTAGGTTTTGTGAACCTTGTTGTCAAATTCTTGAGTTTAATAGCTAAATATGAAGATTTTGTTAAGTGATTTTTAGTAATTTTAATGTTTAAGGATTAAATCGTTAAAATAAGAAAACTACATGAAATTTTAGTGAATTTTGATAAAAGTGGGTTGAGTAGGGACTAGGTAAAAATCAACTAGCATTAGTTTTCTTTAATTGTTGTTAATTTATGAGTTTTGGGTTTAGGGATTAAATTGTAAAAAATATAAAATGTTGGGGTAATTGGGTAAAATGATAATAAAAGGGCTTATATGCATAAGTTGAATTGTTTAATTGTTTTAAACCGTTAATTTAATTAAATTTAGATTAAGAAACGGATCAATCGGGCAGTAATCATGGCAAATAAGGGTTAGCAAAGTAAATATCGTGTCGCGTTCATAGCCATTTTTTGATTAGGTATGTTCGTATGTTAATAAAAGTAATTATTTGATTGCTGTTTTGTAATTTAATGTTTATCTATATATGGTTGGTTCATCAAATTCTTTGGATTGAGAAATGAAAAAGACCATGGTTGAAAGGTACCATGGCATTATACCCGAAATAAGAAAGACCATAGTTGAAAGATACTATGGCATTAAATCTGATACAAATAAGACCATAGTTGAAAGATACTATGACAATACATCGGTAATGAATAAGACCATAGTTGAAAGATACTATAACATCACTTTAGAAATGTGTAAACGTGGTTGGAAGATGCCACGGCATCCTCTAAACAATAAATTATTCGGAAAGGTACACAAATTAAATGAGTATTATATTAATGGTTTGAAGTTTATTGTGCAAATACAAGGTTGAATTGAGTTTTAAATATGTTTACTTGTAATGTTTTGTGCCATAATAAAGTCATTTGTTTCATAAATGTTTGTCCTTTAATCGTGGTTTATTGAGTATAAATGGATATATGAGATGGTTATATGAAATTTAATATGTAAATGGGAAAAAATTTTAGATGGATCATTGAAATGGTATGTGATATGTTAAATGAACATATGATGGATGAATTGAGGTTATATGTGTGTTTACTTATAAATGTTATGTTTTGATAAGATTATATGGTTATACTTGTGAATTTACTAATCTTGTGAGACTTGTGATGTGTATAGGAAATTAAATGAACTCAAGACCTTGATTATAATTTTTTGTTATGAAAGATTTAAGTCAAGTCCTTTATGGTAAGTTAAATTTTATGTTCAATACAAACCTACAGAGCTTTATGCAAGCTTACCTAGTTTTGGTTTTTTCTTATTTGTATATCGTCGGATTCGAGCTGTCGATTGGATTATTTTTGGAGATCACACTATCCGTTCAACGATTCAGTATAAATTGTGATTATTTTAATTTAGGCTATAAGTGGCATGTTCTACGAGCATTTAAGTTCTTTTACTATAATGATGTTATTTAAACTTGGTTTAAGCATATTGTGTATATATCTTTGGATTTGGCTTGTATATGTCCATATATGTATGTTTTTAGTTGTTTGGTATAAGATTCTTAGAAGTGTTTGAAATATAGTAAAATTGAATGTGAATGGAGTGGATGATTGTTTGTTTGGCATGTGTATAAGGGAAGGACTTGAGATCTTTGAATGTGAATTATTTGGTGTATGAAATGTGGTGCTAATGAAGGCACATTGGTTAGGCACTTAGGTTGGATATTTTGATATGTTTCAAGCATGTTTTAAATGTATTTTGAAGGCATGAAAATAGTTGATATTGATTTGACTTGGTACTTAAGAAAGGGTTGAAAATTTGGCTTGCTTATGAAGTTTTTAGGTTGCACACGGTTTGGGACATGGGTTGTCACACGGTCGTGTACCACACACGGTCTGTTCATACGGCCGTGTGGATGTTAATTTTTATGTGCAGGATTTGTTTCACAAGGGCACAGTGAGTTAAACGGCCTGGCGACACGACCGTGTGATCTTGAGAGCACGAGCGTGTGGAGTAGCCACACGACCATGTTTGGTGCCACACGGGCTAGCCTTGGTTACATAGTCGTGTGACCCCTGTTTCCAAAATTTTACATATCTTTCACATTTTTCTGTTTTAATCCAAATTAGTTCCTGATTATTTTCAAACTATTTTTAAGGTCCTTTAAACTCAATTTAAGGTCTATAAGTGTATGTTTGCTATGTTTAACAAATGATTTGATTATTTATATTTAAATTAATATTTGAGAAGTTTTAAATTATTAAATGTTTCATTATTTGCTGTAATACTTCGTAACCCTAATCCAAAAATGAAGATGGGTTAGGGGTGTTACAGTAACCTTTCCTAGTGAATGATTTTATTCAACAATTGTCTGGGCCACTTATTGGCTTAAATCCAACCTACCTTAAACAAAGAAGTAATTACAGCCTTAGTGTAACAGCCCGTTTTTAGTCAAATCGGAACAGTAGTTTTGGGACCACAAATTCAATGTCAAAATAATTATTTTATTATTATTTTAATGTCTACAGCATGATAATACGTTTTTGTGAAAATTTCATTAAGAAATTTTATTGTTTTATTGGTCAATTTGATAAAAAGGACTAAATCGCGTAAAGTGCAAAAGTGGAGTTCTATTAGCTAAAGGCATCTAATAGCTATGGAATCTTAAATTAGAGGTCCTTATGTTGTAATTATACCATTATTAAAATAAGTGGACAAAGATGGACATCATTTGGAATTTATTAATGGTTTATTATTAAGGTTAATTATGGTATTTGTAAATTAAAGTTAAAATAAGTAAAAATAAAACAAAATTTCATCCATTATCATCTTCATTAACCGAAAATATGAAGAAAGAAGAAGCCATGGAAGCTATTTACGGTTCAGTCATTGCATTGCTCAATGGTAAGTCCATTTTTGTCCCATTTTTAATGATTTATGTGTTTTTGATATCGTTGCAACTAGGTCTAGCTAGCCCAGGAACTATTTTGCAAAAATGTTAAAGATTTTATATGTTTCCATTGATGAATACATGTGTGTTTTGATGTTTGAGGATAGATTATGAATGTTTGATGATAGTTATATAAGTTTTGTTAAGTGATTTTTAGTGAAAATGCAAATTAGGGATTAAATTGTGAAATGTGGAAACTTTTTGGTTAAAATGTGAAATAAAGGAAAAATATGGGCTGTTAGGGACATAATAGTAATTCGGCTAGCATGGGTTGGTATTAAATTGCATGAATTTGTGATTTTATGAAATAAGGACTAAATTGTAAAAGATGTGAAACATTAAGGGAAATTGTGTAAAAATACCTTAAAGTGAATTTTGGACTAAATTGAATATAGAGATGATTAAATAAGTTAATTTTGATTACATTTAGATCAAGAAAAGTGAAACTCGGATCTAGATCGAGGGAAAGATAAAGTTCTCGACTAATCGATCAATTAAGTCGTTTTTTACATTCGAGGTAAGTTTGTATGTAATAAATTTCATTATAAATGTATTTTAAATGCTTTAATATTGCATAAACTGTGAAAACGAGTCTTCGAACATGTTCGATAATGATTCAACGACTATACGGCATTGGAAATCCCGGTTGAACATTAGGAATAGATTTGGATACTAGTGACATGTCATTAGGGGATTATTGTGATTATGTGATCCGGGTGCTGGTCCTGTACGTCCTACCGGTGGCTGAGTATACATGCATGTGTTGCAGTTACTTGACAGCTTGTGTGAGCAGCACCGTTGATAAACCGTAATATGTTCATATTTTAATCCCACAATTAGCATACTTTTGGATGATTTATCCCCTGAATTGTGGAATTTGGTGCTCCTAATCCTTTAATTTCATGTTTTATACTTAGGGGAGCACCGGAGGATGAAAAGAATGAGAGACGGGCCAAAAACGGAGAGAATGGGCCAAAGTACGAAATGCACACGGCCTAGGCCCATGCCACACGGCCGTGTCTCTTTAGCAGACCCGACCACGGCCTGAATTCGATTCACACGGTCGTGCCACACGGGTGTGTCCCTGACGTGACCTATTTTAATTCTATTCGGAATAGGGTACTTAGAGGCAAAGAAAGACATTCCAAAAGCCTATATAAACACCCTAGAGGCCAACCTTCAAGGACGGGGTTCAGGTAGGCCGAGGAGCCAAGCCAGAGAAGTCGAACTTTGGGATTTACTCGAAGAAAGCCAGTTGATTCATCTCAAGAAGCCGGAATCATACTCAAGACGGAAGATCTTCCCTTCAATTTCCTTCAGGGGGTTTTAGGGTTTTTCTTATGTTTTGTTTTATATTTTCTTCTGAGATGTATTCTTTTATAATTATGAACTAAACCCCTCAAATACCTGAGAGGGATGAAACTTAAGATGGATCTTGTTATTATTTTTTGAACTATATGATAAATACTTGATTTGTTCTTAACTATGTGTTCTTAATTCTTGTTTTAATATTCAGGATATTGATTCAAGTATTGATGCCCTTAGGCAGTGGAGGAATATTCCCTGTTTAAGAGCAGATCTAGCATAGTTAAGCGAAGTTGATCGCAACCCTAGAGATAGGATGACGAAAATCTGCCGGATTAGGGTCAAACCTAATATGGTAGTCCATAGATCGAGTTAATGCAATTCTAGGGGTTTTAATTAGAAAGAGATTTCAATTAATCAACCTAGGGTTAGACGTTAGTAGCCTCGAGAGAGGTATTAATATAAATTAGGGAATCCTACGGATCAAGTCAAGTGAATAAATTGTCTGGTTCAGAGTTAGATAACAAGTGAAGTTTAGGTGGATTCTTCCTCGGATATTGTCTTAATCAATTGGTTTTTCCCAAAAGTATTTCCCCAATTCCTTCTCTATGTCTTAGCATCTTCAGCTTAGTAGTTAGCTAATTTTAGGTTAAACAACAATTCCCTTAATTCTTAGGCTAAATAATAAAAAGAAAGTCAGTATTAGTACTTTTGGTTCCCTTGGGTTCGACAATCCCAGTCTTGCCACTAAACTATACTACTGTTCGATGGGTGCACTTGTCTCAAGTCGTTGTCACAGTTAGTTTCTAGGCTCGATCATTCGTTATATAAATTTTAAGACTTCCTGACACGATCAAGTTTTTGGCACCGTTGCCGGGGAACTGAAATATTAAGAACGCTCAATTTTTATTACTTTAGTCATATTTTATTTTTGAAATTAAATTTTATTTTTACTTTTCTAAATTTTCTTCTTTGCTTCTGGCAGGTATTCTAGTTTATGACTAGAAGAAACCCGTCAGGACCTCTACTTTACAATAGTAAAATTGAAAGCACAGTTCACAGAAACCGAAAAGAAATAAGGAGAAGCCTACAGTACATACAAGAAGAGCAAGAAAACGAAATTAATACTACCGAAGAGATGGCTGAGAATAATCCGCTACCTCTAGAGGTGGCCGAAAATCATGCTCCTCGAACTATGTATGATTATGCTAAACCTAATTTAACAGGAACTGAGTCAAGTATTGTTAGACCTGCTATTGTTGCAAATAATTTTGAACTGAAACCTAAGACAATTCAGATGATACAACAATTTGTTCAGTTTGATGGTTTGCAGGATGAAGATCCAAATAATCACTTGGCGAATTTCCTAGAATTTTGCGACACTTTCAAAATAAATGGCGTTTCTGATGATTCCATTCGTCTTCGGTTGTTTCCCTTTTTGTTTAGGAATAAATCTAAACAGTGGTTGAACTCGTTACCACGATGATCAATCACTACATAGGAACAAATGACCGAAAATTTTTTATTGAAATATTTTTCGCCGGCTAAAATGGCTAAGTTGAGGAATGATATCTCTTCTTTTGTGCAGATGGATTTAGAAATACTTTACGATGCATGGGAGAGATACAAAGATCTATTGAGAAGGTGCCCACACCATGGATTACCCTTGTGGCTACAGGTCCAAACCTTTTATAACGGTGTAAACCCCTCAACCAGACAGTTGATTGATTCAGCTGCCGGCGAAACCTTGAATAACAAAACACCTGAGGCTGCCTACGAATTCATTGAAGAGATGTCACTGAATAATTATCAGTGGCAAGTCACAAGGACAACGCCAACAAAAGCTGCCAGTGTTTTCAACCTCGACGCAGTAACCATGCTATCAAATTAGGTAGAGATGTTAAATAAAAAGATTGATGGTTTATGTGGTTCTTCCTAGGTACATCCAGTTATGCAGTACGATACAAATGGAGGAGGGATGAACAACACATAATATCTGCCTTACAACCCAAGCGTTGAAAACGAGCAAGTTCACTATATGGGTAATAATTTTAGACCTCAAAATAACCCTTATAGTAATACTTACAATCCAGGTTGGAGGAACCACCCCAATTTTTCATGGGGTGGTCAAGGAAATCAGAGACAACAACCCCCTCCAAACGTCCAACAACAGCCCTACCCACAGGAAAAGAAGCCGAACCTTGAGGAGATGCTGAAAAAATTCATAGCGGTGTTAGAAACACGTTTCCAAAACACCGAAACAACACTTAAAAATCAAGAAGCATCGATTCAAGGGATCGAGAACCAATTAGGGCAACTTGCTAAGCTGATTTCCGAACGACCACAAGGCAGCTTGCTGAGTAACACAGAAACTAACCCAAAGGAGCAACTTCAAGCCATAACAGCTCATGACAGTGAAGGGTTAGAAAAGTCCAAATTAAGACAAGAGAATGTGGTAGAGGAAGGTTAGGTTGAAATAAGTCATGATAAGCCAAAACCGGTAATTAAAGAGTACCAACTTCGTGTACATATCCCGATGCGATGAAGAAAGACAACACAGATGAACAATTTGGTAAATTTCTTAAACTTTTAAAGAAATTACATATTAACTTACAGTTTCTTGAAGCTCTTTCGCAGATGCCAGATTCAAGGAAATTTTTAAAAGAGCTTTTGACAAACAAGCGGAAGTTAGACAAGGAATCGCATGTGGAATTAAACGTAGTGTGCTCAGCAATGTTGCAAAATAGACTGCCATGAAAATTAAAAGATCCAGGGAGTTTTACAATTCCATGCTTAATTGGTAGTTTATCTGTTGATAATGCTTTAGCTGATTTAGGGGCAAGCATCAATGTTGTGCCTTATAAAATGTTTAAACAGCTAGGTCTAGGGAAACCCAAACAAACTAGGATGAGCATTCAATTAGCTGATAAGACTATTAGAATTCCTAGGGGTATAATTGAAGATGTACTCGTGAAAATTGATAAATTCATATTCCCAGTAGACTTTTTCATTTTAGACATGGATGAGGACAATAGTATCCCCTTAATTTTAGGAAGACCCTTTTTAGCAACTGCTAGAACTAAAATTGATGTTGGTACAGGAGAACTCATACTCCGTGTAGATGAAGAATCAATCAGTTTTCAGGCTCTCGACTCAGCTAGGACATCAAGTAATCAAGGTGAGAAAATTAATTTTATTAATGACCATTCGGATAAACCTTTTTTTCAGGAAGCACCACAGAACCACACAACTGAGCTAGATCCTATACCTCATGCCAACAAGGAAATAACTCATGAGGAATGACGGCTTCAGACCGATGAACTAGACGAGTGGAAGACATATTTCAAGGAGAAACTAGGAATACATGAATCAGAACCAATGCCATTCCGTGGGACAAACAAATTTAAGATTGGAGATCAAGTATTGTTAGATAAGACAGACCCTCGAATATCTCCTCCTGACCTTAATACAATAGAAGAAATCCCCTTTAAGGTACTCAATGTCTTCCCATAGGAAACAGTCGAGGTAAGTAATCTTATATTAGACACTTTTAAAGTAAACGCTACTCGACTCGAACTATATACTGATAATAAAACTGATAGCATGATAAAGGATTGTCAACTCCTCAAACCACCATGATTATGAGAATGAGAGGTAAGTCTAGCTTAAGACTTTAAACGAGCGCTTCTCGGGAGGCAACCCGAGCACTAACCCCATTAATTTTTACATTTTTTATTTTTCCTTTTTAGCACCTAACTATAAACTAACCAAAGTGCAGATTTTCATACCACACGGCCATGGCCGTGTGGACACCACAGATTTCCATACCGATGTGGCAGAGATAGTACGAAACAGGACGAAAAATATCTTCAAGCCATGGGCTCCGACTAAACACCACAGCCGTGCGATACAGCCGTGGTCGACACTGTTTTATCAACACGGGCGTGGCGACCTGCACACAGGCGTGGGAGAAACGAACGAAGCACAACACGGCCGTGTGATACAGCCGTGTGACTCAACATGCCCATGGTACACGGGCGTGGGGATGTACCAGATCTGAGATTTCTATTTAAAACACCCCTCTCCCCTTCTCACCTACTACCTATTTCCCTTCTTCCATACCCTTTACACTCCCTTCCCTTTTCCTTTTCACCCTTCTTCATTCTCCAAACTCTTGGTCTACACCTTATCCATGTCGAAGAAACAGAAGGATCCTAGCACAGTCTTCCTCTGCAAGATCGATCTACATAAGTTCATGCTGGCCGTTTCATTAACTTGACAGGACAAGGACCTTTGAGTCCATTTCATTCTTCTTTTTCTTTTCTCTTCTCCTTTATTTTCCTTTTCTTTATTTCTCTTTTACTTAATTTAATCTATTTTATTTGTTTTCTTTGATTTAGGTTCTAAAGGCTGCTTGAGAATCACCACACCACGGCCTTAGAAATCACACCCACTTTGTAAGCCATCTAATAATAAGGACTTTTCAGTCCATTAATCTTCTCTTTTAATTTTATTTTACTTTTTACATTCTTTCTTTTTATTTTTCTTTTCTTTAAATATATATGTAACAGACCAATTTTGACCCTAATCGGAACGGTGGTTTCGGGACCACGAATCCGAGCCTAAAAGATATTATGATATTATGTATTGTGTTTGTTATGAGTGTTTTAGTGAGTGTGAAAATTTCGTAGAAAATTTTAGCTATTTGAGTGTTTAATTTGTTAAAAAGGTCTAAATTGCAAAAAGGACCAATGTAGTGGGCATTACTAAAAAGGGAGCTAAGTGAATTGTCTATAAAACATGGGGATTTGCATGTCAAATCCCCCATAATTAAATAAGGTGGACGGCAAGCATGCTAGAATAGTATGCTTTCTATGCATTTTATATTTTTAAAGTATTATATTGTCATAAGCATGCTAAATGGATGAATATTGATTTAAACAAAAAGAAAATTTCTTTCTTCTTCCCTTAGTCAACATCCACCCGAAATCACCATCAAGAAGAGGGAAGAACTTTCATCTTCTTCAATCGGCCCTTGCATGTGTTAGTATAGGTAAGAGTTTGAACTTCACCTTAATAATTTATCTTGATGTGGCTTGATTTCTTGATTTATTCCCTTTGGAAACAAGCAAAGCTTGTTAAGTTTGGTAAGATGAGGTTCGGCCATGCATGTGGGAATCAAGGTAAGAGTTGAACCTTAGCTTGATAGCCTACCCTTAGATTTGAGTTGATTTCTTTGACCATTAGGGAAAAACAAGTAGAAAATGGTTGATCTCAAACATGAGGAATTCGGCCATGGATGAGAGTTTGTACTTTGTTGTATAAATGAACTTAGACAACTTGAGAAGAAGTATCTTGAGCATGTTTAAGAAGATTATGTTGATTGGCTTGAGGGTATCCTACTAGTTGGCCGAATAATGGGAGGAATATTTATGAAAATGTTTCTTCATGTGCTTTGTTGTTAGGTCATTCTCTTATAATGAAATTTACCATATAAGATTGTTATATGTGATGTTAAGTTATTGGGTGAACTAAGTTTAAAACTTGATTACTTGAAGTAAACTAGTGCAAGGGGGTAAATTTGATGGATGGAAGAGTTATAGAGAATCTTAGGCACCTAAGGGCCATTCGGCCATGGAGAAGAGACCCAAATGGATTGAAATTTTATTGTGGTGTTCAATAGGTTAAATTAGATTAGTTAAATGCTTGAATTAGATGTGGTTGTTAGCTTGTTTCTTGGTTGTATGTTGAAAGAAAATGCATGGGTATGGAACTAGTATATTCGGCCATAAGGGAAAATGAATTTGAGTTAATGTATTTGATTATATATATGTGTAATTATATAAAGTAAAGGTACGGCTAGATGAGAAGATAAGATGTAAGTTAAAATACATCAAGGAAATTACTACCGAAGTGCTCCATAATAATTTGAATGCACTTGAACAAAGTAGGGGATGTATGCCGAATGCACATTGTTATGTCTTGAAATTATGTATTTTATGATTTTGTTCTTGAATTGAATGGACGTGTGGTTAATTGGTTAAAATTGAACCAAATTAGATCGGGAACAAAAAGAGAAAGATCAAGATCGAGGAAAAACAAAGATTATCGAGTAGCCGATTTGCACGGCTTATCGACAACTGAGGTAAGTCCTTTAGTTAAATCATGTCAAAGAGTTAATTATGGTTATCTTGACTATTACAAATTTATGAATGCTAATGTCTAATTACATCATGGCCGAATGTATATTGACATATCGGTTGATGTTTTAAGTTGAGAATGTGATGGAAATTATTTTGGCTAATGCAAGGTGAATAAGTAAGTTTTTGAGCTACCTTATATCTAAAGATTCTTTACACATCTAGTGAATGATATAAATTGTATAAGCTTGGTACAAAACCATGAGTTGGTCGATTGTGATAGTGATGGGTTTGATTGATTTCTAATTTATTAAATGCAATGGTAATAAAGGTATATGATTCGATATGTATAGTGAAAATGTGAAAAGCATGTAAAGATATTTTGACAATCGGGCTTTTATGCCTAGCAGGCCTCGTGCCGGTGTTATCTATCGGGCTTTTATGCCTAGCAGGCCTCGTGCCGGTGTTATCTATCGGGCTTTTATGCCTAGCAGGCCTCGTGCCGGTGTTACCTATCGGGCTTTACGCCTAGCAGGCCTTGCGCCGGTGTTACTTTTCAGGCTTTTACGCCTAGCAGGCTTGATGCCGGTGATGAAATTTACCTAAGAGGAGTTTAATCCTTGTCAAGACAATTAGAACTAAATTGTCAAGAATATAGTTCGGGTAAGTATGTGAGGTATGTTATGTTAAATATTACTTGTGCCAAATTGTCATTGATGAATGTAATTTGACGGAAGACGAGCTTAGAACATGCTATTATGGGACAATTGATTTGCATGTATAACTGCTATGAAAGTAGGTTTCGAATTATTAATATTTGGCCTTGTGTAAACTATTTTCTTAGTTGTTTATGCAGAATGCCATATGTGGACTGCTTTATCTTCATAAATAATTAAATGTTCTAATTTAAATGAGTTAGGACTTACTAAGCTAGTAAGCTTACTCGTGTGAGATGTTTCCTCTGTTTTATAGATTAGGAGCAAGCCACAAGCTCACCGGGATCGTTGGAAAGTCGCTCACACTATCAACCTACATTTTGGGTACTCCTTCATTTTGGGTTGGTTTTTAAACGAAGGCATGTATAGGATAGGCTTGGTTCGTTTGAGGAAATTCTACGATTCACGTGTAAACACTAAAAAGAATAGCCATGCGAAAATGGCTAAATTTTTGTTAAGTACGTTGGGTGTTTTGATGTAAGTTGGTTCATGATGGCAATGTCCATGCATTCCTAAACAAGTTAATCGTTTTACTAAGGAAATGTTTGAAAATAAATTGAATCCTTGTAATTTAGAAGTAAGGAGGTTCGGGTAGGAGCTAGTTATTTTTAAGAATGAAATAAAACAGCTTGTAGCAGCAGCAGTGACGTGAGTTAGGAAAATCACCAAAAATAGGGTATATTGAATTTGGAGACGAGTAAGTTATGAATTTGAACCTTAGTGTGTCTATTTTTGTATAAAAGAAATAGAGTAGGAAAATGATTTATACCTTATGAGATAATTAAGTTTGAACGAAACCTGTTCTGAATGAATTCGTGAGTCACTGTCCTGTTTTGGAAAAATTGTCAAAAATTGTACAAAAATAATTAGGAATCATGGTTTATATGTGTAGAATCCTAAATGAGTCTATTTTTCATTGGTATAAATAAGAACACCATTGGAAAATTGTGCAATCAGATAACTGCATTTTTATATGGACAGGTCAGAACTGTCCAGCAGTGTAATAAGGGTAACTTTGAAGAATAAACTGTACTAATTGGACACATGAAAAATTCTAGAAAAATTATGGTGAATATATATATGAGTCTACTTTCAAGGAAAATTTACGGATCTGAATTTTGAATTTTGTAACTCGAGTTATAGCCAAATTAGTCGGCACAACGCAGTTTGACAGCTTTAAGATTTTCATGTTTTAAATTTGTAGTCAAGTCTAGTAATGCCTCTTACTTAATTCCGGCGATGGTCTCGAGTAAGGGGTGTTACAATATAATTAGTATATTTTAAATTATTCTTATTATTTCCTGGCTAATTCTTCACGAGATTCCCAATTTTTTCATCTAGCGCAGAGATTGTCAGCAGCCACCACACCACGACCACTGCCAACTCAAGGAATCCATCCAAAATTCAGGAAGTTTCACTTCTCCCCATCTCTTATGATTTCTTATATATCTTTGTACATTGAGGGCAATGTACATCTTAAGTGTGGGGGGTGAATTCTATTTTGAAAAATTCCTAACTTTTTGCATTATTCTCAAATCCCTGAATTATGTCTTGTTCTTAAGTAATTTTATCATTTTACTATTAGAATAAAATTTCCTTTGATTCATGATTTTTATTGATATGTTTTTGATTAAGTCATTGATAATTGTGCAGTGATGATTTAAACTTTAGGAGACTAGAGAATCAAGCATGATGAGCCTATTTTTAAAATCAAAGATTTGTTAGGTTGTCTACCTGAATCTAATTATTACCTTGAAGTTTGAAATTTACAAGGTTGATATCAAAAACCCATAATTTTTGTAAGATTTTGAGCCTTTTAGAGCATACATTCTTTTCTTGCTCACTTTATTGATTATGAGTGTGTCAACATTGATTTGTTATTCTAGAACTTGCTTCGATTATACATGTCAAGATCACATCATTGAACTGATATACAGAGATGATAAAGGCACTTAGGATTTAACCCACTTACTCCACTAAAAGCCTACCGCCACAATTAACCCCTAGTGAACCCCTTTGATCTTAACAAACCAATTATTGACTCACCCACTAGTAATAACCCAAAACCCATCTTGTATTTGTTATCACCATTTCTTGACTCCCCTTTTTGTCGAGATTTGATTTTGAGCAGTTGCCTAACTATGTTCTATATTTCAGTTGTTAATGTTCTGTCTTTTTATTGTGAATACTTGATTTGTTCTTAGAAAAAAAACGTTGGAAAGTTATTCATTGTTATTTCTATGTTTAAGGTTAAGCAATTAATTCCACATTCTGAGAAGAAGCTCGTGTTATTAGTGTTTCAAGTTTTCAATTGATGTAATTATTCAGGATTAGTTCATTTTTCTAGTTAGGTAAATTGTCAATTCAATTGTCAATTCAATCTCGATTTTAACCCTCTAATTCAACCTTTATCCACACCTTTAACCTAAGCCCATTACAACCCTTTTTAAAGACCTTTTGATCTGTGTATCATTTCATTTTATAGTAGTGGAGATTTGATTTTCATGCAAGCCTATGGGATTAACTTTTCACGTTGACTTTTGAGTGCTTAATTTTAAACCTTAAACATTTTGAGTGATTTGAGTGAATCTTTAGTGAGGATGTCAACTCTTGTCGATTTTGAATTAAAGGTAATCATTTAGATAAGAGGAAACACCTAATGTTTTCGGGCTAAAAATGTATGACTTAGATTGTTTGAATCTTTAGGACTCTTTGAGTTAAAATTATCCATGTATAAATTATCTATGAATTATGATGAAACACTATTGATGAATATTACGAATTGAGGAAGTTCATTTTAATTGTGAGTTGAGAATTTTGCTTGAGGACAAGCAAATGCTTAAGTGTGGGGGTATTTGATAAACCGTAATATGTTCATATTTTAATCCCACATTTAGCATACTTTTGGATGATTTATCCCCCGAATTGTGGAATTTGGTGCTCCTAATCCTTTAATTTCATGTTTTATACTTAGGAGAGCACCGGAGGATGAAAAGAACGAGAAACAAGCAAAAAACGGAGAGAATGGGCCAAAGTACAAAATGCACACGGCCTGGGCCCATGCCACACGACCTTGTCTCTTTAGCAGACCTGACCACAGCCTGAATTCGATTCACACAGTCGTGCCACACGGGCGTGTCCCTGACGTGACCTGTTTTAAGTCTATTGAGAATAGGGTACTTAGAGGCAAAGAAAGACATTCTAAAAGCCTATATAAATAGCCTAGAGGCCAACCCTCAAGGAGGGGGTTCAGGTAGGCCAATGAGCCAAGCCAAAGAAGTTGAACTTTGGGATTTACTCGAAGAAAGCCAGTTGATTCATCTCAAAAAGCCGGAATCATACTCAAGACGGAATATCTTCCCTTCAATTTCCTTCAGGGGGTTTTAGGGTTTTTCTTATGTTTTGTTTTATATTTTCTTCTGAGATGTATTCTTTTATAATTATAAACTAAACCGCTCAAATACCTGAGGGGGATGAAACTTAAGACGGATCTTGTTATTGTTTTTTGAACTATATGATAAATACTTGATTTGTTCTTAACTATGTGTTCTTAATTCTTGTTTTAATATTTTAGGATATTGATTCAAGTATTGATGCCCTTAGGCAGTGGAGGAATATTCCCTGTTTAATAGTAGATCTAGCATAGTTAAGCAGAGTTGATCGCAACCCTAGAGATAGGATGACGAATATCTGCCGGATTAGGGTCAAACCTAATATGGGAGTCCATAGATCAAATTAATGCAATTCTAGGGGTTTTAATTAGAAAGAGATTTCAATTAATCAACCTAGGGTTAGACGTTAGTAGCCTCGAGAGAGGTATTAATATAAATTAGGGAATCCTACGGATCAAGTCAAGTGAATAAATCGTCTGGTTCAGAGTTAGATAACAAGTGAAGTCTAGGTGGATTCTTCCTCGGGTATTGTCTTAATCAATTGGTTTTTCCCAAAAGTATTTCCCCAATTCCTTCTCTATGTCTTAGCATCTTCAGCTTAGGAGTTAGTTAATTTTAGGTTAAACAACAATTCCCTTAATTCTTAGGCTAAATAATAAAAAGAAAGTCAGTATTAGTACTTTTGGTTCCTTTGGGTTCGGCAATCCCGGTCTTGACACTAAACTATACTACTGTTCGATAGATGCACTTGCCTCAAGTCATTGTCACAGTTAGTTTCTAGGCTCGATCATTCGTTATATAAATTTTAAGACTTCTTGACACGATCAACCGTGTAGCCACGTCTTGACCCACAACTTGTGTGAGCAAGCCTGTTGATAGCTCTAGTGTGAGCAGTACATGTGATATGAGATTGACATAGATTTGGCTATATATGTGGCACTTCGGGTGCGAGTTCCCATGTATCCGATAGTATTCCAAATGGTTCAACGGGTAAATGAAAGACGTGGTTGAATATGAGATTGATACGAGATGGTACATGTATGTACATGAACTGTATAAGTTTAAATCGAATAAGTTGTGAAGTTCATACTCAAGATTATGATTGAAAATGTGAAAGGTTTGTTAGTTAAATGAATTACATGTTGATATGTTCAAATTTGATAGTTTGTGTATTTATGTTAAGATTAAGTTTATTTCATACGAGCTTACTAAGCTATAAAGCTTACTTTGTTTATTTTTCTATGTTTTATGGTGAATTTAAAGCTAGCTCGGATTCGAGGATCGTCGAAGATTTCGTCACACTATCTAACTATCGGTTTGGTATTTCTAAGCTTATGTTTTGGGTATATGTTATGTATAGAAACTTTGGTCATTTTAGCATATGTTTTGTCAAGGTATTTACCCATTTGAAATGGCTTGTAAATGTTTTAAGTTTAGTTTTGTTTTGCCATTTGAGTTGGCTTAATTTTGGCTGGTATGGTTATATGTATAAAGGTGTGCATATGGTTTATATTATGTAGTTAAGTTTGGCATTGGAATGCTTATTGATAATAGATGTTGTGATTGTCAAATAGTAGAAACTAGAGAAGTTATATGCTTGTAAATTGAGCCTGTTGATGTATTATTGAATGTGCATAATTTGTTAATTGTGTATGTGTGAATTTGGTATAAATGGTATGGCATACTTTTGTGACTTGTGTGTATGGAAGATGGTGATATAGAATATGCATGTTTTAGGCTTGAATTGTTGATCGCTGCAAATCAGAGCTTTAAATATTTATAAAAGAATGATCAAACCTGGAGACTAACTCTGACAATGATTAAAGGCAAGTGTACTTATCGAACAGTAGTATAGCTTAGGCAAGACTGGTTATCGAACCCAAAGGAACTAAAAGTACTAATACTCACTTTCTTTTTATTATTTAGCATTAAAATTAGTGTGAAGATTGCTTTTAAACTAAATTGATGGCAACTAAACTAAGATCACAAAGACAAGAAGACGAACTGGAAAATAACTTTGAAGAAAAACTCAGTTGATTTTGACGATACCTTCGGAAGAATCCACCTAGACTTCACTTATTATCTAACCCTAAATTATATGATTTCTTTATTTAGCTTGATCCGTGAGACTCCCTAACCTATATTAAACCCTCTCTCGAGGTGAATAACATCTAACGCTAGGTTAATTAGTGGAACTCTCGTTCGCTTATAATAACCCCCTAGGATAGCAGTAAATCAATCAATGGACTCCCATATTAGGCTTCACCCTAATCCGGTAAAATCTCATAACCCTATCTCTAGGCGTTCGATCAACTCCGCTTAATTATGTTAGATCTCCTCTTAGGCAGGGTCTATTCCTCCTCCACCTAAGCACATTAGATTTGGATTAAGCAACATAATTAAGAACAAACTAAGTAATTTATCATATAACTTAAAAATCAAATAATAAAATCCATCTCGGTTTCATCCCCTTCAGGTATCTGAGGGGTTTAGTTCATAATGAATAAACAAAACGTCGCAAGAGAAAAGATAAAACAAAACATAAGAAAACCCTAAAACTCCCTGAAGGAATTGAAGGAGAATTCTGCCGTCTTGAGTATAACTCCAGCTTCTTGGGATGGATCAACTGGCTATCCTCGCGTTATTCCCTAACTTTGACCTTCTCGGCTTGGCTCCTTGGCCTAGCTTTCGCTTCCTTTCAAAGGTGATACTTGGGGGATATTTATAGGCTCTTGGAGTGCGATTCTTTCTCCCTAAGTATCCTTTTCTGACTGAAATTGCTCTTTCCAGCGACAGAGGCACGACCATGGCACACGCCCGTGTGGATCGAGACTTGACCGTGTTTGGGTTTCTAACTTGAGGCACGGCTGTGTGTGACGGAGTTGAGGCCGTGCTCTAGGTGTTCGTCGAGGCACGGCCGTGTGTGCTTTGGGCCAGGCCGTGCCAATTTTGTGCTAAGGCCCATTTGCTCCGTTTTAGGCCCGTTTTGTGTTCTTTTCATCCTCGAGTGCTTTCCTGGGTATAAGACATGAAAAGAAAGGATTAAAAGCACCTTTTTATATAAAACAAGGAATAATCATCCAAAAGCATATTAAATGTGGGATTAAAATATGTTACATTTACGGTTTATCAAATACCCCCACCCTTATGCTTTTGCTTGTCCTCAAGCAAAATTCTCAACTTACAATTAAAACGAACTTTTCATGATCTATAATTCTTATCAATAATGTCTTATCCTAATTCATAGAGAATTCATACATGGATAATTTGATTCAAAGCGTCCTAAAGATTCAAACGAGATAAGTCATAATTTTATACCTCGAAAACATAGGTGTCTTCCCTCTTTTAAATAACTACCTTTTTAATTCAAAACCGACAAGGATTGATTTCCTCACTTAGGATTCACTCAAATCACTCTAAAGTGTTTAAGGTTCAGAAAAAGATCGCTCATAAGTCGAACCTGAAAAGTTAATCCCATAGGCTTGCCTGAAAATCAAATCTCCACCACTATAATATGAGATGACAAACAGATCAAAAGGTCTTTGTTAGGGTTGTAACGGGGCTAGGGTAAAAGGTGTGGTCATAGGCTGAAATTAGAGGGTTAGAATCGAGATCGAATTGACAATTACCTACCTAAAATTTTGTCGAAATTTCATTAACTGAAAGTAATAATCCTACTAATATGAGCCTTTTCTTTTGAAAACAAACTTTGATTGTGTAAGCTCTCTTTTCATACTACTAATATTGAATACCTTGAGTTTTTTTTTAAGAACAAACTAATAATACATGATAAAATTAACTATCAGAATAATAAACTTCGGTAACTGATCAAATCAAGTCTCGATTAAGGGGTAGTTAAAAGAAATGGGGATAACAAATACAAGGGCTTTGGGTTAATATTAGTAGGTAAATCAATAAAAAGGGTATGTTAGGATCAACGGGGTTCACTAGGGGTTAATTGTAAAGGTGGGCTATTTAGTGGAATTAGTGGGTTAAAACCTAGGTGCCTTTATCATCTCTGTATATCAAATCATAACTGTGGTCTCGACATGTAAAAACGAGGCAAGTTCTAGAATAACAGTTCATGGCTGACACACTCATAATCAAAAAATGAGCACGAAAAAAAATGTATGCTCTATAAGGTTCAAATACTCACAAAAATTATGGGTGTTTTGACATCATCCTTATGAATTTTAAATTTCAAGGTAGTATTTAAATTTAGGTCAACAGCCTAGCAAAAATTTTAATTCTTGAAAAACAAACTTATCATGCTTGATTCTCTAGTATTCCTTAAATTAAACATCAATGTATAATTAACTATGACTTATTTTAAAACATGTCAATAATCATCACAAATCATCAGAAATTTCATCCTAATTAGTAATATGACAACTTTGCATAAAAACAAGACTAAATCAGGGATTTGAGAATAACGAAAAAAAATTAGGCACTTTTATTCCACTTTTACCCTCAGGGATTTGAGAATAATGCAAAAGTTAGGTCCTTTTACCCCCCACACTTAAGATGTACATTGTCCTCAATGTACAAA
Source organism: Gossypium australe (assembly GCA_005393395.2). Taxonomy (NCBI): domain Eukaryota; kingdom Viridiplantae; phylum Streptophyta; class Magnoliopsida; order Malvales; family Malvaceae; genus Gossypium; species Gossypium australe. The sequence goes on from CM016614.1 coordinate 16,372,636, forward strand.
GATAGATAATGCATTCAAAATCAAAAGGGAGGGGATAGGATACTCCCTGAGGTGTGGACTGTTTCCTTGGAGGAGGGCAGGGGTCGTGGAGGTTATGGTGGAGGATGTGGCAAATACGGCGAAGGCGTCGGTATGGTGGTGGTGCTGGTTCCCTAGCTCTGCGCTAGATGAAGAAATTGGGGAACTCATGAAGGATTAGCTAGGGGTTATTGAAACATAATATAAATAAACTAAAGATGAAATTAAAGAAAAGCAAGCTAAAGTGAAGGAGACTAAGAAGAAAACTGAAATGACAAGAAAATACTAATGGACTATGAAGTCCTTATTAAAGAATGGTTCGCAAGGTGAGAATCAATGCTAAGATTGGGGATGTGGTGGCGGTGGTGAGAGTAGTGAGGTTATCGTCGTGGTCGGCGTGATTCCCTAGCAGCCTGGCGAACTTGACACTAAGAAACTAAAAGAAAATTAAATGAAAAGAGCAGTAAAGAAGCTTAGATAAGGAAAATAAAGGAGAAGATCAGGAAATTGAAACAAAAGAGAAAGCAAAAATAAAAACTAATTGGTCTCAAAGACCCTTGGTTTTGTGTTGAGACGAAGCTACCGGTATAAACTCATGTTGATAGTTTTTTGTTAAGTAGTCCATGCGTAGCTTCTTCCGCTT